>JANRMT010062791.1:124102590-124157683 GCA_026402145.1 Polypterus bichir lapradei | reverse complement strand
AATCATAGCAATGTTATTACTTTATCCTGTACCTTTTTTGTTTTATGCAGCTTCTGAAATAACACAGATTAACATGTAGGAGTTGCTTTTTTAACACAAGTACTAGATTCCTGGAAATGACATGTTTCTTAGGGGCCAATAATATGTTGAGGGACAGATCTCAGATAAGATAAACTTTGTTTGTCATCTTGCCTGATTTGCTAGGAGAGAGGAACCGCATAATGCTGTGTGTCCCAGCTCAGGGTTTCTCAGTCCCAACAGGTCATCAACTTAGGTTTAAACAAAAAAATTAGTTGTGTTTAATGTTTTAGGGTGCTACAGATTTCAGATCTCAGTCCTGCACCCAAAGGGACTTTTTTTTTCCTTGCATACCAGGGAATTGAAACAACTGGCACAAGTCCAGTTACGAGCAACTGATAGCCTGTTATACCACATGCTTCACTAAGAACACCAACAAACATGGAGAAGTTCCTAAAATGCCCCATAGTATCATCGACTCTGAATTCTTTTAATTCCAGATCAACCTCACAAGATTAATCCCAAAAACGTGAACCAAACAGGAATATTAAAACAAGATACAACCCAGATTTTCAAAGGTATAGATTTACTTTTCCCATGAAGGGCAGCAAAGTAATGGCTGATGTGTGTTATCTAAAATGTGGTACAATAGAAATCTTGAAGCCTTCAGCTATAAAGACATTTGGAAAGCATGCAACTTGCAGAAGTAAATCAATCAAACTTTTTAATGAAAAAATGAAAATATTAAGCTTCACACAAACGTTCTAGCATGTTTGTACAAGAAGCCAGCAGGAACTCAGGGCACTGTCTCGTTGCACATTAAATTGCCAAATATAAGAAAGTGCACACAATTGCAGAACAGCTCATCTCGCCTTGTGTAATAGATGTGATCACTGGAATTCTAGGCCAGTCAGCCGCCTGCAAACTAAAACATATTCCTGTCTATACTGTCTTCACTTACAATTGATTTTGACAAACTTCAGAAAATATGACATGTCCAAGTTACCCATTAAAAATGGACACTAAATTTGCCTCAGTATTAAACACCCGCTTATCATATTATTTTTGTAGTATGTACTATTGTACGTAGTTCATCTATCATGTATACTGTACTTAAACAATATGTGCCATTCACAGAAAAATGTTGGCTAGTTTACAATAAAATTACTACAAATAAATTGGACCCCAGGCCAAACAGGCTGACAGCCACTGTCGTAGATTATATATTGTAAATGTAGATCCAGGCTTCTACCAGCTCTGTTGTCACCAGTTTGTAAGAATAACAAAATATTATCTATAGTTTAACAATGATTCCTGTCTGTAATTTCATTAAATGGTGTACAGACTCAGTTGGATGATTTTTCTCCCCTTTCACTTGGTAATTGTGCCTACTTCATTATCCAACTGTGAGATCATGCTGTTTTGCAATAACCTCCATTTGAATAGGTAAGTGATGTTACACAAGGTTAAGGTGCCATCACAATACATAAGACTTCATTAAAATGAGAATGTGCAAAAGCGCAGAATATTTATCAACAAAGCAATTCAGTAGAAGACCATACATGATCTTTTAAAAAAATGGACAGTGAGAGAAGTTAAAGCTCACTGCCACAAGAGATCCAGTGTTTAAGGTAAGGAAAACCCACACACCTGGACCATCATGGATGAGCTGAAGCCCTTATCCATATTGTTCACTGATGAAGAAAAACGATCGAAGGTCTCCCCAAAGTTTGGGTCAATAGGAATCTTATCCTTGCACCAGCCAGTTGCCACTGAAAAATACAACAGTAAAAGAGTGTGAAGAATGTCTACTGAAAAGCAGAGACGTCCACGCCTATTTCTATAAGTAGACATTGCTTGCACAAGAAACTGCTGCATCTTTAAATTAAAGGCATGGACTAAAGATGACTGTATCATAGATTGCAGAGATAGTAGTCACACAGTCTTACACCTAAATATTTCACATGCAAAGGAGAAGGTCATGGGGAGGCACAGCAGATGACTGATCAATGGCAACATAATCTTTTCGTTACATTCCACCCACTTCCGATGAAACCAGTCCTTGCACCGTTGAACAGATTCGTCCACAACAACTGCAAGAGAAAACAAGTGTTAGACTGAAGGTACTGAAGAATGCAGTAGCAACTGGGCAAGAGACATTTCACAATTGGCAACTACAGTATGGGATCTAATTAAAGTACTCTGGCTAATTAGTTAATTAAAGTGCTATTTTTTTTTTTTGTTTTTTTTTTTCTTCACAATTGTGGCATGCTGTTGTTAGCCACAGGCATGTGCTTTGTTAAGCAAAGCCGTATTTAGTAATTTTATAAATAGACTTTGTCTTCTTGAGCAGCATATAATTGTGGTCAATAGGGCACAAGTCCAAACATGAAACTAAAGCCTGAAAACTTACAAAATATGCCCTTCTTCGAAACACAGAAGGTTTGTGCATTTTAATTCATGTTCTGAGATTACACACATATTCATGAAGTGCTTACCCAAAGTATTTTCACAAAGATACAAAATGGATGATTCATTCAAGGCCAGAAAGACTAAATGGACAGCTTTTGTTAAGTTTCAAACAATTTTGTTTTGTTGTAATTTAAATTACTATTGCTTGCTGTTTTGATTGCTTTTTGGACTTTTTGCAATGCGTGTGAGTGCAAGGCATGACACTGACACAGCTGAGCTATAGAAGGCTGCAGTATGCACAATACAGTGTCAGAACTTTGACTCAGTCATGGGAAATACTTTGTGAAAGGCTTCGTACTTAAGGTCAAACAAATAATTTCCACATTTTCAAAGTTATATTTTATATCATTTCATGCCACCACTTTGTGCCTTTTTGTTGTTGACGATGGAGACAATTCATTTCTTGTATAGCTCAAAAGCACACAAGGAATTTCTCAATGTGGCTTGAACAGGCATTGTTTACCATTGAGACCACTGCTAGCCTGTGACCACTGAAAGCTACAAAGATCAAAGTAGTCACAATTTTGCTATAAAGGAGGGTGTAGTGCTTCAGTTTACATCCAAGTTATTGTGGATAAAATCTCATTCTAAATCTCTTTAGGCTAGCTAGCAAAAAGAATCTCACTTAGTCAACACATTTGGCATGTAATTTCAACTTAGACTTTTGGTCCGTGTTCTTATTTTTAGCTAATTATTGTTTGTTTTTTTTTTTTTGATTTAGACTCTGGCCCAGTTAAGACTTGTTCTCTGTTGTTTTTCTTCTTCATCCCCTGTTTCATTATTTTGTGCTTCTCCCTCTCTGCCAAGCACGCCTTTACTGTGATAGGACACTAGGAAAGAATTATGGGCTTTGACTCATGCTTCATTTTGTGGTTTTGATTCTGGTAGTGTCCTTGCTGAATTATTAGTAACAAGTTCTGTGAAATGGATTTATTATCATCCCCTGATAATAGTCCTGCAAGCTCCTAACAGACAGACCTTACAAAATTTCTGCCACTTGTTACAACATTTGTAACATGGGATGTAACCTGCCTAAAGACGTAATGGGTAATTACATCTAATCAAAGCACCACTACCCATAGGTTCAAGGTGTCGAGATTACTAAATGGTCAGACAGAAAGCGTAACCATGCAATTCTTTCATTATGTTTTTATCACTCTGGCTATGTGCAGATGCACTCTGTTGTACCGATAGATCTACTTTGTGCAAAACTGCTACAGGCACTGATTCTATTTCATGATTGTTGGTGATTTTCTTCCACAAAACGTTTTCAACCAGCTCCATTGTGTTCGTCACACACTGTATACATGAACTCTACCCTCGCTCATCTCCATGAATGGATAACTTGTAGTCTTCCCATGGAAAAGACAGTGCCAAAAATCTGAAATAAAATTATTTGTGTCTTCCTATTTTTGTTAATAACTCCCCTCTAAATCAAAGAATGCATATTTTATGAAAGTAGGAAGCTTTATGGCTTAGAAGAGGACAAATTTGCCTTTTGTTCCACATTTGGACAACTTCCCTGATGGTAGCAATTTTAAACCGCTCAGGCAGATGTTTTATTTATAAAATTACCTAGTACAGCTTCACTCAGCACTTTATTTATAAAATTAGCTAGTACAACTTCACTTATCAGTCCTACAGTGTCTGTAACAAAAACTGGCACACGACGATTACGAAAAAACAACTTCAATAAAAGAAAAAAAAAATCCAAATGTTTTAAAGGACTACCAAAAACGATAATGTTTTTATCTGTTGCTTACCAGGTTGTTTGTAGAGACAGTCAAGAAAAAGTTTTAATCTCATGTTTTCATGGAAAATGTATAAGTTCCTGATACAATATACGTCAGTGGGGGCTCACGTTGAACATATTAGATAACACATAAATGTTCACAAAAAAAAAAGTCAACTTCTGTTACATAATCCATATGTCAGGTATGTGATAGTCTGCATTAGAAATAATCTCTTGAACCCAGGACCACTGATAGTCATGTACTGAGATGAGCCAGGCAATGAGGACACAAAACAAGCAAGTGCAAGATGCAAATGTGAAAGTGCTTTTAATAACAATAGTGTCCAAACAGTAAATTGTCCTCAAAAAATGATTTAATAATCCATAAAAACAAGTGCTCTGGCATAAAGGTTAAAAATAGCAATAAATAAAAAAAACCCGCTAAGGAAAATCCAGAATAAAACCGTGCAGACATCTGGCTTCTTTTTATCTTGCACACTCTACCAGCCCAGCACGTCTTCGGCTCTCTGTCTCCCCAGCTCAAACTACTGGTGTCCTCAGCCGGTGGAGACACCAGCAGATGTGGTCCCATCCTCCAGCTTTTGTCTCAACTTCCTCCTGCAGCATCTGCCATGATGCTCAAAATTGGCACTTTCTGGCATCTATGGGATCCCTATAAGAGAACACTTCAGGAGCATTGTTCCCTTCTCTTCTTCATGGGGCCACTGACTGCCCTTCTCACTACCACCACACAGCCTCAAACACCCCAATTTGCCTTCCTCCACTTCTTTCCTTTATTCTGATCTCCCTTATCCCTCGCTCTGACTCCCCTTCATACCTCTGTGGGCACAGTGTCCTAATTACAACCCATGAAAAGTCAATGAGAAAATTGGAACCAACTGCACACTTATGTGAAAGGGGCTGCAAAAACAAGTGCATCTTCACAGCCTGAACTGTAACATTTTTATTTAAAAACCAGCCCTGCCACGAAGCTCTACTTCACCACAAGGTATCCAGTCGTATGCTCACAACGTCTCAAATGCATTTTGGATGCAATATTCTTAAATAAACCATTTACAGAAAATTCAATTGTGAATGAAAGAGTAGTGCTTTTAAATGGGATAGGTTTTTAAATTAAAGACCTGCCATCATTCACTGGTTGTTAAAGCACAGTACTCTATTGTTCTATTGAGTTTTTCTTCAATAGGTTGTGAAACTGCACAATTGAATTGCTGAAGCATATTGAACAATCTAGATGAGAACAGGCCATTCAGGACAACAAAGCTCGTCAGTCCTATCCACTTAACTCTTCGAATCAAGTCTAGTTTTGAAGGTCCCTAAAGTCCTACTGTCTACGATACTACTTGGAAACGTATTCCATGTGTTCTCAATGACCTCATCTTAAAGTAACAGTCTCGATCCACTGTACTAATTCCCTTCATAATTTTAAACACAAGTCATGTCTCCTGGTAATTTTTCCTTTCACTTCAACTGAAAAGGCTCGGCTCTTTTAATCTTTCCTCATAACTCATCTTCTGTAGCCCTGGAATCAGCATAGCCTGCCATTTTTTCTGGACTTTTTCTAGCTCTGCTATGTCCTTTGTGTCAACTGGAGACAAAAACTGCACATAGTACTCTCCAGATGTGGCCTCGCCAGTGCATTATTAAGCTTGAGAATAACCTCCTTGGCCTTGTACTCCACACATTATGCTACAGTGCAGCCTGAAAGTATTCACAGCGCATCACTTTTTCCACATTTTGTTATGTTACAGCCTTATTCCAAAATGAATTAAATTCATTTTTTTCCTCAGAATTCTACACACAACACCCCATAATGACAACGTGAAAAAAGTTTACTTGAGATTGGATTAGCCCATAGTTACCAAACACTTGGGTGGTGGATATTGTGGTCACCACTTTCTGGGTAAAAGGGTGGCAGCATCATGCAGTGGGGATGTTTTTCAGCAGCAGGAACTGGGAGACTAGTCAGGATAAAGGGAAAGATGACTGCAGCAATGTACAGAGACATCCTGGATGAAAACCTGCTCCAGAGCGCTCTTGACCTCAGACTGGGGCGACGGTTCATCTTTCAGCAGGACAACGACCCTAAGCACACAGCCAAGATATCAAAGGGGTGGCTTCAGGACAACTCTGTGAATGTCCTTGAGTGGCCCAGCCAGAGCCCAGACTTGAATCTCTGGAGAGATCTTAAAATGGCTGTGCACCGACGCTTCCCATCCAATCTGATGGAGCTTGAGAGGTGCTGCAAAGAGGAATGGGCGAAACTGGCCAAGGATAGGTGTGCCAAGCTTGTGGCATCATATTCAAAAAGACTTGAGGCTGTAATTGCTGCCAAAGGTGCATCGACAAAAGTATTGAGTGAAGGCTGTGAATACTCATGTACATGTGATTTCTCAGTTTTTTTGTTTTTAATAAATTTGCAAAAACCTCAAGTAAACATTTTTCACGTTGTCATTATAGGGTGTTGTGTGTAGAATTCTGAGGAAAAAAATGAATTTAATCCATTTTGGAATAAGGCAGTAACATAACAAAATGTGGAAAAAGTGATGCACTGTGAATACTTTCCGGATGTACTGTATATAACTTAACATTCTTTTAGCCTTTTTAATGGCTACTGAACACTGTCTGGAAGTTGATAGTGATGAGTTCACTGTGACTCCTAAATCCTTGTCATAAGGTGTACTTTCAATTTTCTGACTTCCCTTTGTGTATTCAAACCTAAAATTTTTACTTCCTATGTATCATACTTTACATTTACTTCCTTTAAATGTCATTTGCCACAAATCTGTCCATGCCTATTTGCTTTCCCTCTGTAATGATTCAATGAATTCTAGATTATCTGCCAATCCAGATAATCTTGAATCTAAATGCAATGCATACTTTCCACTCACTTTTTTGTAACTTTTATTCTCTAATTTTACTCCTGTTTCAGACCACACTCTGCACTGTTGATGATCTGAAGTGCTATGTTAGCCAAGGAATGAGCGGTTACTGGTCAGTGCTCCTGACCAATGAATGAATGGGGAGAGGCAGGGCTTCAGTTCAAAAGCTCGATCTCGTTTACCAAAAATACAAATGTCTGGGACATTGTGAGCATATGAATGGATACTTACATTTTATATAGAGGTTCTGATATTGCTTGTTGTTGTTCAGTGCTGGCCCTCACTGAAGTCCACTGTATCAGGAAAATTGTTATCATCATTCTCCATGAAAACGTGAGATTAAATGTTTTTCTTTGATCATCAATACAAACCACATAGGGCAAGTAACATAAAAAAATTATACTATTTGGATGCAATATTCCTTTAAAAGTGCTACACATCTAGCAGTAAACTTTCAGTTTCTACAATCTACCTGCTCCCTAGTAGCAGCACTGCAGATACTCACACTCACAACGCATCTTGGTTTTATAGCTAAACTTCTCCTGAGTGTTCTTCAGTGTAACTGGGGGTGTGGTCCCTGCTGTCAGCCCATAGTTACCAAACACTTGTCTGGTGGTGGATATTGTGGTCACTACTTTCTGGGTAAAAGGGGTTGTGCTCTGTGCATTCATTCCATAGTTTCCTAATACTTGCTGGTTAACACCTTTGAATTCCTTCTTGATGTCTTTAACCTCTTCTTCAAATTCCTTGTTCCCTTTCTGAAAGAACAAGATACTTGAAATTCAGGACAAAAGCACAAGGATGGTTATAATATTTACAACATTTCACTATTTCAGACATTCACCTATCACCAAAAGAAACTTTCTTGCCCTGCTTAGTTGTTATTACTCTATCCATGATGCCTTCCCATCTTACAGATATAAACAATCCTGCATCCATAGAAATTACCTTTATACTTGTGAATAATCGGGTTAAGTGGCAGCCCCTGGTTCTACTCACCACCATTTCATTAACAATCTGCATTACAGGGGCCTGCACCATTTTAAACATCATTTTAGTGTGGTTGACAGCTAGCTCTGCTGTACATCCCATTGAGAATGCAACATCCCGTATATTGTGGTTGATGTTTGCGAGTGGACCTGTTGAGCACAAAGAACAAAACATTTCATTACATTTTTCGGTCTATTCATTTCACTTATTCTATGAATTCTGCATGTTAAAGCTAGGTAATGGCATTTCTGTACGGTCCATCTAAATGAAGTAAACATCAATTCTCTGAAAAGTGAAGCAAAACAAAGGGTTGATACACATCAGGCCATGTTAGGGGTGACCTATCACAAGGTGAAGTAATTAAGGAGCTGCCACAGAAGAGAGTACAGTGAGAAAATACACAACATGAAATGCGTTGGACCATGTGACACCTGTAAACATGGACATTTGCTATCACTGTATTAGGGTAAGTTCAGAAGATATGTAATTTCCTGATAAGGAAGAGGCAGGTGTTCTGCAAATGTCACCATTGATAATGTACTTTTTTGGCTAAAACCAGTTCATGAAAGCTTTTCTAGTCAATATCTACCGTGGCCAGGTGCAGGACTGACATGTTGCAGAAGGATGAAAGTTGGGACACCAACCGATCGTCCCATTGAAAGTGCAACAATTTGGTATTGTACAGCATGTCTTTAGGTTAAACATAAGCAAAAGATATTGAGCTCTTGGCCGCAGAAATAAAGGTCGTTTCACAGGAGCTCCATCCAGTGGATCGCTCTGATCATAAAAGATGTTGTCTTACAGACAGTCAGGTTCTTATAGTGGACGAATAGGAAGGGGCGGGGCTAAGTGCTGTCACTGGGCGGTGTCTCAGAGCTGGAAGGAGAAGAGAATGTTAGTGGCGGCTCCGCAGTTCACCCTGGTGGGTTGTCAAATACCTTGATCGTGCCCATAAGGAGATCCTCTGATGCAAATGCGTGATACTAGGAGAGGAATCTTTGTCCACTCCTCCATAAATAACTGTTTTATACTGTATGTGCTGTAGCTGAGGGAGTTCTGCACACTTTATGCCACACATTCAGATAAGTTAAAGATCATTTAGCTGTGGACTCTGATCTGGATATTCCAAACCTGTTCACTTCACATTTTTGGGCCATCACAATATGGACTGTTGAGACAGTGTGGACTGAAGGAAATATTTCTGAGCAGAAGAGATCTAAAATAAAGTCTTTCTTAGGGATAAAGTAGAAGTGATAATTTTGTTTGGTCAACACAAGGTTGATTCTATTTATTTATTGTTTCTTATCATGAAATTTATTGTTAATTTGTCAACGTCATTGTACCCATATGTATTTGTTTTTATTTCTAGGGTCACAATTTGTGACTTGATTTTCATGGTTGTGGCCACTGTTTATAACCACATCATCCATTGCTGGCTACATGACTTTAATCAGCACAACACCATTACCATGGCATCATTATAAAACTTGGTGGCAGGGCCAGCTCAAGGGTACAATGCACCTCTAGGCCAAGTTGGATACATGTGGCCAAAAATCACCCCCATGAAGTTGTCAAGCAAGGAAGATCACTGCCCTCACGATTGCATAACACGTCAACAAGGGGGGGACTTTGGAGACTGGTGCCCCTGCAATCACAAATGACTAAACGTTTTGGTGCCCCAAAGCCAGTGCCTAATTAGCTTATGCCTACAGCCAGCTCTGGTTGGCGGTGCAACTGTGGTTGGAAGACTAAGTAGTAAAAGCTAAAGTTTGGACCTTTTGCTTGCTTCATTTTGACTTCTACTCTTGATTAAAAGTTTGGAAATGTTGGCAAACATCTTGGCAAATGCTAAGACAATTAACAATTACTTTGCAAATTTTCATTTAGACCTTTTGACCCTAGTTTGTTTAAAGACTACTTTTGGTCTCACACTTTCTGCCTTTCCCCATGTCCTCATTACATTTTTCTTTCTTTGTCCAGCATGGCAAACCATTTCCTAAGATTATAACATTGGAGAACAAAGCTAGGTCAATACACTAGATGCCAAATCAATTTCCAGGTAGAAGGGGTCAAAATCAGAGTAAAGTCAGGCAAAGTTGAAAAGATATTTCCTAAATATTTTAAAATTTGAACAAGAATTGTAGTGAAGTCATTCTTTTGAAAAGTTTTACAGTTCAGACTCATGTACTGCAAATGGCCATCTTTATATATCACGACCACAATGTTGTCACAGGTCGCATGGCACCTGTATCATGTGAATAGCAACTACACAGTATTGTTGTGTTCATATTCTACTGGAGTATTTAGAGCTCTGATTTCTGGGGTTGTGCCTTCCCACTTCAGTGCACTTATGTGAATTTCCAAACATGATGTCGCTGTTAATTTGTTACTTGGTCTGTAAAAAAATTAATTCAAGATAAACTTTTTTTGTGAAAATAAATGTATTAAATGTGCATCACTTCACTCCAAAAATTGCATTTCTGACTAAACAAGTTATATTTATTTGTCTTATGCAATTGACTAAGGTGAAAGGTCAGCATTATGTCACAATTCATAGAATTTGGGTAGCTTTGCTTTTTCTGAATTGTCCGACATGTAACTCCGAAGTCGTAAAGTGTTCACATGGAAGGTCCAACTTGGAAATTCGTATTTACCGTCTGTTTGATAGCATGTGAACCCAGCAAATTGCAGCAACCCGAAACACAAAATGGCAGCACCCATGAAAATAGTGACAAAAACGGACTATCACCAAAATAATGTTTTTCAAAAAATAAAAGAATGGAATGCTAAAACAAAATAAATAATGAGCTCCTGACGTGGATGTACTCAAATATTTAATCTATTGTCCCATTACAAGACTCATTTTTGGCTTGATGTCAGTATTCTGACAGACGCACAGTATTCTATGCCGCATCTTGGAATTCATCATTAACTCAATAATAGCAAGCTGCCCATGCCTTGAAGCAGCAAAGCAGCTCAAAACCATAATGCTTCTACCACCATGCATGCAATTGAAATAAAGTACTTCTGTTAAAAAGTGGTTTTTGCTCTGTGCCATGTGTGACATTGCAGCAACTGAAAGATAAATTTGGGCTGATCTTTTCAAAACACTTCTTCAGTAGGCGTATTCTTAAACCTAAATGATCCCTGTCAGATGTGCATTTATGTTATGTTTTGAGAGCAGTGATCTCCCATAAACAGCACATCTGTGAAACTGTCTGCTGAAAATTGACTTGAGTATCATGCCATTCATTAAGATAACCCTTTAGGTTTTTAGTTATTTGTTTAAAATTTCTTTTCAAGCATCTCTCAGTCAGAGTGTGGCTGAATGTACCTGTGATGTGAAATATTGTAGAATGAGCTCACCTTTACGTTCATTTCAAACTGTTTAATGACCTCTGCAGGACATCAACAAGAACATTTCTCATGTCCAGCAATAGCTGCACCTAAAACAGCTTGTTAATCTTGTTATCCTGATTTGGCACAAGTGATTGTCATCAGTTTAGAAAATAAGACAATCTGTACACATGCATTTCTTGCCCCAGAATATGTTATCTGTTGATTAGGTAACTGCCGAGAACGTATTTCAATGTTTTGTATACAACATATACTACAGGTGGCGGAGACGCAACCCTTCTGGGACAATCCCAGTCTGGATGAATGAACAATTCATACCCCAGTGCAATAGGTGGCAGTATTCCTCTGGATTGCTCCCAACTTGGACACCCACAGGGTTGCCTGGGAATTGTAGTGCAGAAGAGCAACCTGTTGGGGTCCTTGGATGCCACCAGGGGAGACCTTCCTGCTTTGTGCAGCTTCCATATGGCCCAGAAGTACTTATGTGCAATATGGCAACACCAGAAGTACTCCCGGGTTCCAGATATATGGCGCTGCTCTGACTTAAACAGGCGAGTCTGAGTTGCAGGGCAGTGGACAATGTTCGGCAAGGCGGAATGGGAAAAAGATGGGAAATTATTACTATTGCATGGCACAGTGTTGGACTGGCTTCAAAACATGTGAAGGTGTCTTTGTTTAATAAATATTTTCATTTTAACCAGGAACTGTGTGTTGTGGAGTTGTGTCTTGCTTGGTGCTGCCCCTTAGTGGTCACAAGTACAAGTCAAGCGAGTACATAACATGCTAGTGAGGCCTCACCTGGAGTACTGTGTTCAGCTTTGTGTCTCCATATTACAAAAAGAGACATAGCAGTGATAGAGAAAGACCAGAGAAGAGCAACTGGGCTGATTCCAGACTGAGAGGTATGAGCTATGAAGCTGTGAAGACAGACTGAAGAAGATGAAGATTTCTAGTTTAAGAATAAGAAATTAAGAAGGGACATGATTAAAGTGTTTAAAATTGCAAAAGGAATTAGCACGATAGGTTCCAGGTGTTACTTTAAAATATATTCTGCAACAAGAATGCAAGGACATTGCTGAAAACTTGTTAAGAGTAAATTTTGCATAAATGTTAGTTTTTTTTTTCACTGAAAGAACTATAGTCACATGGAATAAATTACCAAGTAGTGTGGTGGAGAGTAGGAATTTAGGGACCTTCAACTCACAACTTAATGTTATTTTGGCCAAGCCAGGCAAATAGGATGGGCAAGCTAGTTTGGCTCTGTTCTCATAACAATATTTCTAAAGCTCTAACTCTAATTTGGCCTTGTGTGTCATGTGATGTACTAGTATGTGATGTCTGATGTCTGAAACTGGATGGATGGACAAACACAACATTCTTTACTGAGGAAGAGGCACTTGTTGAGAACTCACATTTTTCAACAATGAATAGTTGTACCATCTAATCAGCCATTTTCTATCATAAGATATATGTTTTATATGTGTTTAATCCAATTCAGAGTGATGAAGTGGTGAAAACCACCCTGGCAGCATTAAGCCCATATTGGTGCATCGCAAGGCACATTTCAAAATACATTTCAAGCCAGCCATGGTTAAGATGGCTAACAGATTGCAAGTTGCTGTTCAGAGTATAAGTCAAGGGATGTTGTACGTAAACTGTATAATGCACTTGTGAGGCCATACCTATATATCTTACACAAACCATGTGCTATTTCTATAGAAAGCTCGGAGTACTACTAGACCGAGTGCAGAATGATAGGTTATGAGCTATAAGGGAACATTAAAGAAGTTATTTATTTTCAACTTAAGTATATATAGCTTCAAAAGTGAAACAACAGAAATATTACAAATTATGAAGTCTATTATAAGATGCACTGTATGTCAGTTGTTACTTCAAATAAGTTCTTCGTCAAGAACATGGAGGTACCAGTGGATTAAGAGAGAGATGGAACCAATTTCCTTTAAATGTTATTGAAAGAAGTACTTAGAATTTCAATATATCTTGACTTTATATTGGTAATGTTAGGAGAACAGGAATTAATGGGCTTATGAACATTTTTTACATTTTGACTTTATATTGGTAATGTTAGGAGAAGAGGAAATAATGAGCCTATGAACATTTTTTATACTCTTTTAATAATATTCTTGCCAGCTCCCATCTCTTTGACCACCAAGTGCTAAGGTGTGAGCTGACACTACTCTGCTGCTCCCTGTGTCAGCCTCATAGATGGTAGCCAACAGAAGAGGAAAAATGACAAGACTGGAGGGCTCTGGGCCCTTAACAGGTCATTGAAAATCAACTGCAAGGATTGGGAGACTGATGCCTCCTCGTCCTCCATACTGTGATCCCCCGCTACACAATATTACCCACCTTTATAAAGTCCTGTTACGACAAAGAACATAATGTATGCTCGTCCATGTCCGCTGATGGTGTTGGGGACAATCATCAGCAATGAGCATCTGAACCTCGGTGACATGCCAAAACCCAGACCGCTGACCGCTAAGAAGAGGGAGGAAAAAAAAAGAGGCTGACTGATTGGACATCATTTTAAATGGCATCAAGAGTGAAACCTGGGCACAAAGACCCCTAGTTCAGAGCGTAAGTGGATGAAAGAATGAAAGAGAGCAAGAGAGAGAGACTAAAAGAGAGACAAAAGAATGGAGAAAAGTGGGAAGGAAAGAGAGACAGACAAGGGAACAAAGAAACAAGTAGGTGTTATTCTAGGACAAGGAAGTCATAATTAAGATGGCATACTATCATGCTTCTGACATAACTCACCAGCCAGAGAAAACAATGAGTAGATTTTCTGATGTTCATAAAGAGGAAGATGATGTATGAATGCAAAATACAATCCTAGAAAGGATAAACTGGTTAGAATTCAAGCATATATAGTCAAGATATGCAAATTCCCAATCAAAAATACATAGTGACAAAGCAATGGAATGCATGCCCCATGTGAGAAGAACACACAGACAGACACACAATTACTGCCAATAAGCACAAGGATGTTTAGAAAGGGTTACAACCACAATTGTCTCTAAAAAGTGCCAATAGTACAATAATGACAGGAGCCTTCAGTGTCAATAAGAAAGATTCTCTTTGATTCATGTGATGAGTTGTCTAACGGAATACTTTTTTAAAGTAGGTAAGGATTAGGCACAAGGAAAGCAAGAGGCTCATTTTGTGCTCCAGAGGCAGCCTAAATAGAAGGATTGTTTCCTGCTGTGGTGTTTTATCACTAAATGTGAGAAACTAGAAGGAGTAACTCCATATTGCCCAGCTAACATCATAGAAGCAATCTGGTGAAGTGACCTGAAGAAACAGAACTTGGATGAGATAATGGCAACAGAGAAATGAAGCAGTTTTAAAGAGGTAAATCAGAAGACTCCACCATAATAAAATGACACGTCTGTGTGTCTGTCCGGTTGCTATGTCTCTGTCACTCCAAAAGACGGTGCATTACAAACATTTCTAGCAATGAAATACATTGCATTTGTCATTCCATAAGATGACACATCAAAAAACATTAACACGGCTTTTATAAATCCCAAACCAAATGGCTTATAACAGAGACGTATGCATTGTATGGTGCATGTCAAACATGAACATTGAGGTCTACATTGATTGCTCAGATCTCAAATCACCTTAGTAACATGGCTAATTTCACAATAATCAAAATGTTATAATGTGTTAATTTTTTTTATATTTTTGTTGCCTTCCCTTATGAGGTCCAAGTACATGCTGTACCTGAAATACGGGTTTTGGACTCCAAGGATTATGATTTTCACATTCATTTCTTCCATTATACAATATGTACAGAGTTTAATTTTGTTCATATCTTATCACAACACCATACCGTTTATAGTAGAGTGTTGACTGTTGCCACAGTGATCTTTCCCAGAATCACCTGCAAGTACTCAACTTGTTACATCATTCAGAGTGCTGGTACAGCACTTTTCTATTCTGAATATCTGATATTAGGGTTCTAGTTTTGCTGTGTGTTGTGTTATTTTGATTTGCCTATTCCTGGCAACAAATGAATATTTTTCTGGTTAAAAGACTTTGATTTTTTGCTGTTTTTAGTGTGTTACAATTGACGACTGGTGGAGTGTCTTTTCTAGTTGCGACTCTTGCCTGTTTTTGTGCCCATGTCTCATCGTATGATCCATTTTCATTAAAATCTTTTTACTGTCTCATCTTGAGTCAGTACACAAGAGGAACAAATTGCCAACTAAATTCAAAGTCTTTATTCTAAACTCGATAAAAAACAAAACATTAATAATCTTTGTTTTTCTCAAGTATTTCCTTTGTTTTTACTAAAACTAGGGGGCTTTGCCTCCTGCTCGCTTCACTTGTACACCCCCCCAGCGCTACGCACCAACCACTTCGCATCTCTGCCGCTTGTGTTGTGAAGAGGGTGGCTGAATGCACCCCAAGGAGATGTGATCGCTCTTCCGACACACCCTCTTAAACGATGATACAATGGGAAACACATACCTCCTCTTTGCTCAATCAGCAGCTGGCTGCTGCTGCCATGCTGCGTGATCTGCATTACGCGCGGCGCACTTCTGTCATATCACCTACTGTATGTCCATATATTCAATCTCTTTGTGCTTTTACCTTTTCATAAATATCGCATTGAATTTTGATTCCGTGTTTGGAATTACATCGTGTCAATGCAACATATAACTGCCTGTGAGTGAATATCGTTTCTTTCTCTCTACAAGAAATGTGTCTGACATAACTACACAGGACTTTTCCAAATCTCTTTGCATAAGCTCTTTTCTCGTGGGGCTTCCGGCCCTAGGCATGGTTACATTGCTTGGCACGAAGACTCGTCTCGCAGGATGTGAATGTATCTCTGAGACAATCACATCTCGTCTCCTTCCAAGAATTTTTTTTTTAATAGAGAGATCTTTAGATATAAATTTAAAGCATGCTAAAAAAAAGCTCAGACTGTTCCAGTGTGGTGCTGAGGTGTCACCCGCTGCACTTGGGTCCCAATCCAGGTGGTTTGTTGTGTGGTGGGTGTAGCAACACACTATCAGAGCTATCACCACATGCCAAATGTTATAAAAGACTAGGTCCCACAAGACTCAATCTTTTATCAGTGCCCATCAAAATGCAAAAAATGGCATCACCCATTAAACACTAATCAAAATGATGATGAAATGATGACACAAAAGTAATAAAAATAAACCCCTAAAAACAACAGAATTAACAAATACAGAAATTAAATACATTTTATCAGGACAATAACCAGCAAGAAGTGACATGAGGTATAATCATGGCGTCAGTCCCATTCCCTGTAGCTATTACAAAACAGAAATGCCAGAGATCATCTTACTATGGAGGAAAGCAATCAACCACCTCAGAAACAGTTTTGGTCACCTAGCACTTTAAATATTTTCTCGGTTGATTTGGACAAATCCTCATCACATGTAAATGGTACTTCACATATCCTCATATGTAAGCCTGCATACCCTTAAATCAGTTTCTCACAACAGGCTCCAAAGGCTCCCTTTCTCTTTTTTAAAATTTATTTAGAATTACTAATGGTTTTAATGCACTTAATTAATGTTTTTAACTAGTAATGTTAAGATTTGTCCTCTGGCTTGCTACCATACATTTTTTACTGTATTTGTAAGCTAAACTGAAGGGTTGCTTCTGTCAATGCAGACCCATGCATCAGCCCACCTCAAATGCCTCTCAGATAAGCTGAGAACTAGGGAAATGTCACATGGTAAGCATAAAAGATCTAATGGCTGCCTACATCTATAACATCAGAGAATACGAAAGAGTAAAAAAATGTAAAGTGGGATAAATTAAATGTTCACATATTTACTTGATAGCACTGCCATCACTGCTGCCTCAATTGCCTTGTTACACCCTGTTGGAAGAGCTACTCATCTGAAAATAAAAAGGGTGAATATCTGTGGCAAGGATAAAAGTTACAAGCCTATCTGGATTAGAACAAGGCGAAGCTCCGGAGTGAGGCCTAAAGTAAGGTGGAAAGGATTCAGACCTGGGCTGTCTACATATAATAAGAAACATTCAATTGCTTTCATATAAGTTTTTTGAACGGTTATACCTCATAGTGAATTACGGCAAGTTCAGGTACTGTGATATTTGGGTACTGGAGAGAACCATTCCACATCTCATATATCAGAAGATATTTAAATGCTGGATGTGTTTCATCAGACTAAGTGAAAAAAAGGAAGAGGGCTGGAGATTTTGGTGAATGTGCAATGATGACAAAGGGAGAACAGTATAATTAAATCTAAATGTGTGATCCAAGCAATGAAGTACAGACTGAATTTGCCCATGTCAATACCCAGGAAAGAAAGTTACATCATTCTGACTGACTCAGCAACAGCAATGATTAATTCTGTACCAATACCTTTCTAATGAATCATTCATAATGCTGATGACTTCAGAGAAGGAGCCAAGACCTATTAGACCTGTTCCTTTCGTTGACACTGCTCTATCCAAATGTTAATGCCTTTCAATATAAAACCTGAGGCAGGATCCTTACCTCTTGTTACTGCCACTTAAGGCTCATTTATGCTTCACACTCAGAACATGTACACGCACGCATCATGGCTGCCACGTGTTCCCAGCGTTCATTTGACGCGTCCTCTGAGCAGGTCCTCAGGAATTAACGTGATGTGTGCGCGAGTTGCAGTACCAGCAAAAAGTTGGGGGGGAACAGTGTGATAAAAGTCTCATTTAATTAGCTGCCATTATTTTTCTTTTATTCTAGATTAAGAAAAGCACAGTAGCATGAATTTTACATTTATAAGACATTTAGAAATATTTCTGCTTTTGCTAGAGATTTAAATGCTTAACTCTCTTTTGTTGATTTCATTATATTTTGCCCTTTCTCTGTGCAGTTTTTCCCCTTCGTTGTATCTTATTAATGACAATTAAAAATGAGCAGAGCAGACACGCTGGCAAACAGCACTGAATAATCAAAGGCTGCAACTACTTTAGAGTCAGACCCACTAATTGGTAAATCATGGATTAATTAAACAATTAGAACAACTAGAAAAGTAGAATAAAAATCAAGATGAAAATACTGTTAAAAAGAAAAAAAAAATACATTATTCCCATATAACTGCTTGGTACATTTTACTTTATATATATACTAGAGACTGGGAGCCCGTTCGAATCGGGCTACAAATTCTACGTTTGTGAAATCCATACTTTCTCTGCAAAGAATTATTTGTTTTTTTAAGTCCTTGAAATGATTTTGTTATCATGGCACTGATTTGTGCTTAAAATAGACCTTTATGGCCGATGGATGAAGAGCTTCCTGTTTAAACGGGGCTGTGAGACGTGAACTCAGCTCTTCAGCGCACCTTATTTCATTTTTTCTGGCAAACAAATTTTCAAAACAAACTGTATTTTACGACTCTAATCAGAGTCGGAGTAATAATTATGTTGGCATGGTCATTTTAGATCTGAGATTGGCTAAAGTTTAAACAATGACCATTGTTAATAGGCATCCATCATTACTCATTTTGCCAATAGGACAGATGCCAAAACCGAACTGCCCAAAGATAGATTTCGACGTACCAATTAAATGGCGATACATTCTAAATTACTTACGATTCCGGAGCTGTCGAAGGGTTTATATCAGTTGACGATGTTAGTCCTGGAAAGTACGCCCCACCAAACCAACGTTCCAAAAACCAACCAAACTTACTGTTATCTGCTCGAACCAACACCGACTTACTACACTTGGCCGTCCAGCGGCGTCACTGAAGCATTCGAACATTCTTAGCCAATCATGCAATACTGCGTCCACGTGTGCCACGTTATGTTCTAACTACAGAGGCAGAGTCCCATTGCATGGTTCTAACTTGTATTGAGTCGAGGTATTGACACGAACACCATACATACAGGGTATTGACACCTACACCATACATACGGGGTATTGACGCGAACACCATACATACGGATAGTATCAAATTATATATAAGGATATTTTTTTTTACCAAACTTAGCTTTCTAATTTCTAGATTGTTCCCAAAACACAGAACTTGGGAAATAACACATCGCTTAATTAGCCTAGGAGTCCAATTAAAAACAGAAGCTGGTTGGAACAAAAACCTGCAGCCACAGTGTGCCCCCAGGACCGAAGTTGGGAAACACTGTTCTAGAACATAAGTACATGCGGCTTGGTGCACAGGCATATTCAGCTGGCTATAGAGAAATGAGAGAGAAATGAAGTAAATTGAGCAACATTTGATCAAATGTGAATCTTAAAATACTTCCATAGTATATTTACATGTTGACAACATGACTAAACATTCTGACTGGTATCTCCCTACACAATGGTTCAGAGATTTCACATTTTGGTGTCATTGACTAAATGGCTGACAAGAGAACAGCATTTTGAAACATGAACGAAAGGTTTAGAATGAATTATTTCATTTTCCTGGTTATCCAAATTATTGTGCAGCAGTGTATATGAAATGCTTTGAGAAATGTGCAGGCAACTGAGAGAACCTCAGAACTGTTTAGAGAAACTGTCCAAAGCAACCAAGAAAAACTGAAAATAGGCCTTGCTGATAGAAGTGGAATTTTGCCAAATCAATCTCAACCTGAGTGCCAGAGATTGATGTGTGCATTGCTATATTGAGGAGAACCCTAAAGAGTAGTCAAAGGCAGCAGTGAGGGTCAATACATAAGATGGCAGGAACAATCATCAAAGGTGGAAAGGAAAAACAAAACACAAAGCGAAAATGAAGCCAAGCACAAATCCAGAAACCTTCCCCTAAAACATTTTCTATTGCATCTGTTCTTTAAAGTTTAAAGTTGAGACACAATTTTAAAACACCAGCACAAAGACTTTGCACACCAAAATGGGTGCACCCATGCCAAAATAATAATGCAATGGTTTCAGTAACCAGAAAATGTGAACAATAAGGAACAAGTATTAATAATACGTAAAACCAATTCAAAGAGAAATATACACATCTAAATCATGTTCTTGGCAAAATGTAAACCATGGAAAAGGTCTGTAGTAGGGCCAGAGACAAACACAAGGTGTTATGAACTGGTAGGGTATTAATATGTTTACAGCAGATGAAAATGCTTTAACAACAAAAATTCAAAATATAGTCAGAAGGCTGAATGGGGAAAGATGCACTAACAGATCTAAAACAAATTAGAATAGAGTTGAAATGGGAAAATAAATCATTTGACAAATATGCATCATGAGTGAGTCAATGTTTTGTTTGATTAAGGCTTACAGGCTAAACTACAAAAAAATCTTCCTCAAATGTATTAACTCCTTGGCAGCTGTAAGGAAATATTACGCTATGTATATTCATGTTAAGTTGCTTCCTTATTGACTGTTTTTCATGTGTGATTTTTGCTAAAGGGATCATAGTATTTTCGAATGTTATAGATGTAGTCCAGATCACTTGGGTGCTCTATCCACTGTTTAAAAAGCTGGTATGTTGCTACTGCTAACATGAAGTGGTATGAAATAATGTAGCTCATAAAAGACACTATATAGTACAGGACTGATTGACTTGCACCATACAGTATGTTGCATGTTGATTAGTACATGCAAATTTCACTGTACTCTGCACATGAGACGATAATGACACTATAAACCTAGCAGCAGGAAGGACTTTATGCCCCTTACCTGTTCCAAAGAGTGTTCCAAATCCTAGTCCCATCATGAACTTGGAATACTTGAATTCATCATTTTTGCTAAACAGGAAACGGGTCAAAAAGTATGGAAGCAGGCAAGTGCTCACATGCTGAAGAGCTGAGAAAGACAAAAAAAGCTAAGTTCAGTAATGAAGCCACAAAAGAATTGCACGTTTCATGTTTAGTAGAAAAAACAATAGCATAGAAATAACAACAGCATAGGGCTGCAACGATTAGTCAACGTAATTGACAACTTCGACTAGAAAAAATCGTCGACATGGATTTTTTATTGTCGACGCGTCATAAACAGAACCTTCAATAGAGGCTCCAGTCACAAAGAACCACATTGGTTTTGGTAATTGCAATGTAGTACATGTACGTCTGGGGGCAGTATCTTTTGTTATTGTTTGTCAAGACTGCACTCAGTCCTACCATCCTGGAGCTGTGATGCCACCGCCGTCTCTCAAGAGTTAAGTTTTAGCGAGTAAAGTTAGTATTACGTGTTAACATTGATGTTTGTACTATAATGTGTATATCAAGGTTTCGACAATGATAGTTATCCCTTAAACCGACACCATACTTGGGGTGTGATGCACGCCTGAATGTCAAATACTTTTTAGCTGCACTTTTTAAGTAAACTTCACAATTCACAACGAAAATGTCAAATTTTAATGAAACACATATTTTTTTTTCATGCAAAGAGCATCATAATTACTGCAACACTGATCATTTTACACACTGCAAATGAACTGTAAAAACTGAAAAAAAAAAAAACTACTGCAACAAACTGCGCTTGAACTCTCTGCATGCAAACACACAGAGGTAAACGCTGATGATTGCAGGCTCGTCTAGTGTAGCGGCTGAATCCCAGAGACAGTGGTTCTGCCGGGGCCCACAGTGGTCGTGAGCTGGTTGCTCAACGAATATACTGCACTGATTGATCAGCTCTGGCGTGACGGCAAATTGCACTGGGAAACAACTTTAACAGGTTGCAGAGTTCAATGAATGTACGTCACCGAATATATGTTGCCGCATATACTTGGCTTCGGAGTGCTTCCAAATTGCACTGGAAACCGACTCTAGCTGAATATACTTGGCTCCGGTGTGCTGGCAGTAATTACCTTGTTACATATTTTAGTCCGTTATTTTTTTATTTGGCATAATATAGTACATGATGTGATAAACTACAACACTTTTCTTTCAGAGTTTGATTATTAAAACATCTTTCTCTGTCTGCAAAATCATTCTTGTGTATTCCTACTACCTCTACTCCTTCTGTGTGTCTCTTCTCAGCAGCTGGGAACATTGTCTCAAAGAAGGGAGACAGCCTCACACCACAGCATGTCGAAATGCTCATGTTCCTGCATTGCAATCAGGAATATATGAACTGAATTTTTTATAAACTGTACATTATTGTTTTATTTTATTTGAATTGAAGCTTTATTTAAACTTTTTTTTGTTAAGTTGAATGCACTTTTTGTGTTTAAAGACTATGTGCAGTTTAAAACAACAACAACAACATTAATTTATATAGCACATTTTCATACAAAAAGTAGCTCAAAGTGCTTTACATAATGAAGAAAAGAAAAATAAAAGACAAAATAAGAAATTAAAATAAGACAACATTAGTTAACATAGAAAAGGAGTAAGATCCGATGGCCAGGGTGGACAGAAAAAAAAAAAAAAAACTCCAGACGGCTGGAGAAAAAAATAAAATCTGCAGGGGTTCCAGGCCACGGGACCGCCCAGTCCCCTCTGGGCATTCTACCTAACATAAATGAAACAGTCCTCTTTGTAGTTAGGGTTCTCACGGAGTCACTTGATGTTGATGGTCATACAGACTTCTGGCTTTTAATCCATCATTGTTGGAACATCATGGTGCTTTGAGTAGATGTTTAGGTTTAGTTTGTATTGTTTAATGTATTTCTTTTTTATTGTAATGGTCACACTAATATAAAAACATCTGATTATTTTCAAATTCATATGTTTCACTGGTTGTTATTTTAATTTGATTATTATTAATTTTAATCGTGTTAATGCAGAGACATCAGGGTGACATTCACAGGTTGACAGACATGAGCAGATGAGGTAAGACATGCACTGGAGCCCAGAATAGGATGTGCAACCACAGGTTGCAGGCATCAAAATAGTCAGGCATGAAATAATCGTGACTAATCGAAAAAAAATGAACGATTAGTCGACTACCAAAATAATCATTAGTTGCAGCCCTAATAGAAACAATATTCAAAGGTTTACTAACTTAGTGACATTCCAATGGTCAATTCATAAAGATCCACATTTTGTCACTAATGGAATTTTGTCATTCTATAAGCTGTTAAGTGACCTAATGTCAAAAGATCAGAACATGACACATGGTTTACTATATTTACAGATCAGCCATAACATTAAAACTAAACATTAAAACTACTAACGGGTAAAATGAAAAACATTGATTATCTGATTACAGTGGAACCTGTCAGGCGGTGAGATATATCAGGCAAGAGTCAGTTCCTGAAGGTGGTGTGTTGGAAGCAGGAAGAATGGGCAAGTGTAAAGATTTGAGCGAATTTGACAAGGGCCAAACTGTGATGGCTGGATGACTGGGTCAGAGCATCTCCAGACAGGTCTTGTGTGGTGTTCCTGGTATGCAGTAAATAGCACATATCAAAAATGATCCAGGGAAGGATAATTGGTGAATTGGTGACAGAATCATCCAAGGCTCACTGACGTGCATGGGGAGTGAAGGCTAGCCCCTTTGGTCTGATCCCACATAAGAGTTACTATAGCACAAATCACTGGAAAACTTAATAGTGGCTATGAGAGAAAGGTGTCAGAACATTGCAGCTTGCTGCATATGGGGCTGCGTAGACAAAGACTAGTCAGCGTGCCCAAGGTGGCCCATGTCCACCACCAAAAGCGCCTACAATGGGCACATAAACATTAGAACTGGACCATGGAACAATGGAAAAAGGTGTCCTGGCCTGATGAATCATGTTTTCTTTTAGATAATATGGATGGCCAGGTCCATGTGCACCATTTACCTGGGAAAGAGTTGGCAGTGGGATGCACTTTATGGGAAGAAAGCATCTCAAGCCTGTGAAAGTAGTATGATGCTCTGGGCAAGGTTTCTCAGAAGAACATTGCCCAGAGCATTACACTGCTTCCGCTGGCTTGCCTTCTTCCCATTATGCATCCTGCTGCCATCTCTTCCTTAAGTAAACAGCATTTTTGGACTGTTCAGAACTTGAGGTGACCTGAATACTGAACAGTTCTCATAGAATTCCAGCCAGTCTTTCCAGAATCTGGAAAACCTTTATAAAGTGTTCAAAAATGAGGTGATACACCAAAATAGGGATGCTGAAGTAAAACCTCCCAAATGGCACGCCAATTGTGATGAGTAAAGCAAATCTTAGAAACAGAAGAATTTAATAAAATTATACATGTATTTTTTGAAAAGAAAAAAACATTTGTGCATAGTTTTCCCAGTAAGTGTTATGTGTATCTCCATGATCTTGAAGAATTTAATTTAACATAACAGCTGAGATCTACTGTCCCAATTCTCTTTACAGGTTTAAAGACTTCAATCATGTCACTTCTTAATCTATCTTTGCTTCAGCTGAAAAGGTTCAACTCCTTTAGTCTCACCGACAGATCATATTTTCTTGTCCTGGAATCAGCCTTTCTGCTTTTCTCTATAATTCTTCTAACACTGCTATATTTTTTTTGTAATATGGAGATTAAAAGTGAACATGGTCTCCCAAGTAAGGCCTTATTATTGTGGTATATACAGTAATTTAATCATAACCTACCTTTGACTTGTACTCAACAAATTGCATTATCCCAGTAGCCATCATAATGGCTTCTGAACACCGTCTGGGTGTAGAAAGTGTAGAGTTCACTACTATTCCTAGATACATCTCCTAAGATGTACTTTTAAATTTCAAAACTCCCATTGTGTATTTACATCTAAGATTTTTACGTCCTACATAGGACACTTTCCATATACTTAAAATAAACTAATCTGCCACAAATCTGCACAAGCCTTCATTCTGTAATGAATCATTTAGTTTAGCAACATCTTCAAACTTAACCACTTTGTTATTTATAGTCTGATTCAGGTCTTTTCTATTTATTGAAAAGAGAAGTAGTTCTAACACTCTTCTCTGAAGGACACCACTTTTAACATCACCTAATTCTGAAAATCCTCATTTCACCATAAATCTTAGTTTGTGGCATTTACGGCAATTTTGTATCACCTACACACCATGCCCTGAATTCCCACTTCTTTTAGGACTTTAAAGCCATGCCTATCAGCTATGTGACACAATTACCAATATTGCTGGCCACTTCCACCTGTATTAGACTTGGTTCAGAGCTTGGTTCAAGCAGGTTAGAATGATGGATGAATGTGTAGCAGGGATCAGATGGAAAGAGTCTGCTATGAAGAAGAGTCAACTTATTCTTCCTGAATAGTCACTTGCACTGATGTGGTTCTCCTTTGGCTTGACTGGCTAAGAAAGTTGCAAACATACTGTACGTTTGTGTCTTAGGACCTGTCATGGGATGGATGGATGCGTCTAAGCCAATTATACCTAGGAAGACAACATCTCCAACTATAATTTTTGGTCTCAGTCATACCTAAAGCCCTGATGAACACACATTCACATAACCCCCTTTCTTTCAGTATTGATGGCAGTTAGCCTTTAGCAGCCATACAGCATTCTTCCTTCTCTTTATTTGTATGAATAACCTTTGTGCGGCTGTGGGTGGAACCAGTTTGTAAAATACTCTGTCATACAGTTTTGTCACTGCTCAGTTCAGCAGTTGCAAAACAGCATCAGTGACCTAAGCACGTCAGTAGGGTTTCCAACAATGTCATATTAGACTGATTCACTTTGAAGAATACAACGCTGGTGTTAGCTCCAAATTCATTTTAGAATCCGTTAAGTGCATTTTATTATAAGAGCCTATGAATGACTCAGAATCACTTTTATTTGCCAACACTTAATGTACAGGAATTTGACTTGGTAGATTTGGAGCCGTTTATAATAGAACACAACATTACATACAAATAATCTAAACAGCATAAGTTAAAAAGAAAAACTTCATACCAAGCTGCAGAATAGTACAATTATAAATGATGATGTGCAAGTGAAAATGTAATTGTGTAGTGTGTATGCACATGTCCAGACATATATGTACATACAATTAGGTCCATAAATATTTGGACAGAGACAACATTTTTCTAATTTTGGTTCTGTACATTACCACAATGAATTTTAAATGAAACAACTCAGATGCAGTTGAAGTGCAGACCTTTCAGCTTTAATTCAGTGGGTTGAACAAAAAGATTGCATAAAAATGTGAGGCAGCTAAAGCATTTTTTTAACACAATCCCTTTATTTCAGGAGCTCAAAAGTAATTGGACAAATTAAATAACTGGAAATAAAATGTTCATTTCTAATACTTGGTTGAAAACCCTTTGCTGGCAATGACAGCCTAAAGTCTTGAACTCATGGACATCACCAGATGCTGGGTTTCCTCCTTTTTTGCTCTGTCAGGCCTTTACTGTAGCGACTTTCAGTTGCTGTTTGTTTGTGGGCCTTTCTGTCCAAATTTTAGTCTTCAACAAGTGAAATGCATGCTCAATTGGGTTAAGATCAGGTGACTGACTTGGCCATTCAAGAATTTTCCACTTCTTTGCTTTAATAAACTCCTGGGTTGTTTTAGCTGTATGTTTTGGGTCATTGTCCATCTGTATTATGAAACGCCGCCCAATCAATTTGACTGCATTTAGCTGGATTTGAGCAGACAGTATGTCTCTGAACACCTCAGAATTCATTCGGCTGCTTCTGTCCTGTGTCACATCATCAATAAACACTAGTGTCCCAGTGCCACTGGCAGCCATGCACGCCCAAGCCATCACACTGCCTCCACCGTGTTTTACAGATGATGTGGTATGCTTTGGATAATGAGCTGTTCCACGCCTTCTCCATACATTTTTCTTGCCATCATTCTGGTAGAGGTTGATCTTGGTTTCATCTGTCCAAAGAATGTTTTTCCAGAACTGTGCTGGCTTTTTAGATGTTCTTTAGCAAAGTCCAATCTAGCCTTTCTATTCTTGAGGCTTATGAGTGGCTTGCACCTTGCAGTGCACCCTCTGTATTTACTTTCATGCAGTCTTCTCTTTATGGTAGACTTGGATATCGATACGCCTACCCCCTGGAGAGTGCTGTTCACTTGGTTGGCTGTTGAGAAGGGGTTTCTCTTCACCATGGAAATGATTCTGCGATCATCCACCACTGTTGTCTTCCGTGGACGTCCAGGTCTTTTTGCATTGCTGAGTTCACCAGTGCTTGCTTTCTTTCTCAGGATGTACCAAACTGTAGATTTTGCCACTCGTAATATTGTAGCAATTTCTTAGATGGGTTTTTTCTGTTTTCGCAGCTTAAGGATGGCTTCTTTCACCTTCATGGAGAGCTCCTTTGGCCGCATGTTGTCTGTTCACAGCAAAATCTTCCACATGCAAGCACCACACCTCAAATCAACTCCAGGCCTTTTATCTGCTTAATTGATAATGACATAACGACGGACCTGCCCATGAAATAGCCTTTGAGTCAATTGTCCAATTACTTTTGAGCCCCTGAAATGAAGGGATTGTGTTAAAAAAATGCTTTAGTTGCCTCACATTTTTATGCAATCTTTTTGTTCACCCAACTGAATTAAAGCTGAAAGTCTGCACTTCAACTGCATCGGAGTTGTATCATTGTGGTAATGTACAGAACCAAAATTAGAAAAAAGTTGTCTCTGTCCAAATATTTATGGACTTTATTGTATACTGTACATATACACACACACCCCTTCAAAATACATGAACATGCAAAGAAGACAGGCTAAGTTACTGGTTTGAGAGGGCTAAGGCTCTGGGAAGGAAACTATTAAGGTATCTTGTTAGTTTTTGGTTTAATTGACCTGATCATTTACCAGAGGAGAGTGACGACCTGGGTGAGATGAGTCCGTACTGATCCTTTTCACATGGTTAGTGACACAAGATGTATTCAGGTCTGCCACAGATGGAAGAGCACAGCCAATTATTCTTTTCAGCAGACCTCACAATATGCTGTAATTTATTTTTGGAATGTGCCGCTGCTGAACCAAACCAGAGAACAACGGAGAATGTGATTACTCTTTAGAATGGCTGGGAAATATTTAATTTCTTTAGTTTGTGTAAGAAGTACAATTGCTGCTGAGCCTTTTTAGTGATGGAAGTGGTGTTAAAATCCCAGCTGAGAGTGCTTGTGATAGTTGTTCCCAAAATTTTGAACGATTCCACCATATTGACTACAAAATCAAAATAATTCATTTCTACTGGAAGAGGTTGTAACTGCTGTTTGTGAAAGTCACAGACCATTTCCACTGTCTTGGAGGTATTGAGCACAAGGCTGTTGGAAGCACTCCAAGATGCAAGACTAGATATCTCTCTTCTATAATGTGTTTCATTTCCATCAGTAGTTCAATAATGGTGGTGTTATCAGCGAACTTAATGATTTTAATTTAAGAATCTATGAACCTGCAATCATTAGTGCAAAAGGAATAGAGTAGGAGGGAAAGTACACAGTTTTGAGGGGCCCCTGTGCTAATATAGAGACAGTCTGAGAGGAGGGAGCCCACATGAATGTATTGTTTCCGGTTTATCAGAAAACTTTAAGGATTCAGTTCACTCTATAGTAGTTTAGTTATTTATTAACAGCTCAAGGACAATGGTGTTAAAAGCTGAACTGAAGTCAACAAACAGCATTTTGGCACAAGTCCCTCCACAGTCCAGACACTCCAGCACCAAGTGAAGGCCCATGTTGATGGCATTGTCAACAGATCTATTTGCTTGATATGCAAACTGAAGAGGGTCGAGATCAGTAACAGCAACAAACCTCAGATGGGTTAGAACAAGCCGATCAGTGATAACAAACAAAGAATTCTCATATTACATTTTGATCAGTCAAAAATTACATTTCATCCATGTACAGTGCTACACAAAAGTGAGTACACAACATAAAATGAATGTATTTTTGAGACATTTGGTTACTGTATAATTATCCTCCTTTTAACATATAAAGCATTAAATGGCCAAGGTCCGGCTTACTTGTTTGAACTTATCATGACTTACAAACCTGAGCGCACATTAAGATCTCAAGATGCCGGTCTGCTTATGATTCTAAGGATTAATAAAATAACAGTGGGAGGTCGAGCTTTTAGTTACAGGGCCCCTAAACTGTGGAATGGTCTTCCTGCTTCTATAAGAGATGCCCCTTCGGTCCCAGCCTTTAAATCCCGGCTGAAGACTCACTACTTCAGTTTAGCATATCCTGACTAGAGCTGCTGATTAACTGTACCTACTGCATCTCTGTTGTTAGTCATTAGCACTAAAACATAAGTAACATGATAAGTATAATTGAATACTAATCCTCACCTATTCTGTTTCTGTTCTCGGTACTCAAATGTGGCAATTGGTGCCACGGCCCACCTGCCAAGTTGTTTGCCTGCCTATGGTAAAGTCATCCCTGGTGGAGGATCACAGGAATCATGGGAAAGAGGGGTTCTTTCATCGGATTGGCTGGCCGAGCAATATTTCAGCCGTGGAATGGCCAAATGGGGAGGCAGCTTGACGGATGAGGTCTCCAGCACTCTAAAAATATCAAAATCTTATTATATGATATCATCTACTGTTAAATTCTGCTCTGTACTTCTAAAATTTTTATTATTATGCTTTATTAAGGATTTGTTCTGTTCTGTGTATTGTATTGTATTGAACCCCTTCTTTTGACACCCACTGCACGCCCAACCTACCTGGAAAGGGGTCTCTCTTTGAACTGCCTTTCCTGAGGTTTCTTCCATTTTTCCCTACAAGGTTTTTTTGGGAGTTTTTCCTTGTCTTCTTAGAGAGTCAAGGCTGGGGGGCTGTCAAGAGGCAGGGCCTGTTAAAGCCCATTGTGGCACTTCCTGTGTGATTTTGGGCTATACAAAAATAAACTGTATTGTATTGTATTGTATTGTATATGATATACTAAATGAAATTCAGTTTATTTTTGTATAGCACTCATCACTGACTGCAAGTGCAGTGAGCTGATATATGATTATATTTTTTCATCAATATTCATAGGTAAAGATTATCTAATTTAACACATAACAATGAAAATTATTCTTTGTAATTACTTTTTCAACAGAAATGTCAGAAATGAAGTGCAACATTAGCTTCAGTAGCAGATGTTACAACCTTGGCTGAAGTAACTGTCCATCAGTCTCCTATTTTGACTTGGAAGCAACTTCTGACCACTGTTTCTTATAAACCTCATCCAACTTGATAATAATGGAGGACCTTTTGCATAATTTGCCCATTTCAAAATCCCACACAGCATTTTTATGGGGTTAAGATCTTGGTTTTGACTTGGCCACCATAGCTCTATACTTCTTTAAAAATGGAGATCCTTGGCTTGCTCTCTCTCTCAGGGGTGGGGATCGATCTGTTCTTAATTTTTCTCTTTGTAAAAGCTTGATTGCTTTGTATGGATTGTAATAAAATTAATAAAAAAAAAAATAAAAAAAAAATGGAGATCTACCTCTTCACCTCATTCATTGGTCAACAGTCCTGTCTCCAATTCAAAAACCTGTATTCTGAATATCCAGTAGTATTTATTCAACAACATTTTAGCAAAAAATGCACAGGTTTTGCCCACCTGGATAATTTCATATGTGGATTATCCAACACAAGTAACAAGATATTTTTTTCATAGACATTTTACATTGTTTCTCGGTGGTACAGTATCGGTCTCCACAGACTTTTATTCTGTCAGAAATAGTATTATCTCCATTCCCCATGAAAACATGAAATTCATTTTTTTCTCAGTCAACACTACAAACTACATGGGGTAAATAACATACAAAAATATTATTTTTGGGTTAGGTATCCTTTTTAGCATTTCAAACAAGAACACATTTCTTAACCCAGTGATGTATTCATTTGCTTTTCTCTGCACAGCATCTTAATTTGCTTTAACTTAGAAGCATGGTGCCCAAAACTGCACACACTACTCCAATGAACATTAATGGAAGACACGAAGGGCCACAACATTCAGAAGCTTGGCCCACCCAAATCATTAGACATTATTTTGCACATGCTTAAATGATGAGACATTGTTGTCAATGTCGAGTGAATACTGAAAGCCAATAGGTGAATAATTTTGAAATTTTGAAAGACGCTCGTAAAGTTCCACTATTGGTGTTATTACTCTATGCCAAGCCCTCATTAATGCATCCTTGTTTGGTAGTTTGCTTTCAATACTTTGGAATAATGTCAGTTTGTCATGTTCATGCCATCATGAATTTTACTCTAAGGAATTAAAAAAAAGTGGCATCAATGGAAAATCAAAATGCAACTAACAAATTCTACTTAAAGAAATCTACATTTGATGAAGCAGGCCCTACCATGTATCTCAAACCTAAGGTACTGGAAAAACAGTGATGCAGATGCATCACAAACTTGATGTGAATCTCCAGAAAAGGCAGTTAGTTCAACTCTGCCAATTGATATTTGGAAGAACAAGACACTCAACTGAAGTTTGTAAAATTTTCAGTTACCAAAATATTTGAAAAAAAATAATATTGTTTTTCCTAGTACAATAAGTACCACTGGCTGGAATACAGCAGGCTTCAAGATGCACTATTTTGTAAAAAAATTTCCCAAGCTACATAGTGATGAGCAAACTACATTGTGAAAGATGGAATCAGAGGTGGGAAGCATCTGAGACAAGGCTGTTTTAAGGGCCAGGTTAGTAAACAGCACATAAAAGCACAAGTAAGATATCATGCATACAAGCAGATGCATAAAAGTGAAGGAAAAAATACAAGTTTTAAATCAACCAAACAGAGATAACGAAAATTGCTCTTGAAATCGTAATGTTCTGTGTCAAACAAGATATTCCATTGGGTGGGCACAAACAAACAGATGACGCACTAAATCAGGTTAACGTTTGGAATGGTTTAAATTGTTGGCAAAGTATAATTCTGAAATTTAAAAAATCACAATGACATATTGCCAAAAATGGATGATCTCTGATGTATAAAATGATTTGCTTGGGTCTGCTGCTAAGAAATACAAAAAAAAAGAATTGCATGCATGTCCTAATACCTACAATGCTATTATTGCTGATGAATCTAAAAATGTTTCAAAAAGTGAGCTTGTGATTGTCTGAATTCGCTTTATTCCAGGACACATTATTAAAGAAAGAGCTATTGGGTTTGTGGATACACATGATATGACCACTAACAGCATTACAGAGAAAATCCTTGAAGTGTTAGGCCACTAAATATGAACTCATTCCTTATGCATGGCATTTAGTTTTGATGGTGCTTCAGTAATGTCAGGAAATAAAGGCAGGATAAAGGAGACACTGGGGCCTGGATTTGAGCATGGAAATATGTATACACCAAAAAATCCGATTCATAAAATCTGTCATATGTACATTTCTATGCAGTTTACCATTTATAAATCACAATCACCTTGTAAATGTGTGTACATGAATGAGTCTCGAATGTTGCCCTAAAAAATCCATAAATGAACCATGCTAATCAACATCATACATAAGCAATCATGAACTTCTTTGGGTGGTAGAGCAGCCTCCTATTTAACACATTAAAAAATTGCCAAATGCATTCAAAGATTTCTGGCTGCACTCCGCAACTGAGAGCACAAGATCATGTAGGGCATTACAGCGCCTCGCCTTCTGCGTTCTGTGAGTCAGAGAAAGCACCATAGAAGGTAGCTGCTATTACCCGGCACATGTAATGACACAATTGTGGTGGCCTTATTTAGAAATGACGGTTCAGCCAGTTACCTTACCAATAAGCAAGCCAACATACAGTACAGGCCAAAAGTTTGGACACACCTCCTCATTCAATGTGTTTTCTTTATTTTCATGACTGAAGGCATCAAAACTATGAATGAACACATGTGGAGTTATGTACTTTACAAAAAAAGGTGAAATAACTGAAAACATGTTTTATATTCTAGTTTCTTCAAAATAGCCACCCTTTGCTCTGATTACTGCTTTGCACACTCTTGGCATTCTCTCGATGAGCTTCAACAGGTAGTCACCTGAAATGGTTTTCACTTCACAGGTGTGCCTTATCAGGGTTATTTAGTGGAATTTCTTGCTTTATCAATGGGGTTGGGACCAGCAGTTGTGTTGTGCAGAAGTCAGGTTAGTTGGACGATCATTTATTTTTCAACAGGACAATGACCCCAAACACACCTCCAGGCTGTGTAAGGGCTATTTGACCAAGAAGGAGAGTGATGGAGTGCTGTAAATGGTCATGAAAATAAAGAAAACACATTGAATGAGGAGGTGTGTCCAAACTTTTGGCCTGTACTATATAATGTACCATCATGTTTGCTGAAGCTACTTTGCCTCAAAATAAATTAATCACAAGTTGACCCAGGCCACTGAGTCACGACATTTGCAAGCCATATTTTAGCATCACAAATAACTTGTGTGCTAATGGAATTTCACCGCTTACAGTAAACTAAGGCAACTTCATTCTTGCTAGGTGCCCTTATTGCAATATTAGTGCAGTAAAGTGCTCCAATTCCATTAGGAAAACCGGACACTGTAGCAAATTGCCTTTTGATGTTGGCAAAAACTTGTTATGTTTTAGGTATGTGCCCCCACACCATAGGAAAACTAGATGTAGCACCTTGCTGGTTAGTTAATGGCTTCCAGCACAGCCAGCATGACAGACTGAAGCTTGGCAGAGACATTGCAGACCTGTTGGCCATGTACCTGTAGAAGTCAACCAGCCAATATAAACTGACGAATAACAAAAAAAGTTCTTCAGTGGAAATATGCAGTACTGACATTCTTAAAAGGGAACTAAAATACAGTCTGTACATCATAATTATTACTTTTGATGTTGTTTTGTCTTGGTAGAGTAATATATTTCTCTACTTTCCCCTTTTGTATTATTAATATGTAGCATTTGTCAGAATGCCTCAAATCTCCCAGACTTACCACTGTTTATAAGGTACTGTACCATATAACTTCTCCCCACTTTCCCTTCTACATGTATAACCTCAGGCAATTAGGTATAGTAAAAGACAAGCAGGAGTTAAGTTACAATTTAAACAATTTATTATTGATAAAATATTGATAAATAATAATATACAAAGTGTGATATTTGCCCAGACACCAGCAGTCAGAGACCACATCTTTATAAAAGTCACACTTTTATTACACACCTCCAAATACAGGAATAAAGTCCCAAACCACACACAATGCACACAGCAAATAAATCTCCCCAATAAACTCTTCTATAACTCAGTCTATTTTCATACAAAAGGTAGCTCAAAGTGCTTTAAATAATGAAGAAAAGAAAAATAAAAGACAAAATAAGAAATTAAAATAAGACAACATTAGTAAACATAGAAAAGGAGTAAGGTCCGATGGCCAGGGTGGACAGAAAAAACAGAAAAAAAACTCGCCAATCGCCAATCTCCTCCTGGTGGCTGGTGACGATCTTCCGGTAGCACTTCCTGGTGTGGCGGAAGTGCTGCCCTTTGCCCCGGAAGCACTCCGGGCGTCCCTGGCAGGTTCCTCCGCCATCTTGCCAAGTGTGGCGGAAGTAAAGTTCTTCCAGGTTCTGGGAGGCTTAAGGTGCCCCCTGGCGGTGGCCATGGGTCCCAACGAACTGGAAAATCTCTCCTCCTTTCCCGTGGTCCTCTCCTGCTCCAGGGCGGTTGTGCCCTCCTGACCCGGAAGCTTTTAATGTCTCTATCCGGTCCCTCCAGGCATCCCGGCCAGGTAAGAACCCCAGACATCTGTGACACTGCCCTTCCGCCAGCGAAGACTTGTTGGTCGAAGCGGCCTGTCCCGCGAGGGCATAATTTGTCCAAAACGGGCGTCAATTGTTGTCTCCCAGGGTCTGGTCCTGTAAAAAAGAAACAAGACACAGGGGCGAAGTCGTTGCCCTGACGCCACTGTTCGGCTTTTCTTTTTCTGAAATAGGGCCAACGTTTTCCCCTTTGACCAGCACCCTGGTCGCCGAAACCACGGCACCCACTCTGTGTCTCTCGTAACCCCACCTTTGGGTTAATTACTGGGACCGCTCTTTTCTCCACCGACTTCGGGGCTCCCCTCTGCACCCGCAGAGGCCGATTTATCTTATTACGTGAGCTCACAGGCTCACTTCTCCCTTTGTAGGAAGAACCGGCTTTCCTCCAACGATTCTTCCTATTTCTCTGGAACCTTCTGACGGCTTAGGTCTTCCTACGGGAAAGGAAAAGACCCCTTGCCATCTACGCCCCTGCAGAATGACGCGAGACTGATGCTGGCTCCGGCGGTAGAGCACTAGGACCCACGGCACTTGTCAGCCAGTGTCTTGGTTCCACCCTTTTCAAGCGATCAGCACCTTGCTTCGTTTCTGCTGTCGGAGATGCAGCTACTAAGTCCCCGGAACGACGCAATCCTGGGACGGATTCGCTCGCGCCTCCCTCTTCCTTTACGGTATCGGTTTTACTCACCTATACCGCCACAGACCTCCGGCCAAAGATTCCAGTGTCACGCCCTTCCGCCCTGTGAGGTCCCGTCTGACGTGGCGCAACCGCCTTCTCCTTCTGCTCGTCCTTATAGACACGGAGGTCGTGTTCCACCTGCTCGATCCTCTGCATTAATCGAAGCATCTTTTCCAATATATCCTGATCTGCAGGTAGAAAATAATCATCAACAGCCAGTGATGAATCGGTCCTTTTCACCGGCTGTGCATGTTAGAGCTTTCTTCTGGGTTTTACCGGTCCCTCCCCTTGCTCGAGATGGACGTTCGGCAGTCCCGTCATCAACCAATCACCGACGGGAACACAACACACACCGTCCAATCCCTTGCCTGTCACGGGGAGGAACTTCCGGTCCGCGGCCATCTTGCTTCTCCCCCCGAGGGAACTGCGTGATTTGCTTCTGCCTCGGCTGCTGGAGACGTGGCGGATCCTCCCCCTCCTCTAGCGACGCCATCCCGGCTTCGCGGTAAGGATTGGCACATCCCAGCCAGTGACGTGATCCCAGGTAATCTCCTTCTGACGTGTCTGTGTCTGTGCCTACCGCAGTACCTCCGGCAACGACGAACTCTGGGGAATTCTCTTCTCCTCTGCCTTGGCTGGCATTCCTCGCCCCCCCCCTTGGGTGGAAGATGGCGCTTTGGAGAAGTTTTGACGGCCTTAGGGTGGATCGCGGAATGTCCGCAGTGCAGGTGTTGACTGTCTCCCTGTGGTGTGGCGGAAGTGCTGCCCTTTGCCCCGGAAGCACTCCAGGCATCCCTGGCAGGTTCCTCCGCCATCTTGCCAAGTGTGGCGGAAGTAAAGTTCTCCTGGGTTCTAGGAGGCTTAAGGCGCCCCCTGGCGGTGGCCACGGGTCCCAACGAGTTGGAAAGTCTCTCCTCCTTTCCCGTGGTCCTCTCCTGCTCCAGGGCGGATGTGCCCTCCTGACCCGGAAGCTTTTAATGTCTCTATCCTGTACCTCCAGGCATCCCGGCCAGGTAAGAACCCCAAACATCTGTGAGAAAAGTACGTTTGAATATTGGCAACCATACAACCTGATAACTGCGGTGGATTGGCACCCTGCCCGGGACTGGTTTCTGCCTTGTGCCCTGTGTTGGCTGGGATTGGCTCCAGCAGACCCCCGTGACCCTGTGTTCGGATTCAGCGGGTTGGACAATGGATGGATGGACAACCTGATAAATGGTGATGTAGTTTCAGGCAGCACACAGACTTCTTAGTTACTTAAAATGTCTCTAGATAAGGCATCATTTGTGGTCAGCGTTCTTCAGAACAGGCCACATGCCTGTCTCAATATGGCTGCCGAGCTGTGCTCTTCATTGTGTTGTCCTTTTCAGTTCATGGTGTGAGATGGTCTTTCATCATTTGGTAAGAGAGAGAGAGGGTGAGGTAAAGCAAGCAAATTTATAGGTTTTCTGTCCAACCCCTAGAGCCAATAGGACTTTTGATACAAGCTAGTTCCAAGCAGCCATACTTCAGACCAATGGGGGGATAGAACACCTTTACACCTGCCCTCTGAACCATATGTTAAGGTAAAGCTTGGCAGTTAGGCAGTCTGGCTTTCCTGTGAGGGTCAATTGGGAGTTCTGCAGAGAAATATTAGCCAAACGTGTTTGAGGCACTTCCCCCAACCCTGTCGTAAAATTACAAAGAGACTCATTCCTAAAAGGGGGGTAAACATGAATGCTTCTCACTAATGTAACACAAATATTACATTGCTTTGCCTAAGTTACAAATAAAGACATACACAATATTTATCAACTTGTATGCAAAATTTAACATCACAACAGAGGTGCAATATGTGTGTCAAGACAAGGCTTTTATACACCCATTTTTATAGATGTACTGTAGGTGTTGTCAGGAGAAGAGGTCATCAGGTGATGCCCAACTACCTCAGACTGTTTTGACCCTTAATCAATAACACTCTCTAGTTGGAGGGTCAGCAGTGCTGGCCAAGTCACTACCCCTCTCCTCCAGGGTTCCAGTTAGTGTCCTCTCTCAAATGCCTGAGCCAACAGAAGGCCCTTTCTGGCGCTTCTCCCAGCCTTCAGACAGCTGTTTTCCTCTCATGGGTCTGCACTCCAACTTTTGTCTGCAGATTCCATACATATTGGAATGGGAATCATACTCCTCCTCCCAGTCTCAGACTTGCAGCAGTACTCTCTCTGGAAACAAAAGTTTTCTCTCCAGGTCAGCCTTCATTTCTCATACATGCACTGACCACAGCAAATTCTGCTTGGCTTCACCCTGGATGGCCAGCCTCTGACCTTTTTTAACAAAGGTGATAGTGCTCAGAAGTGACTATTTTGGCTGGGTATTTCTTTCTCCTTTCCCGCTCTAAGATGTCTGCAAGCATTGTCAACACCTTGCCATGACACCCCCTATATATCCCCTTGGTCAATGCTGTTTGGCCCTGACAGGATGTGCAACACAGTTCCTCTATCCCCACAAAGCTTGGAAAGAGGGTTCTCCCTCATTCCCCACCTGTGCATGATGACAGGAGTTGGAAGTGTTATCATACACTGGTCTGAGCAGAAAGGAAATTTGAAAAGGCGACAGTCGCCACCGTTCATTCCATGTGATGGTTATCTTTGGGAGGTTCCATCTTGTACAGGCACATTGAATTCCAAACTCAATGGATTAGGTTCTTTTTATTTTCTCCTCAAGGGTTTAAACTTCTCTTTTCCCTAAGAGTGGACTTTGACCACTGTTTGAGACTGTTTGAGATGTGATCCTCTTCCAAATCAAGGATTTCAATTGCTGTCTCTGGTAATGACAGAACATTCTGCTTGTCTGGTTTTAATATCAGCTTCCCTGACAAGTTGGTCTTAACAGTCTCTATATGTCAAGGAGATTCTGCACTTGGCAATTCTGAAATTCTCTAAAACTGAATACAAGGACAGCTGGAGCCGGCCAGACATTATGTAGATCCCAATGGATGTAAAACTTAGGGATATTCCCCTAATATTGTTAATCTTTCTCTCCACACCTTCTACAAATTTATAGGCTCTTCATACACAACGAGCCACATAAGCCTCATAAGGTGTCCATGTTAGTAAATCCAGGCAGGCCAGACTTGTCAATCTTCTACAGCCAATCTTTAACTTGTATCTCTGTGTTGGAGATGCCATTTTTAACTGTCGGGTTATCATCATACCACTTTCCAAGGCATTTAATTGTGGTGTAAAATTGTGCTAAGAAATTCATAAAGCTAAATTAAGTAATTCATTCTTTGATTTTATTTCAGGTTATCTGATAAGCAATGGTTCATGATATTTATACAGTAATGTGGTTTTAATGATAGAAAAGTTTATGACTCTTGCAGAACTATGGTCCAGACTTACGGGTCCCTACCTAACTGTTTCCACTCCCATTCCCAACTTTGCAATTTCTGGCTTCGCTTGTGCAACACACACTTGCATCAAGAAAATTTTGATAATTTCCAACACAGCGCTCACACTCAAAAACACTACTTAATGTAGTCACCGAGATAAAACTACACAGAGTGAAATGTTATTTAACAACAGAAAGAAAGACACTAGAGGTAAATTGAAGAATTTTGTTATATGATAACAAGTCTTCTAGGATGGCTTAATGACTTCCACAAGGCAGAATAATCCTCAGGACGACCATCAGATGTGCTCTGTATCTATCTATCTATCTATCTATCTATCTTGTAAAGCAGTATTTATTTTACAGGTATATATTACTTTTATGAAGCGCTTCACTAATAGAAACACCATCTGAAACAGGAGCTGAACCCTGAAGTAACTAAATTCCAATTACAACTAAATCTGCCAAGAAGAGTCATATGCTGCATTTCCTTTAACTCAGAAATCTGATGTTGGAGCTGGAAATGACAGAACTCCAGAGTTAGTGACGTTCCAGTAAAACATTTGGAAAACCAGCATGGACACGTCCAAGAAAACCTTTGTTGTGCCTGTTCCTTTGGAATAAATAGTAGTTGACAACAATAAATTAGGCTGTATTTTGCGCATCCAAAAACTATAGCAGCATGTCCACAGATAGAAGTCGGAAAGTACTGTGTGTGTCTGATTTAATGAGACACAAATGGACAGAAGTGCTAATAAACAATATAAAACTACAGCTCTCACTAAAGTTTGCAGAGTATGTCGCCATTTTGGATTGACGTCGTGATCTGAAGTCGAACAAACTCAGACTTCACGGGCCAGCCCCAAGATTCCAAATCATAAATGGGGCATTCTAGTTGAAAATTCCAATGTAAACTTGGAAATTCCAACATCCCACTTCACATGGAATACAGTAATAGTAGCTGATTGCAGTACTTGTCAACCATAACAGAGATCTAGCAATTAACATTTTGATACGCAACTTTTCAAAGCAAAACAAAAAAACAACTAACATTTTCACAAAGGCCACATAACTAGTGTCACATTTACAGATTCATCAACCACAAAAAATGTAAATTTCATATGTCAACAAGAGCAGTCTCAAAAATAATTACATCCATCCATCCATTATCCAACCCACTATATCCTAACTACAGGATCACGGGGGTCTACTGGAGCCAATCCCTGCCAACACAGGGTGCAAGGCAGGAAACAAACCCCGGGCAGGGCAGCAGCCCACCACAGAAAATAATAACAATGTATTCAAAATTAAATAGACTGCATCAGCAAAGAGAAACAGTGATCACACATTGATGGGTTAGACAGACACTTCACAGAGTAATTGCTAAATGGAACAAAATTTCAGCTTCAGAAATTACCACTGAATTGAATCAGCAGCTCTGTGATCGACTCTCAGCAAAAACTCTACATTGTGAGATTCACAGAGTTGGAATTTATGGCAGTCTCTTGTACTTGAAAAACTGCTAGTATCCAATAACAATGTACAAAAAACATAACAAGGTGTAAGAAGCACATGTAGGGGCAGAAAAAGTGGACCACTGAGCAGTGGAGAAAATCATATGGTTACTGTGTATCCTAGCTTTCATTGGAGAAAGCAAAAGGATGTCTTCAACCTACAATATCTGTTGCTGTCAGTTTAGTCTCGTGGGACCAGATGTGATTCTCAAACAAGAATACATATCTGGGGGCCAACCCATAAAAAACTGTATAGTGAATTGCGGCAAAACCCTGCACTGCAAAGGCTTCACCCACAGGGCTTTCTCCTCAAACACCCGCCCTCCCCATATTCCTCCCGTCCATGCATTTTAAACCTCTGTCTGGGTTTCAGGGAGAGAGCAAAAGATACTGAACGAATAAAGCCTTGATGCTGAGAGAAAATAAAAAGTTAAATTGCTGTTACCCATTCAAGAACTCAGTAGCACAAGGTTGCTGAACCTTAATAGTAAATTTGCATGTTGTAATGAGTGCTGCAACAGTGGATACAGACAGACACACACACTACGTCCACCGCAGCTACTGGGCACCACACATTTGAGAATTGACTTTGCCACTACGATGTCTTCTTGTCATTTTAACTATTCCGTCACTATATGACATAACAACAGCAAACAGAGTTTAGATAAGCGTTGTGGCCTATGGATATACAACATGTTAAAACACTGTGGCTATTTTGTTGTGGCATGTTTGAATTTCCAATTAAACAGTAATGTTAAACTTCTACAGTTATTTGTTTAGACGTGCAGTAAGAATGTGGTGTTGTGCAGTCTCATCTGTGCTTTACTAGTGTTGTTAGGTCGATTTGTTGATTCAGGTGTTAGTAGTACTGAAATCTACATATTCTGTGGCTCTTCGTTATCAGCTCTCTTGTGTGTGGCACAAGGTTTACTTCGATTTTCATGAATATAACTGCCAGTTCTTTCAAGCTTATCAACTCCTACACTATCATCGTAACGCTGAACAACAGAGACCACACACAGCACCTGTGACAACATATCATTCACGTTTACCATTCATCCATTGATGCCACTGAATGCCAATGTATAATCTGATGCTACAGAAAGGTTTTTCTCCTGCATAAAGTTATGTTTATTTTTAAGATGTGTGATGTGCTCTCTGCACACATGACACACATTTATATGTCTAATAAGGCTTTTTTAGGAGACTTTTCAACTGTAGATGGTTCATCATAAACAGAAACTTGCTCTCTGTCAATGAGTTTAACGAGAGCACCTCTGATCACTGCAGTTCAAAATCTCTGGCCCTACTCTGGGGGCCACCTTCATGAAGAATTGGATTGATTTAGAAATGTAATACTCGGTGAGCCATCTAATTGTTCCCACCCAGATTTAAGCACAATTTACTCATCGTTGTCTCCATCCAGTGGCTTCAGTGAGACTGCCGTCAGTTAAACATTTGGGTGTATTCTTTGTAGTTTGCTGCTGGAGCACTACAATGTCTTCCTGGGATCAGTAAAGTATCTACCTGACCAAACTGACACCCAGCTATCACATATATGTTGTCTACCACCTACTCCTTAAAGTAAATAAAATAGTTTGCGTGTGGTAAAGAAAGGTGATGTCAGACATTACTGTCAATATATTTCAAAGTATTCAGAATCGCTTCAGGAAATGAGAGATTTTTAATGTAAATCAGCAGAGATTTATTTTTTCCCATAAACAGAGTTTGGTTTATTTTTAGGGTTATAAGCCATTTTAGACATACTCTAAATCAGTGTTTCCTAAACTGTGTTCTGTAGAACCCTACAGTTCCACTAAATCTTATAGCAGTACCATAAGCCATCAGCCATAACGCCTTCTATTAACTGTAGTTACTGGAAAAATTAGCAGTGATCAACAAATAGCCAGAATTTGATGAAACACTGATCTGAGCTCACCCAAACCATAAAGCAGAGGTCCTGCTGTCTGTTATGATGGTTTATAAATGTCTCTGTTGTTTGATGCATGCTGTGATGTATTTATCACAGTTCATCTACTTGTGCACATTAACTAAGCGGAACCTATTAATATTATTGTGGTTACTTTTTATTTATTTTTTTATTTTTTTACCAATACGAGTAAACAACTCAAGTTAGAGTTGTTTTTTATTTTAAATTGTTATTACATGCGGACGTTCGCTGGTTTTCACAAAGTCAGAATGTTAAGGAGACTGTGTGATGATCAGAGAACAAAAACAATTACACTCCTATCACATAAAAACTGTGACCTTGTGCAGTTCTTCAAAGATAAAGATTGGAACATCAAGTTTTGTGACCTTGCAAACATACTTTGGTTTTTGAAAACGTTTAACTTATCACTTCAGGAAACGCATAAAATAATATTTGGCAGTTATAATAAAAGAGAAACACCAAAAAATGAAACTTTGGATACAAATAATTGAAAAGAACTTCTTTAATAAATTCAAAACTTAACTGACCACATGAGAAACAAAGATTACAATTTTAATGAGCTAAAACTTATGATGATCAATCACTTACAAAATGTCAGTTACTATTTCCTAAAAGTTAGGACTCTAGAGAAGTATTTTTGTGGATTTTGGAACCATTTAGTCTCAGTGTCTACAAATGAAGAAGATATGTTGGATGATTTGTTTCCTCAGATGTTTAAAAATTTGAAGACTAGTTTACCTTCCCATGGGCTCACCACCTATGGGAGGGGCCAAGGAGGTTGGGTGCAGTGTGAGCTGGGTGGTGGCCGAAGGCGGGGACCTTGGCGGTCTGATCCTTGGCTAGAGAAACTGGCTCTTGGGACGTGGAATGTCACCTCTCTGAAGGGGAAGGAGCCTGAACTAGTGCGCGAGGTCGAAAGGTTCCGGCTAGATATAGTCGGACTCACCTCGACGCACAGCTTGGACTCTGGAACCAATCTCCTTGAGAGGGGCTGGACTCTCTACCACTCTGGGGATGCCCCCGGTGAGAGGCGCTGAGCAGGTGTGGGCATACTTATTGCCCCCCGACTTGGAGCCTGTGCATTGGGGTTTACCCCAGTGGACGAGAGGGTGGCCTCCCTCCACCTTCAGGTGGGGGGAAGGGTCCTGACTGTTGTTTGTGCATATGTGCCAAACAGCAGTTTGGAGTATCCACCCTTTTTGGAGTCTCTGGAGGGGGTGCTAGAGGGCGTTCCTTCTGGGGACTCCCTCGTTCTGCTGGGAGACTTCAGTGCTCACGTGGGCAATGACAGTGAGACCTGGAAGGGCGTGATTGGGAGGAATGGCCCCCCCGATCTGAACCTGAGCGGTGTTTTGTTATTGGACTTCTGTGCTCATCACGGATTGTCCATAACGAACACCACGTTCAAGCATAAGGGTGTTCATATGTGCACTTGGCACCAGGACACCCTAGGCCTCAGTTTGATGATCGACTTTGTGGTCGTGTCATCGGACTTGTGGCCATATGTCTTGGAAACTCGGGTGAAGAGAGGGGCGGAGTTGTCAATTGATCACCACCTGGCAGTGAGTTGGCTTCGATAATGGGGAAATATGCCAGTCAGGCCTGGTAGGCCCAAATGTGTTGTGAGGGTCTGCTGGGAACGGCTGGCAGAGACCCCTGTCAGAAGTAGCTTCAACTCCCACCTTCAGCAGAACTTCGACCACGTCCCGAGGGAGGTGGGGGACATTGAGTCCGAATGGGCCATGTTCCGTGCCTCTATTGTTGAGGCGGCTGACCGGAGCTGTAGCCGTAAGGTGGTCGGTGCCTATCGTGGCGGCAATCCCTGAACCCGTTGGTGGACACCGGCGGTGAGGGATGCCGTCAAGCTGAAGAAGGAGTCCTATAGGACCTTTTTGTCCTGTGGGTCTCTGGAGGCAGCTGATAGGTACTGGCAGGCCAAGCGGAATGTGGCTTCGGTGGTTGCTGAGGCAAAAACTCGGGCATCGGAGGAGTTTGGAGAGGCCATGGAGAACAACTTTTGGACGGCTTCAAGGAGATTCTGGTCCACCGTCCGGCTTCTCAGGAGGGGGAAGCAGTGCAGTGTCAACATCGTATATGGTGGGGATGGTGTGCTGCTGACCTCGACTCGGAACGTTGTGGGTCGGTGGGGGGAGTACTCTGAAGACCTCCTCAATCCCACTAACATGCCTTCCAATTAGGAAGCAGAGCCTGGGAACTCTGAGGTGGGCTCTCCCATCTCTGGGACTGAGGTCACTGAGGTGGTCAAAAAACTCCTTGGTGGCAGGGCCCCGGGGGTGGATGAGATACGTCCGGAGTTCCTCAAGGCTCTGGATTTTCTAGGACTGTCTTGGTTGACATGTCTCTGCAACATCACATGGACATCAGGGACAGTGCCTCTGGATTGGCAGACCGGGGTGGTGGTCCCCCTCTTTAAAAAGGGGGATCGGAGGGTGTGTTCTAACTACAGAGGGATCACACTCCTCAGCCTCCCTGGAAAAGTCTATTCAGGGGTTCTGGAGAGGAGGGTCCGTCGGATAGTCGAACCTCGGATTCAGGAGGAACAGTGTGGTTTTCGTCCTGGTCGCGGAACAGTGGACCAGCACTACACCCTTAGCAGAATCCTGGAGGGTGCATGGGAGTTTGCCCAACCAGTCTACATGTGTTTTATAGACTTGGAAAAGGCGTTCGACTGTGTCCCTCGGGGAATCCTGTGGGGGGTGCTCCAGGAGTATGGGGTACCGGACCCCTTGATAAGAGCTGTTCAGTCCCTGTACAACCGGTGTCAGAGCTTGGTCCGCATTGCCAGCAGTAAGTCGAGCCCATTTCCAGTGGACAGAATTTCTAGGCGCAGCCAGGGTGTTGAAGGGGTCCGGTTCGGTGGACTCAGGATTGGGTCACTGCTTTTTGCAGATGATGTTGTCCTGTTTGCTTCATCAGGCCGTGATCTTCAGCTCTCTCTGGAACGGTTCACAGCTGAGTGTGAAGCGGCTGAGATGAGAATCAGCAACTCCAAATCCGAGACCATGGTCCTCAGCTGGAAAAGGGTGGAGTGCCCTCTCAGGGTTGGGGGAAAAATCCTGCCCCAAGTGGAGGAGTTCAAGTATCTCGGGGTCTTGTTCACGAGTGAGGGAAGGATGGACCGTGAGATCGACAGGCGGATCGGTGCGGCATCCGCAGTGATGCGGGCTCTGCATCGGTCTGTCGTGGTGAAAAAAGAGCTGAGCCGTAAGGCAAAGCTCTCAATTTACCAGTCGATCTACGTTCCTACTCTCACCTATGGTCATGAGCTATGGGTAGTGACCGAAAGAACGAGATTGCGAATACAAGCGGCTGAAATGAGTTTCCTCCGCAGGGTGTCTGGGCTCTCCCTTAAAGATAGGGTGAGAAGCTCATTCATCCAGGAGGGGCTCAGAGTAAAGCCGCTACTCCTCCGCATCGAGAGGAGTCAGATGAGGTGGCTCGGGCATCTGATCAGGATGCCTCCTGGACGCCTCCCTGGTGAGGAGTTCCGGGCACATCCAACTGGGAGGAGGCCCCGGGGAAGACCCAGGACACGCTGGAGGGACTATGTCTCCCGGCTGGCCTGGGAACGCCTTGGGATTCTCCCAGAAGAGCTGGAAGAAATGGCCGGGGAGAGGGAAGTCTGGGCCTCTCTGCTTAAGCTGCTGCCCCCGCGACCCGACCCCGGATAAGTGGAAGAGGATGGATGGAGACTAGTTTACTTCTTGATTAGTAAAAAGATCAAAGTGAATGTGAACTTTTAAGTGAGTAAAAATTTAATATTCTACTCCATTTTGCTTATACATGTTTATGTGAACGTTGACTTTCAATATGTGAACTGCAATGAAAACAAAATATCAAAATAGGCAAAAGGCTGTCTTGAACAACTTTACACCAACTATTGATGAGTTGTGTCATAAAATCCAATCAATTTTTTTTTTATTTACATTTCATACCTGAAACAGTTTTTACTATTTTTATCTTTTTCACAAATATATACAGGGCTATTCAAAATGAAAGAGCATATTTCAAACAAACTGTATAAGACAGAAACACATTCCGCACATCACTGGAAACAGGAAAGTTCAAATTTTAAAAGCTCAACTAAAAGTACCAGTGAATGCCACTGAGCGTTGTTTCTCGTTTATAGTAAAATGGCAACAACACCACAAGAGAAATCACCGATGGTAAATATGTTTTGTGCCATTTCTGCAAACATTTCTGCGGAACAAACTGTGACTGGATTTTCATACCTGGACATGCTACAAAACTGGTTGCTTCCCCAACTTCAAGAAGATTCAAATGACTTCATTTTCATGCAAGATGGTGCCCTGCCTCATTTCCACTTGGAGGTCTGGCATTACTTAAACGACACCATTCCAGAATGATGGATTGGAAGAGGTGGACAACAAGATTTTGCTCATCGTCTATGGACTCCGAGGTCTCCAGACCTTACCCCCTGTGATTCTTATCTATGGGGGTACATTAAAGAAAGAGTGTTTGTTCCACCTATGCCTGCTAAACTTCAAGATCTGTGACACTGAATTGAGGAAGCTGTGAATTCAGTAACTAGGGACCAGCTGACTCGTGTGTGGCATGAAATGGTCTACCGTTTTGATGTTTGTCACGCTACACATGGTGCTCATGTTGAGTGCATGCAACCTCAAAGACCATAGGACCAAACTTTGAACTTTCCTCTATCCTGTGATGTGCGGAATGTGTTTCTGTCTTATATATCCATCCATCCATCCATTATCCAACCTGCTATATCCTAACTACAGGGTCATTGGGGGTCTGCTGAAGCCAATCCCAGCCAACACAGGGCGCAAGGCAGGAAACAAACCCCGGGCAGGGCGCCAGCCCACTGTCTTATACAGTTTATTTGAAATACATTTTTGCAATCTGCTCTTTCATTTTGAATAGCACTGTACTGTAGATGCAAAAATATATCAATATTTTCTTGATTAAAACATTTTTCACATTACTGATTATTTTATTTCCTTTTTTTTATTTTCATAGGGTTCTACAGATCAAACATTTGTATAGAGCTCTGTTGTCCCAAAAGGTTTAAGAAACACTGCTCTAAAGGTTAAGAGAAAAAACTCATAATGGTGTATTTATTTACTCCCCATTCTGATTAGTGAAAAACGGGACTGTGGCCAGCCAGAAGGTTCTGTATTGCTGAAGAGATGCCCTTCCGAACTTAAGTGCACTGCTGTGCAGTGTTAGATGACGACATAGTGCCACCTACTGGAGAAGTCTCTGGACAGTAATCTAATGAGCACTGAACAACTGACATTTGTCATGCCTGTCCACATTCATAAACACCACCAAATGAATAAATCAATAAAACAAATGGCATAGATTTTTAAAGATGTTATAGAAGGGAAATAAGACATTGCCTAGATAAAAAATGAAAAGCCAAAAGTGACTATCAAATTAAATGGAGTTCATAGGATTTGTAGTCAAAGTCAAACTGACACTGCTATCAGTAATTTGTTCTAGTCATTGCTTTTTTCTAACAATTATTAACCAATACAGTTTGAATAACTCAGAAATTGTCATGTTTTGAATTGAAATTAATATTTTTTATTAACATATTAAATTGATTTTAAAAACCGGCAAAGACATTAGTAATAGTGTTTTTAATTGCTATTACTGCTTGAAATGACTTGATTTTTAATTTAGTCTTTATTTCAGACACACTGAAATTGTATTATATTTTTCAGCTTTCACTTACAAGCTGTAGAGGGCCTACCCATGAAGTACAGTGTCCTCCATAATGTTTGAGACAAAGGTACATTTTTTCTTGATTTACCTCTCTGCTCCACTGTTTAAGATAATAATCAAACCATTCAGATGTGACTAAAGTGCACATTGCACACTTTCATTTAAGCGTCTTCTCAAATATTTTGGTTACATTATGTAGAAATGACAACACTTTTTTTTATATGGTTCCCCCTATTTCAGTGCACCATGTTTGGGACACAGCAATGGCAGGTATATTAAATCAGTCATATTTAGTTTGCGCATCTCTTTGCATACAATGACTGCTTGAAGCCTGTGATAAATAGCTCTGGTGATGCTCTGCCAAGCCTTGAATGCAGCCATCTTCAGCTCATACTTGATTTTGGGGGCTTGTCCAGTTAGGTTTTCTCTTCGGCATATGGAAGGCATGCTCAATTGGATAGAATCAGGTGACTGGCTTTGCCGTTTAAGAATTTTCCATTTTTTAGCTTAGCTTTAGAAAGAATAACAAGTTGACTTAGCAGTCTGTATGGGATTATTATCTTGTTGTAGGATGAAGAACTGTCCAATAAGATTGGAGACATTTACCGGAACTTGAACAGATGTTTCTATACACCTTTAGTGCCATTGCCATCAGCAGATCCATCATCAATGAAGAGACGTATGCCAATACCTTCAGCAGTCATACATGCCCAATCCATAACACCTCCACTACATTTAACATATGAGGTGCTATGCTTGGATCTTGGGCAGTTCCTTTAATCTCCATACTTTGCTCTTGCCATCACCGTGATACAAGTTAATCTTTGTCTTCTCTGTCCACAAGACCCTTTTCAAGAATTCTGCAGGCTCTTTTAAGTACCTTGTCTTAAACTGAAATCTGGCCATCCTGTTTTGTGGCTAACTAGTGGTCTGCATTTTGCAGTGTGGCCTTTGTATTTCTGTTCATGAAGTGTTCTGCAGATAGTCGTCTATGTCATATACACATCTGCCTCATGATTACTGAGCTCACTAGTGTGTTCTTTCTTCTTAATGATATTCCAGACAGTTGATTTAGGTCCTCCCAAGATTTTGCCAATGTCTGTAATGTTTTTATTCTTGTTTTTTAGCCTCATAATGGCGTCTTTGACTTTCATTAACTAGAAGCAAACCTAGGTATCTTATGCCTGCACTAATGAGGCAATGAAACACACGAGTAAATCACAAACACCTGTGATGCCATCATTGTATACAAAGAGATACACAAACTAAATATAACTGATTTAATATACCTGCAATTGCTGTGTTCTAAACATAATGATGTCCTGAAATTATGGGACCAGGCATAAAAACAGTTGCAATTTCTACAAAGTGTGACCAAAGTGTGTATAGATGCCCTTAAATTAAAGTCTTAAATGTGCACTTTAATCTCGTCTGAATTGTCAGATTTGAAATTTTAAACTGTGGAGCAGAGGGGTAATTCAAGGAAAAATGTGTCTTTGTCCCAAAACTTATGGAGAGCTTCATACATCATGGCTATCAGGAAGGTCCTGTTAAGTGTTCTAGTGTTGGCTGAACACTGAAATAATCCTCTGTAACTATGGAATATACAATCAGAACACTTAGGTAATGCTTAGCTTAAGTTGACAAAATGCATCATACACAGATATGTAATATGAAAACCAAACCACCTTGTACTTCTGACCAGCATCACACAGAGCCCACACTTTTTGGGACATATGTGCACTTCTATATAGGAAATCAAAAAACAAAAACTCATTAAACATACCAGTGTTGGTCTTCACTTAAACGGTAGCTAAACTTTTGGTTGAAATTTCTTAATTTGGGACATTTTCATTTATCTGTTTAATTTTTAATAAGTAAATCTTAAATGTATACGTGCTTTTGTTTTCTTTTCTTCAGTTTGGAGTATAGTCTAATTTAAGCTAAAACGGCTATTTCACAATAGCCATTGCGGATTAAGATACAATAATTGTGTACTGTGAACCAGTTTGTTACAATGCTACAGCCAAAGCTGCAGCTCTTTTTAATTAAGAACAAGCTTGTGATTTCAAGAGGGTCAACGCAAGCTAAAATAAAAGGAAGCACCCTAACAATGACTTTCCATTTGAGCCTTTTCCTTTGCAAATCCAGTAATGGTTACTTAGTGATATGCAACAGCATGTCTTTTTCTTTTTTATCTATTTTCAGGAACCCCAAAAGTTTTCATTTTAGCTCTTTTAGGAGTCCAAAGGATTAATTAAGACCCCCTCCCCACCCATGTTTAGCATCTTGTCCGAGGCTTCTGGTGTTTGAAGTCCTCTTATAAACACAAGTCTTCAGGAAAGTATCCTAGGCCTGCTTATGATTTTCATCGAGCTGTTAGCCATTCCATATCAACATACTTTTATTAACTTGATTCCTAAGCACAAGAGTATCAAAAATATCTCAAAATGCACACTAAATGTGGGGGGAACTTGGCTACAAACAAAAGGGCAAATGCTGAATCTTTATAAATAAAAAGAATTGTTATCACATAAATATGCTTTTGTTAACAATGAAGTTCCAAAGAGCACGAAAGGCAAAAGGAGTTGTCTGAAACAGTCAATCCCTAAGTAAAAATGTCCTAATAATCCAAAGAAGAGTAAAAAAAAATCATTGCAAATGGTCCAAATCTAGAAAATTACAAGAGCACAAAGTAAATCAGAATCCAACAAACTCACCAATGCCAGCGCATTCAACGAACCGCAAGGGACTGTAGGTTTTCATCAGCGGCAGCTCTTTTCAGTGATGGGCAGGTGGTCCCACCTCCCACAAAGCACATGGTACATGAAAAAATATATTTAGACATAAAGAAACTAAATGATCAACAATATAAAAGAAAAAATAAATAAAAATATCATTTGAACCCCTGCCAGGGGAGGAACTCAGTCAATCAGCTGTTTTTTTATATTGTTATTTTGGCTTGTAGAGCTAAGAACAACTGTAGTGCTAAGGCTGCTATATTACTAATCTAATTTTTATTTTCAGTAACCTGCTGTACATTTTGGTGGGTATTGTAATAATTTTGATATCAGTTAAGTTGCCCATACCATATAAATAAATAAAATAGCAATAAAAAACAGATTCTGTTTTTTCATCTACTACCTATGTTCATAGTTAGTCTAAATACTTTCCACAAGTGTGAAGCCAGTCAATCCTTCATTGATATTCCAGATTTTAACTGGCACCAAGGCTGACATACCACTCTTTACTACTGTTAATGCCTGTTAAAGCCCCCAGAGCTGCACTTTGTGTAAGATTAACCAAAACACTACAGTTTACAGTGTGAAGTATGGGTTTGTATAGTACCACTGCCTGGCAGAAAACTCACAATGCATTGTGTGTATCACTGCCAGCAAGCCTAAACAAATATGGTCAGCCTTTATTATAAGTGGGCTGGTTTGGACAAATTGATTGTGCTAAGTGAATATCACCCCATACCCAAGTATGTGCAAGGTGCCGGGCTGTCCAAAAGGGGCAGGAGCTTTGAAGTGGTCTGTACCACAAAGTTCCCCAAATCTGGAAACCCTCTTCACATACGCATAAAAATATAAATATACAGACTTTTAAATATTTTTATAGTGACACACAAAACTCTTATTTTTACTCACTATGAAATTTAAAATTGGCTGGAGAGTAGATGCATTATAACTAGAGGTGCATCTGTCACAGACTCATTGTCATCCGTGGCAAGATATTGCATAATGCAGCATTAAACACATTAGGTTGGAAAAAATGATAAGATAGTGGAAAAATGGCAATCACACAAACAAAGAATCACAAATAAATTATGCAGTGGGTACGTGAAAAAACAAAAGAAATGGATGAGGAAGGATGCAAATGTGGCTGTTAAAGAGTCTTTGTTTAAAAAAAAAAAAAAAACAGGTGTCGAGGACAGACAAGGGTGGCGATCAAGATGACAATGTTTGTGTGACACCTGAAGGAAATGATTTAAGTTAGCAACAACAGCACAGGACCGTGATGAAACTTTTAAGGGGCCATTCACACTTGAGCATTGTAAATTTCCAGCATTTGTTGGATACTTTATAAAATTTTTAATGTAATTTTTCAAGAGTGCTTTGAGTGTTTTCCAGGTGTTTTCAAAGAAGCGATTTGCAGGTGTAAGGGACGGATGGCAGCTCAGCCCAGCCGGGATGCCCTGAGGATGGAAGGATGGGGGAAGGCAGCTACGTTTGGACACTGCCTCCCCCAAAGCGCTGGATGGCAGCTTCCCTACAATTTAACGGTGCCCCAGATTCCCGCAGGGCATGATGGACTTTGGAGTTAAATATCGCAGCCCTGCTGGGTACCGTGGGCACCGACAGAGGATGCTATGAGAAGACCTTAGGACTCTTATTTCCTACATAGTACTATCAAGTCATGAGGACGGAGTCCAGAAGTACTTCTGGGCTAAGAGAACCTCAAGTTCTCCATATGACCCGGAAGTGCTGGCAAGTCACGTGGACGGAAGGACGGAAGCATTTCTGGGTCGGACCATACAGGTGCTGGTCATAAAATTAGAATATCATGACAAAGTTGATTTATTTCAGTAATTCCATTCAAAAAGTGAAACTTGTATATTAGATTAATTCATTACACACAGACTGATGTATTTCAAATGTTTATTTCTTTTAATTTTGATGATTATAACTGAAAACTAATGAAAGTCCCAAATTCAGTATCTCAGAAAATTAGAATATCAATTAAGACCAATGCAAAAAAGGATTTTTAAAAATGTTGGCCAACTGAAAGGTATAAACATGAAAAGTATGAGCATGTACAGCACTCAATATTTAGTTGGGGCTCCTTTGGCCTGGATTACTGCAGCAATGCGGCGTGGCATGGAGTTGATCCGTCTGTGGCACTGCTCAGGTGTTATGAGAGCCCATGTTGCTCTGATAGTGGCCTTCAGCTCTTGTGAATTGTTGGGTCTGACGTATTGCATCTTCCTCTTCACAATACCCCATAGAAAATCTATGGGGTTAAGGTCAGGCGAGTTTGCTGGCCAATCAAGAATAGGGATACCATGATCCTTAAACCAGGCAATGGTAGTTTTGGCACTGTGCAGGTGCCAGGTCCTGTTGGAAAATGAAATCTGCATCTCCATAAAGTTCATCAGCAGCAGGAAGCATAAAGTGCTCTAAAACTTCCTGGTAGATGGCTGCGTTGACCTTGGACCTCAGAAAACACAATGGACCAACACCAGCAGATGATATGGCACCCCAAACCATTACTGACTGTGGAAACTTTACACTGGACCTCAAGCAACGTGGATTCTGTGCCTCTCCTCTCTTCCTCCAGACTCTGGGACCTTGATTTCCAAAGGAAATGCAAAATTTACTTTCATCAGAGAACATAACTTTGGACCACTCAGCAGCAGTTTTGTCTTTAGCCCAGGCGAGACGCTTCTGACGCTTCTCTTGTTCAAGAGTGGCTTGACACAAGGAATGCGACAGCTGAAACCCGTGTCTTGCATACGTCTGTGCGTGGTGGTTCTTGAAGCACTGACTCCAGCTGCAGTCCACTCTTTGTGAATCTCCCCCACAGTTTTGAATGGGTTTTGTTTCACAATCCTCTCCAGGGTGCAATTATCCCTATTGCTTGTACACTTTTTTTCTACAACATCTTGTCCTTCCTTCGCCTCTCTATTAATGTGCTTGGACACAGAGCTCTGTGAACAGCCAGCCACTTTAGCAATGACCTTTTGTGTCTTGCCCTCCTTGTGCAAGGTGTCAATGGCCGTCTTTTGGACAACTGTCAAGTCGGCAGTCTTCCCCATGATTGTGTAGCCTACAGAACTAGACTGAGAGACCATTTAAAGGCTTTTTCAGGTGTTTTGAGTTAATTAGCTGATTAGAGTGTGGCACCAGGTGTCTTCAATTTTGAACCTTTTCACAATGTTTTAATTTTCCGAGATACTGAATTTGGGACTTTCATTAGTTGTCAGTTATAATCATAAAAAATTAAGAGAAATAAACATTTGAAATACATCAGTCTGTGTGTAATGAATGAATCTAATATACAAGTTTCACTTTTTGAATGGAATTACTGAAATAAATCAACTTTGTCATGATATTCTAATTTTATGACCAGCACCTGTATATAAAGGACTGCTGAAAATCCAGCAAGCAAGCCAGAGTCGGATGGAGGTGGACAAAGCTTGCTGGGAGGTGTGGAGGAGAGATTTAAGATTATTGTGCTTGGTATTTGTTTGTTTATTGGTGGCTGTGGTGCTTAGAGGCACTATTTAAAGAAGAAAATATTAAAATGTCTTCTTGGTGCTTTTAACCTGTGTCCTGAGTGTCTGTCTGTTGGGTTTAAAGGGGCAAAAGTGCCACCTAGTGTTTCACACAAGGAAAATATCACGGACATCAATTCCTGTCACCATTTAGTGGGTTGTGAGGTGTTATCAGGCTGTGAGATGATCATTGTGCCTCCAGAATGTCTTCTATGGCTTTAGACCTTTCATCTATACTGTATAAATGTAAAGAATTATTAATTCATTCCTATGATCACAGTACTGAAGAGGAGATGTTGTAGGCATCATGAGCATGCATAGTATGTGCACCCTCTTCTGCATCAAAGGGAGTTGAGAGGACAATTCTGAAAAACTCAGGCTGCTTCTTCCAAAATTCCAGGTCGATAACCACATACGTACAGTGAATTGTGATAATGTCTTTATGACATATAAGGATGCTTATTCTCACCACTCAAAAAAAAATGAGTGGTGTTTAGTGTTTAGTGTATATCTGTTTAGTGTGAATGCAGTTATTTGCTATTGATATTCTGAAA
>JANRMT010062791.1:124047845-124102580 GCA_026402145.1 Polypterus bichir lapradei | reverse complement strand
ATATCTGTTTAGTGTGAATGCAGTTATTTGCTATTGATATTCTGAAATAGTATGACCTGGAGGTGGTGCAGTTAGTGCTCTGACCTAGAATCTACAGGGGCTCGAGAAGGGGATGGAAAAAGGGGATGAATGTTATTTACTTCACAGAACATTAAGGACTAAACATATTTTGTTAATTCAGAGGCATCACTGACATGTGCAGTATTCAGTGTTAAAGCAGGTAATCATCAGGTATCACTAAGCACACTCAGTAATAAAAATCAGTCCAGAAGTGCACAAGGAGAACATGCAAGCCCCATCTATGGCACACGAATGCTAGCTCTGCGTTATCACTCTGCCCATATAACATCTGTACCACACTTACTGAACTTTAACCTGATTAAAAGTACATTATTTATAACATTTGCTCATGTCTCATCACTTGATTGCAAGCTACACTCAAGGTTAATCTCTCTGTCAACAGATGAGAATGCATGAGTGTAGATGACGATGCTTTTTTTTTTTTTTAGCTCATTTCATTCTGTGCTTATCCGGGAAGAGACAGTGTCTTCTTGTAAAAATGCTGCAAAAACACTCCCTTGTTTTTTCTAACCAGAATTTTAGAAACGATACCATTCATTGCAATGGAACAAATGTTTAGCTGAAACTTCACGAAAACTGCTGCGGACTAGATAGATAGATAGATAGATAGATAGATAGATAGATAGATAGATAGATAGATAGATAGATAGATAGATAGATAGATAGATAGATAGATAGATAGATAGGAAAGGCACTATATGATAGATAGATAGAGATAGATAGATAGATAGATAGATAGATAGATAGATAGATAGATAGATAGATAGATAGATAGATAGATAGATAGATAGATACTTTATTAATCCCAAGGGGAAATTCATAAACAAGAAAACTAGAGTTGTCTAAACCACTTTCTGCTAAAATGTTTAGCTGATAAACATCACAAACATTTATAAGCAGTTAAAGAACATTCTGGTCAAAACGTGGTGCGAAAAGTCCATAATACTACATCCTACCACCTCCAATCCACAGGGGAAACCCACAATAATAGCAGGTGCAAGACCTGCCTTGACCAGGGAGATAGCCCTGTCACGGTGTAGGGTGGTCCACAAACAAGAGTCGCTGTGTGTAGAATCATTTCTCCACAAGGCTTATTTTTATCCATTAGGGATAGCTTGCTTATGTGTGAAATTTTGGTCTGACTGTAAAACATCTAGAGGTCACTTCATTTTGAGCATTTTATTTGTTTTGTTAGTACATACTATGTATTATGCATTTTTGTGCCAGTGCACTCACCACACATTAGCTATTAGGTGGTGAAGTGCGAGAGAAAGATTGCCAGTTTGAGAAAGGGGATGATTAGGGGGCCACAATGACTAGGCTATGGAGGGCAATTCAGCCTGGACATTGGTACACACCCTACTTTTTACAAAGGATGCCCAGGGATTTTTATGACCACACAGAGTCAGGAACAAGATTTTACATTTCATCCAAAGGACAGATTACTTATTCTAGTAGTAAGTAGGGGTTACTCTTTTATTTCTAGCTTATTGGTGGTCTACACAGAAATATTTACAAGCATCTGGTAACAACCACTGCCTATATAAAGTGCAGAAAACTTCACAACTGCTAAGTTATTACACTTAACAGTCGTAGCAGTAACTTAGGAGTTATTTAATATGGGATTTACTGAATTAATATGGCTTCATCTAGTTTAGGATCTGACCCAGAGAATTGGTTCCTTCAAAATCCCATCTTTCATTTACCCACAGCAAGACGCCCATATAGACTTAACATGTTGCAACTAGTCCAGGCGTTTATTCATTAAAAATATTCTCTTTTAAGGCTCAGGATGACTACACGTGTGTATATCAGACAGTGGAATGAAGCACCATTTACAAATTGAGCTCCCCTCAATGACATTGAATTTTCATCAGTTCTTAAGACTTACCCCAACCAGGCTGTTAGCCAGTAATGCATTTGCAGCATTTTCAAGGCACCACTATTTTTTTTTTTTTTTGAACATTGACAGCCGTAGCCCTCTTTGAAAACAGGGTCTCAGAGAAACAAAAGAAAAAATGGTGCAAAGCCAGCAGTGGCCATCATTACCAGACATTCCATGATGTCTTAAGCTGACAAATGAATCTGAACAGCTGAAGTTACAGGGAAAGAACAACATCCTTCTTTGATGTTCTAATGGAAAAAAGGCAAAGAAAGGTCTCAGCTGTTTCTCAAAGAAAAAAAAACATCAGAGCAGTAGACAGATGATCCAATCTTCAACACATTTTGTGAACTTTCAATACACATGACGGTAGTGAATGACACGGCTTAAAGAGGAATAACTCTAATCTAAAAGTACAATGACATGCTAACAAAGGGCAAGGAACAGAAACAATTTACTCTTCAACTGGTTGAATATTTTACAACTTCATCAAAGACAGTACTAAAGTTGTAGACCTACAAGGTGTGGAACAGTTGTCTGCTGTTCACTTCAGATGACTGCCAAAAGGAGTGACCCCTAAATGTTGTTTATTTTGATCAAGATGTTGTGTGTTTTGTTATATATACGAAAAAGAATAAAATTTGCCTTTTGGAGAACATTAATCTGTTTTTTGGATTATCCTAGTCAAGGTGAACATGTTCAACTAACTCGCAGTTTTAACAAAACTGTAGCCCAAAAATAAAAATTAAGCGGCATCCCTAATTCTCCAACTGATACCCCCCAAGTTTTTTATACCCACCAAATAATCCAACGTTTACATTTTTTGTTTCAACTGGAGAAGTACGTTCACTTTTTTCCACTGGGTTTTGGTTTTTACAGGATTTTTCTGATATTGGGATTTGGGAAATTTCAACAGCATAGCGAGACCTACTTTCTGTTTTATAAAATAATTTCCTGTATTCGAGTTAATATTTAAAACATCTGTCACTTGTGTGCGGCATGTCGTTTTCTGGAGTGTACTCAGGTCACCTTTGGCTTCTGGCGGTCTTTTATGGACACGCGACTGTTTCTGATCTCGTTGTTCTAAAAGAAAATCAATAAATCATCGACATTTCTGAGCTATGTCGGATTGTGTTTAGATCTTTTATCCATTTGGGTTCTGAAAGCCCAGTTTTATTGGGTACTTGTGTGTTATAACCTCGCCACTCAGCCCAGATAGCGCGTATCCTTTCACTCATCCGTAGAACCTCCAATGGCGATGATCAGAAACTTCGCGACTGAAGTAATGTTTCAAAAGTAATTAAAAATCAAACCTCACGTATTCTTGGTTTTCTTGTGTAAATAAACGAATGTAAAAGAGTTTGCCTTTGCCTGTGGCGGGATTATAACACACGAGTACCTTTAACTGTGTACAAAAAATAATGAAATGTCTAAATAAATAACACCGCCTTTCCAAGGTGTCAATAAAGTCTGGGCGAAAAGCATAGAAACCCATACATAGGGAAGACCGACAGACGAACGTCTTGGCACTCACTGCTATGTGAGTCCGGCATCTTCAGACTCCTCCGTTTTCTTAGCGCTGTCTCGTCCATCGGGATCGCTACATACTCTCCCATCTCTATGAAACAAGGCGGTGTCCGTTCGACTCCCGCAGAACACCCGGCGCGTATGTCTCGGAGTGCTGGCGTCACTCCTTCTAAAGTCGAGATGTGGTGACGTCATAACAGGACCTGTTAGCTGCACACGTGGTACTTCTAAAGCGCGTATTATTCAACTGAAGAAATGCCAACTTTTACGTTCAAGCTTTTAGGTGTTCTTTAGCTGTGAAGCTCCGACTTTTCGATGTACTGAAGTGAATTTCGAACCCCTTCTATATACAGACTTCACATCTTGGCTTCATGTCAGAATTCCTCTTTTAGGTAATATTTGTGCCAAACCTTCTTCTTTTAGCTGCTTCCGTTAGGAGATGCCACAGCGGATCATCTTTTTCTATATCTTCCTGTCTTCTACATCTTGCTCTGTCACACCCATAACCTGCATGTCCTCTCTCACCACATCCATAAACCTCTTCTTTGGCCTTGCACTTTTTCTCCTACCTGGCAGCTCTATAGTTAACACCCTTTTCCCAATATACCCAGCATTTCTCCTTTGCACATGTTCAAACCAACGCAAGCCAAATGATCAGGCGAATTGGCCAGTAACGCAACTGCCTCTTATACTATAGATTGTACATTTAAAAAACGATATTTCGCAATCAACCAGATGTTTCCTTACTTTTTTCCGATTAGCATTGGGATGTGTTATTCCTGCTCTATACCGTACTTACAAATGTTTTTTTCAGACATATACAGAGGCTAAATTAATTCCAATTGTTATAATTGAATTGCTATATCAAAAGTAGAGTCGTCCTGTGATTGACTGGCGCCCTCTCCAGGCACTGTTTCTGTATTGTGCTTAATGATGGCCCAGACAGATTCCAGCTCTCCAGCGCCCCTACCCTGGGGGTTAACAAGATTGATTGACTGATCAAAGCAACGTGCTTCCGGCGTTATTCACAGTGGCTGCTACCTACGGTGTTGTGTCCGCGCTTAGAGAAATGGTAACACACTAGTCTAGAGTTTTTTAAAGTATGGGTTGCGGACGTTTGTAATATGTCGCCAGTCTTTGTATAGTAACATTAGCCGAGTTCGTCCAAGCGCGAGTTCCGCGATGAACAGAATATCGCCGCCCTGGCAGTTTGTGATCTGAGACGTAATGTGCCCAGCGAGTGCTTTCATCTGTGCTGCAGATGAACGTCTTGAAATGCCTTTACAGGACGAATAACCGCGGCAACTTTAAATCGGTGTGATTGATTAGCTTTTTGACATGCCTTGTCCACAGTCTCGCCCTGGCATACAGGCAGGGAGACATCACTAACACCATTTTTAGGGCTGACTAAGGTTTAGATCTCTAGAAAACTTGTAATCGAAAATTTGACCCGTTAAAATACTTTCTGTATATGCCAATTATTTTTTGTAAAGGGTGTACATATACTGTTCACATGTAATACGGCTGTGTTATCGCTATGGAAGAAAGGATTGGCCAACCACAAGGGGTCAGGCTAAGACAAAAATAGAAACGATATGTACAAGCACAAGGCTCCTCAAATACCAAACCCGCTATAGTATAGGCATATCGAGCAACGGGTGAAAAACAGCTGCATCTATCTATCTATCTATCTATCTATCTAAAAAGGAAACACTCATTCCACCAAGTACATTTGGACTAAGGTGTCTGGATACCTCATCTAGACATTTCTTAAAGACATTAAGGTCTTTGCTTCACCTTCATTACGTGGTAGTTTGTTCCTCATTGCCACAACTGTTTCCACGAAGTGGCACAGTACTTTCTGGATTCTGTTCTGAGTTCACCTCCTTTAATTCATAATTGATATCTTCAGGAACACAAATAATGATTATTTTGATAGAACTCTGCCAGACAGACCTGATTGATGACTCTGATTTTTTAAAACCTGAATTAGTTCCCTGTTTCTGTCTTTAGGACTAAAGGGGCCCGGGCTGTCAAAGCAGGACATCTCTTTGGTGCCAGGGTGCTCTCAGTTGATCTTTCTTTTTTGTAGTGTGGTAATCAGAACTATGTAAAGGACTGAAGATAAGTTCAATCTGACTTTGTCATTATGCCTTACAGTATAAGAAAACACATTCATACTGCTCTCACCGGTGCATAAAAGAAAGTTCCAAATGTGTAAACTACAGTAGTGTAAAAGTATCACACAGAATACAACAAATACATATTTACACTAGAAATGGTGTGAGGCAACTCTATTGAGACTCACATTGATGTCATTGAAGCAGCCATTATAGTCATTTCCAGTTAGACAGTAAGGGTTGCAGTCTGTCATGTAATGAACAGGGCAGGAATAATGTGTGAAATGGCAGCTTGACAGCTCTAGGATAGAAGCTGCTTCTCCATTATTAGATGTGCATGACTAGATGTATCCTTCAAGGATGGCAGGAATAGAAGCAGGTAGTGTGGAGTCTGTAGTGATTGCAATGCTTCTCCTCCACAATCTCATGCCCTTTTATGTGGGGTAGAGTAGCCTTAGTAATTTGCTGTGCTGTTCTTACCACCCATTTCAGAGACTTATGATCAGGCATAGTAGAATACCCATACCAAGCTGTAATACCAGCCTTCAGTACACACTTCACATGTATAAAGGTGAGGAAGTGTAGTTGTTGGTTGGTCTTCTTCATGATAATGAAGCTGTGAAGGGCCCATAAGAGATTCCAGGTTAAATGGACATCCAGGAACTTGAAACTTAACCTTCTGAAGAGATAGAGATGGGTCTGTAATTTCAGACATCAACTACTAGCTCTTTTGTCTTGCTGATGTTAAGTTCCAGTGTTAAATTAGGTTGCATGGAACTTTACATCCTCCTGCAGGCCGTCTCATCACTGTCTTGAAGCAAACCAACCACTGATGTGTTTGTACTAGAGCATCCTACTGTTTGAGTATACTGTCATTGATTTGCATTCAACAGTTTGTACAATATAGCCCAATATTTTATTTGCCTTGAGGCTGAGAATGTTACAATGGTGTAAACCACTAAATCCAAAAACATTCTAGAAGGTCAGCACCAATCCATCTTATATTTAATGTTTATTACAGTAGTACTGAATTACCTGTTTGACCTGATTCAGCATGACATTAGACCAGTGTCTTGAAGCTGTGTACTGCAGCACTGCCTCAATGTCAGAGCAATAAGACGTCATTTCACAGCTGTGAGTCCTTCTGAAATTCAGGAAAAATGGAAGATTAAGGGAGGATCCATGCATTTCTGAAAATTGTTTCAGGACCTGAACTCTCTTGGCTGCCAACCTAGTATCTCCTATTACTCCAATTCTGGCATCAGCTGCAAACCTCTCATGTTGATTTAGTAGACCAGAGGCTGTCCTCAATAATCCCTTGAAGGGTTCAACTGATGAACACATCCCACTTGTGAGACACTGCCCGGCGTATATTGACCATTGGTTTCCTGTCCAATAACCTTCTCACAAGAGAAAAGAGGAATCATGGGTAAAGATAAAAATGAATCATTATACTTCGATTTCATTGAATTATTGATGATATTAGGGTAGTCAGTTTAGTTAAAGGGCATACATTTAATTTACTTGATTAGTTTATGGGTCTGCAAAGTTTAAAAAAATATGTATATAAAAAGGAGATATCATTGTTATTGTAAGCTACCTTGCATTTTAAAGGGTTAAATACTGAGTTGCCCAATATCAGCATTATACGTTTTACCACATTAGTTTGATGCAATTTATTTTTACTTGTGACACAAATTCAATACTTTAAAAGAAAATACAAAAAACTGTCTCTATGTGTTTTACACAATATCTTATCTCAAACGTAATTTTCTGAGAGACACATTTGGTAGTGACTATTCAACTGAAAGTATCCTTGAGCACTGGCACGTGGCCTTGCAAAGTGCACGCACCATTTTGACTCTCAGACGCCTGTGATGTGTCAAGGTGCTGCAAACAAGGATACATCTCTGCAGCCCGGAGCTCAAAGTAGGAGCTATTGCCTCTACTGAATGGTCCAAATAGGTGAAATCGACTCCAATGAGCGCCAAGAGTCTAACTGCAGACCTCCAAAGACTAAGGTTGAGGGAGGGTTATCTGAATCAAATAATGCAGTAGAGTCTTCTTTAATTCAGCTTGGAGCTCCAGGCTACAGGGATAACAAACTTGACCACATTATGCCAAATTTGTAACTTTTAAAAGAAAAATATTCCACCATTTTCAAAGGAGACATATAAAGTACTGAATGTGTGGTTAAATCTTAAAGTTCACACCTAACCCCGTGGGTGAAGCTGCTGCTGTGTGCAGAGGTTTGAGCAATGGTGGCCAAAGGCAAGTTGGCTGAGAATTTGATCATATCCTGCCAGAGGGGACCAAGCTGTTTCTGGCACTCCAAGTCAGAATCCTGGCAAAGACTTCAAGGGGGCTGGAGGTTGCTAAGTTTTATTTTATTTTTTAAATGCACTGATTTTATAATAATAGGGAAACTTTTAACATTTATTTTTTACATAGCCACTTTATTTACTAGTGCACCATGGACACTTTCTTGTTTTGGTTTTTATAAGCACTTTGCACTTTTTTCACCTTAAACTTTGTTCCTCTCCTCACCTGCTTGTGGTCCATCTTGGTTTACAACTATCAAGGTCCAGGTGCATAATGAGTGTGCTAGTTGTGGGCAACCTGGGCATCACAGGACTTACGTGGAGCAGCAAGAGCCCAGACTTGAATCCAATTGAACCTCTCTGGAAAGACCTGAAAACAGATGTCCACAGACAGTTGTAATCCAACCTAAAAGAATCTGACCGGCTCTGCAGAGAACAATGCTAGTAATCCCCAAATCCAGGTCTGCAAAGTTTATCACGTCATATCCAAGGATTGCTATCAAAGGGCTTTAACTAAGTAAACGTTCTGAATAATTGTGTCAATATGACATTTCAGTATTTTAATTTTTAATGCATTTGCAAAAAGTAGTAAAATCCTGCTTACGTGTTGTCCTTCTGTAGCACGGAGTTGAGTGTGTGTTCATTTTTTTCCTTAAATGGTTTTATGACAAGGCTGCAAAATAACAAAATGTGAAAAAAGCAAAGGGATCTGAATATTCTTTAAAGGCACGGTAGTTGTCTAAAATTGACTACAATGTACTCCACACAAAACCCAAATGACATTGGTAGGTCACATTTAAGAAATGTTCATCCATCCATTATCCAACCCACTATATCCTAAATACAGGGTCATGGGGGTCTGCTGGAGCCAATCCCAGCCAACACAGGGCGCAAGGCAGGAAACAAACCCCGGGCAGGGCGCCAGCCCACCGCAGGGCACACACACACACACACACCAAGCACACACTAGGGGCAATTTAGAATCGCCAATGCACCGAACCTGCATGTCTTTGGCGTGTGGGAGGAAACCAGAGCACCCAGAGGAAACCCACACAGACACAGGGAGAACATGCAAATTCCACAAAGGGAGGACCCAGGAAGCGAACCCGGCTCTTTAGGAATGTCCTATTCTTAAAACATTTTTGTATATCTTTCTGCCTTAACACCAGTATCTGTAGTAATGTCAGGTGGGTTAAAGGCACACTTTGAAAAATAAGTTTAATATCCTATTTTATATGGTACCACACCACACTACACCGCTTTGTTCAAACAGAAGACTCATTCCACCATATAACGTGGTGGGAAAGTAATGCTCTATACTATATCAAATTGGGGGAAAAAATCAATTTCTCTCTATGAGGATCTGTTCACAATACTTCCATACTTTGGCAAGATCTCATTAAAATTCCATTAAAGTATGGATGCAATGATAAAAAAAAAAAAAAAAAAAAAAAAGGTTTAATTGTTTTTGCTGTCTTATCCTCTCTAAGGAACCACTTCAGATGGGGCCCTCTCTGTCAGGTAGAGGCCAAGGGCAGACTTTCATGGCTTGTCTTCAGAATATACTATTACACTTGATATATCCTTTTCACATGACTGTTTTGTATGTTCTTGTGTTCTGTTCCTAAAAATACAAAAAAAATAAAAGAGAACGCTTCTGCTGGTTATATGGTTTGTCATTTAGAATGGTCCCTGGATGCACACTTCATTCACCCAGTTCTTTACAAGTGAAATGGAGACAAGCCAGTATTAGTCTGCAAGGGCCACGGGGGATTCAGATTCTCACTCATCCTAAAATGGTGATTTGTTTATTTTATTTAGGGGATCCTAAATTGTTAATTGTTCACAATTAATAAGGATTAAAGCAAAGTATATTAATTTATCAATTTGCAGTTTATGTATCAAAGCAAACTTATATAGACCTACTTTATAAAACACACTGCTGGCTACACACAAGCTGCAAAAATTCAAGTATAATTGTACTGTTTATAGAAAGAAAGTGCTCTGTGGGATAAAGTGCACCACTGAAGACTAATATCGCACTCTGGGCATTTAACTGGTCAGCATGCAGCCTCATTAGGCTTGGCACTTAGAATTCTTCAACAACTTCGACTGGTAAAAAGACAGCCATTGAGTTTTTGTTTACTAGGCTGAAACAAGTACATTGGATTGGTAGCAATGATATACAAAGCAAAAGTTACTTAACAAAATGCAGACAGACAGCAGGAAAACACTAGACAATCAATAAGAAAGGCAGTCCATTTAATACATACAAGCAGACAGAACATTGTTGTAAATCTTACTTACATTAAATACATAGTGAATTGTCTGCCAGAACTCAAAATACAATTGTTACCTTAGAGCGTCCAGCTCCCAGTTTAATCACTATTAAGTATACTGATTTGTTTTATTAGGCAAGTATTTTGTTTAGCAACATTTTTGAATAAAAATGAAGGTAAAAAGGTTATCAGGGTTAAAAGGCTGCAATATACACTCCTTCATGGAGAGCTTTTACTAAATACCAAGGTCATTGCAGCTTGATTCCAGACTGCTACAGGGGAGTCAGCTGCCCTCAGACTCTCACGGCAAGAGAATTCATGCCACGACTTTCAACCTGTACCTGCAGCCAGCAAATCACAGAAAAGAGGCAGCTGAAAGGAACAGCTTCACAATTTGTAAAAATTTCCCAGTGTGTACAATTCTGTTCGCAAAGCCAGTAGAGAATCTCCTTCTGGTTTCTTTTAATTTTCACTTTACCTTCATGTACCAGCAAGCAAAATGACTACTAGACTGTTATATCTTCATACTGCTAATGGCCATATTTTCAGTATGACAAAGAGCTTAACAGAACAGACACCACTGAGGGTTCTATATATAAATCTGGGTTTAATACTCAGCTAGGCTAAGTGCTGCAGAAAACTGCATTTTGGACTCCAGGCTACAACATTCATGTCCAAGTTTGGCAAAGGAAGAGGAGGCAAAAAGTAAGAGCTGCCCCAAGACAGACAGGAGTAAAAATGAAAAATACTGAATGGTGACACACCCCTTTGTGTATCCTTGTGGAACTCCCCTCTAGCAGCTGGAGACAATCATTTCTGCAGTGTACTTACTTTTATCTGCCTCTCAAATACAACTGTAGGCAGAGAGAGAGAGAGAGAGAGAGAGATAGATAGAGAATACTGCAGATATTAAATAAGCACAGATCACAAAAAAAAGATTAGCATACAGTTTTCAATTGATTTACAGGAATTTGATCTGAATAAAACAATCTAGAGAAATGTTAAATCATCTGTAATAAAATTAAAGGAGATATGCGAAGGCAAGATAGCACTACATTGGAAGAGTGTGCCAAGCAAGCCCATCCCAGGCAAAAATGCCATTGCATTGGTTCTCCATAAGCCTCTTATCCGATCTTCTTCAAATTCAGTCAGTTTCTAAACAAAGGTCAAGTATATATTCTCCCAATTAAATAATCCAAGTGTTGTTCTATTCAGGAGGCATCTCAATGAAGATACTAGCACAATGGGACACAGACACCCCACTTCCAAAACTGAATGAACCAGTATGCAAGAAATGGTGGAAGTGTGCTCTAAATGCCAAATAAGGCCCACCAAATTGCTGGTCTGGATTGTCAAGGATCCAGTATCAACTTTGTATGTTTGGCTGTGCTTTCAGTGCAGTAACTGCAGGATGCCAGGTTCAAGAGCCATGCACTCCACAACTCATATAGCTAACCAAACTGTGTTCAGTTCACATCCAAACTTTTCCAAATTTTTTATTCTCACCCATTTGATACAGACTACCTGCTGGTAACTTCAAGTTCGCCCGTATCCTACTAGAGTCTCTCTGGGCTACATACCAATAAGCACATGAGCCAAATAAGACAATTTACACAATCAAGTCCACCCCCTCTCGATTTAATTTTTGACCTCCCATTAATGCACTTAAACCAGGAAGAGCATCCATCAGGTTCCTTTAGATATTAAAGAATTTCTGCAGGCTGCAAACTGCTTTTTTTTTGTCTCAAGAATCATGCTTGTAGACAAGGCAATGCTTCTGTTGGCCTACAGTATATCTTGCATTTTTCTAATGGTCCAATACACAATAAGATAAACTCATTTTATCAACAAATTTGCCCGATTTTTATCTTTAGAAAAAGACAGAAATATTAAGAAGTGCCTATAGCTAAAAAGGCAAAAGAGCCAACTAAGTTCACGTTTGGCTACTCCATGAAAACAAAGAGATGTCTCCCTCCAATTCAACAGAGCCACTTGTCCTTGCTTAGTTAAACAAGAGACTATGAATTTTATTATATCTCCTTCAGTAAATACTTGGTTCTGCACATCTACATAAGCCTCTGTCTAGCCACTTGGGCCCATCCCAAATATTTTCAAGGTGCATTTCCTTCAGGTCCCTCTGTGAGATGAAACATTTCCTTGATCCTATAATTCTTATTTTGAGTCACAATTCTGTCAGCCTATTCTGCTCTCAACCCACCCAGCCCACCCTCTCCCATTAGTCTCACCTTTAGCCAACATACCAGTCGGGAAACTGACTTCCATTAATTCCTAGCCCCCAAACCCCTACCCCAAATCTGTTTATCTAATTGCTGCAACACTGGGTTTTTGCAGGCTGGCTTGGCTCACTAAGGTCCACTCCTCCACGGACCCGGCCTGCTGTTCCCCCAGGACCACTTTGTGGTTCACTCTTTGGCAGTTTTTTAGCTGAAAGAAAGAGAGAGAGAGAGAGAAAGAAAAAATAATGAAAAAACAAGATTTTCAAATGCCAACAATCCTCCTACTTGGGATGAAGTCATTTTTCAGACTGACTAAACACCTAATATAAACAATTTTGCCAGAAATTACTTTGCAGTGTTTTGCTTTGTTTGTCAAATTCGTAGATCTAGCAATGTATTCTGAATACAATGAAAGTCTTTCTAATTGTACACACAAGCAGACAATGACACCACAGTAGCTTTACACTTCAGACCAATCTAAGAAAGTTATTGGACTTGCAAATCATCTGCAGCCTATGAAGTGGGTTTTTATTTCTTCAGTTAAAAGTAAGAAAACAAAATCTACTCCTAATGTTTTCCATCCCAGGTATGATTTTTGGGTTGGAATTTTGTTTATATAAAACTCATTGTGGTGCTTCTTAAGCACAATTTAAATAGATTGTTTCTTATAAGCATTTCTGTAGACTTATTACTTTTTCACACAGCTTCTCAGTTTTCATCACACTTCATATCTCATTCTTCACAGGCAAAAACATGTTGTGCATCCTTCAGAAGCAGGTATTACATTATTATTATACAACCCAGTTGTTCAATCTATACGAGTGTGACTAAATTCAGCAGTTTCATATTACAGTTCATATTAGTTTCATTACTTAAATGTTTCAGGTAACTGTAGTTTACACATGTATTGTTAATTAAAAATGAGGGAGTCGTCTCCCTAGACTTTCTCATATACTCTGATTTGGGGATAGATATTTAAGCAGTAAACCGCAAGATGATTATATTTTTATATTATGTACATTAAGGAACCAGCAACAAAAAAATCAAATTAATAATATATTGAACAATTATAAAAGTAAATTTGAATAAATTGGATTCTGCAGCTGCATGAATAAAAGATAAAGTACCACTTCCGGTTAACGAGAATAGGCCAAAGGTTGATAGAAATCTACGTTAAAGCGTACTCAAGTTATTGTGTTTACACACACACACACACACACACAGACATAATTCCAAAAATGATATTTTCGCACTCAGGGAGGTCTAAAACATTGACATTCATCAGAATTTTGAAATGAAATTTTTGGAGGATTCTAATACCTTCCCTATACTTTGTATACAAGAAAGTCAGGGAGATCTAAAATGTTGAGATTAATCAAAATCTTGACATCAAATCTTTGGACAATTACAATACTGTACTTTCTCTATGCTTCACATATGAGAAAGTAAAAAAAAAAAAAAAAAAAAAAACAGTAATATTTATTCTTAACTATTATGATTCATTGAGTTGCACATTACCTAATGTTTCAAGCAAATTGGGCAAACACCTTTTCATGTCTATTTAAGTGGCAGTGACACTACTTTTAAGTAAAGTATGATATTCAGTTTTACTAGTTATCAGTGTTTATTGTAGTTTACTATTAATATTAATTTCACCATATTAGTACATTGATGTTCTTAGTTATTATTTGCATTTATCACTGTAGTTACTGTTAAAAGGATAAGTTCAGTATTTTTCAGGTCCAAGCTATTTCTTCACAATAACAGCATACATTCATTTTCACTTTAAATTGTGTTGTAAAGTGAAGCTTTTTTTTTTTTATTCAAAAATACCTAGTCTGTTACACATTTTAAAATAGACGTGATGTGGCCGGGGACTTAATGTGAAAACAAAAGCCTTAAAACTTATCAAATACTCAATAACACTTTCTGCTTGAAAAATGGGTGTATTATTCTGTGTCTTGAGACTGCACACATATTTTAAAACAGTGCATCCATGTCATTTTAGAAAGGAAAAAAAAGATTAAACTATTTTAAAATGAAAATGTACACCGTATACTTTGCCTCGTTGGTAGTCTGCCTCTGTGACAACCCCAAATCCCCTGGGATTTGTTTTTGCTTTGAAAAGCCATCTCCAAACGGTGTTATTGATGTTATTAAATGTTGATGCCCAAATGTAAATTACTATTTCTGTTCTGTGGACAACTTCAAAATAATCACTGAAAAATGTCACACTTACGATCACTCACAGTCTATTACTATGTATAAAAACAATAATGAAATGTTCATTTATAATAGCTACAAATTACAAATCAGAACTACCTCATTATGGGCTTAACTGAAGGGAAAAAAAGAAATAGTGAAACTTGCCAATTACATTTCCTCACTCAAAAACGTTGACCGTAGTTCTTTCATTATCATATCCTCTGCAAAAGGACTCCGCATGGGCCATAAAATAATTGGTTTGTGGTGTTGCAATCGGTTTCATCATGGTTGGGCTCCATCTCATAATCAGCCTTTATTTAATTTTTCTCTTTTTTTTTTTAATTAAGCATGCACATGACATTCCACAATCAGCACTGCAAACTTTATATCAATGAGCAGGTGGTCTTCGCCCTTTCAAAAATGCAATACAGTATATTCAGTTCAGTCCATATTTATTGTTACATGTACAAATTACAATGAAACACTAATGTGTGCACTTTACCAACATACACCATGCTGCAACTCAATGTAATAAGCAAAAAGGAGTCGCCATTTGGAAAATTTATCATATGAAATTGAGCACATATCTGCTGTATGTGCCTGCCTATAAAAAATGAATAATACAATATGTATGATTTAAGTACATGTAACACCATCGATGGTGCGTGTTCTGAATCTCGGAAGCTGTGCATTGAAATCAGATAATTTCAGAGTATAAATGACAGGTGAGCTGCACAGCATCATTTGTTACAAGGCATGGAAGAATAGAACTATGTGATAAGATTTATTTTTTCCAGTTTACTTTTGTTCTCACAACATTACCTCAAAAATTAGGAAGACATGCTTTCTTAAATCAAAACCTTTTCTGCTTCAAAGTAGTATTTGGTAAGTTTGAAGGCTTTCATTTTCACATTTAGATCTTAGCCCCTTCACCCCCATTTTAAAATGCAAGAAGGGAATGCAAGTATTTTTTTCATTTATAAAAATTGTTTCACTTTAGAACAAAAATTTGATGTCACAAAGAATATATACCATAATTGTGAATAAATAACTTAGACTTGATAAATATCACACTTATTTAAATTAATAACACCTTCTTTTGTTTCTGGTTTGTCAAAGGAAACCACACACAAACACACACCATTATCATCACATCTCACAACATCACGTCATACATCTTAATCAACATAATCATCCATCTGTAAAAAAAAGTACCTGAATATGGAATGGTATATCTAGGTTTAACAGTAGCTTGGATATGTATTTTGAATAAATAAATTATAATGATTATCCTCACTTTCTGACAGTTCTCATTTTGGAATTCCAAAATATCAAAGATTATCCAAAGAACTGAAACTAAAGAATTAGCAGTGAGGCCACAGTTTTGGTCCAAATTAACCAACAGCTCTATAACAATATTTACTGTTTAAATCAATGGCAGCACAACACCAGTTCAGTGTTCCCATAGGTTATTAATAATTATGTACAATTTCTTGTTAATAATGGCTGAGGTACAATTTACATTTTACACAACTAATGACATTGTTTTTCCATGCTGCTTTCATCACTATGCAGCTAATTACACTGAAGTGGGATGGCTGTCTCACTGCCGAGTTCTTGAATGCTTTTTCAGCCTCCTTTCTGAAATATGCATAATTGTTCACTGCAATAGGAGAGGAAAACTAGATTTAGAAAAGCCAGAGTGGATTTAGACTGACATTTGCATGCTAAATGAACACATATTTCAAGGAACAAAGTCTGATACAAGCATCCATTCATCCATTATCCAACCCGTTGTATCCCAACTACAGGGTCACGGGGGTCTGCCCGATACAAGCATTGCAAAACAAAATCATAGCTCTGTACATACAAGATAAAGATGCAGATACCAGATAAAGATGTTAAGTTTCCAAAACTGACAGCAATGACCAAAGATAACCCACAACTGATGAAGTGACTTCAATTACAGTATAGTGAATTTGTGGAAGTGTTGGAGAAGCAGAAGGGCGAGGTTTGAATTGAGATTCCAGAATATAAACAAGCACAAGTCATTTTTTCCAATTTAACTGATAACCTCTTTCATGAGACCATGCTTTTTTGACTCTAGTCATTACTTAGCTTTGCCCTGGGAAGTTCACTGCATTTGTCAGTAATTAATCCATTACCTATAACGACCTAGATCCACACATTCTTAACATTTACAGACCCATTTGAAATTTACCCTCTCTCTCTAAAATACTTGAAAAAGTAGCTGCCAATCAGCTTCAGTCACACCTTGCACATCACAATTTATTTGAGAAATTCCAGTCTGGTTTCCTCACTGGTCATAGTACTGAAATAGCATTAACGCGTGCTGTAAAGGACATTCTGATATCCTCCGATGATGGAAACTCCAATATAATTATGCTGTTAGACTTAAGGGCAGCATTTAACAACATTGACCATTCAATTTTACTCCACATGCTAGAAAATGACATTGGGCTTACAGGCACTGTCCTTGCCTGGTTTAGTTCTTATTTATCAAATCAATTACAGTACCTACAGAAATGTGCTGACGGTACTCCATACACAGAATTGAGATATGGTGTCCCGCAGGGTTCAGTTCTGGGACCTTTACTGTTTTCACTTTACATGCTTCCACTGGGATCAATCATTAGAAACCATACAGGTGCCGGTCATAAAATTAGAATATCATGACAAAGTTGATTTATTTCAGTAATTCCATTCAAAAAGTGAAACTTGTATATTAGATTAATTCATTACACACAGACTGATGTATTTCAAATGTTTATTTCTTTTAATTTTGATGATTATAACTGAAAACTAATGAAAGTCCCAAATTCAGTATCTCAGAAAATTAGAATATCAATTAAGACCAATGCAAAAAAGGATTTTTAAAAATGTTGGCCAACTGAAAGGTATAAACATGAAAAGTATGAGCATGTACAGCACTCAATATTTAGTTGGGGCTCCTTTGGCCTGGATTACTGCAGCAATGCGGCGTGGCATGGAGTTGATCCGTCTGTGGCACTGCTCAGGTGTTATGAGAGCCCATGTTGCTCTGATAGTGGCCTTCAGCTCTTGTGAATTGTTGGGTCTGACGTATTGCATCTTCCTCTTCACAATACCCCATAGAAAATCTATGGGGTTAAGGTCAGGCGAGTTTGCTGGCCAATCAAGAATAGGGATACCATGATCCTTAAACCAGGCAATGGTAGTTTTGGCACTGTGCAGGTGCCAGGTCCTGTTGGAAAATGAAATCTGCATCTCCATAAAGTTCATCAGCAGCAGGAAGCATAAAGTGCTCTAAAACTTCCTGGTAGATGGCTGCGTTGACCTTGGACCTCAGAAAACACAATGGACCAACACCAGCAGATGATATGGCACCCCAAACCATTACTGACTGTGGAAACTTTACACTGGACCTCAAGCAACGTGGATTCTGTGCCTCTCCTCTCTTCCTCCAGACTCTGGGACCTTGATTTCCAAAGGAAATGCAAAATTTACTTTCATCAGAGAACATAACTTTGGACCACTCAGCAGCAGTTTTGTCTTTAGCCCAGGCGAGACGCTTCTGACGCTTCTCTTGTTCAAGAGTGGCTTGACACAAGGAATGCGACAGCTGAAACCCGTGTCTTGCATACGTCTGTGCGTGGTGGTTCTTGAAGCACTGACTCCAGCTGCAGTCCACTCTTTGTGAATCTCCCCCACAGTTTTGAATGGGTTTTGTTTCACAATCCTCTCCAGGGTGCAATTATCCCTATTGCTTGTACACTTTTTTTCTACAACATCTTGTCCTTCCTTCGCCTCTCTATTAATGTGCTTGGACACAGAGCTCTGTGAACAGCCAGCCACTTTAGCAATGACCTTTTGTGTCTTGCCCTCCTTGTGCAAGGTGTCAATGGCCGTCTTTTGGACAACTGTCAAGTCGGCAGTCTTCCCCATGATTGTGTAGCCTACAGAACTAGACTGAGAGACCATTTAAAGGCTTTTTCAGGTGTTTTGAGTTAATTAGCTGATTAGAGTGTGGCACCAGGTGTCTTCAATTTTGAACCTTTTCACAATGTTTTAATTTTCCGAGATACTGAATTTGGGACTTTCATTAGTTGTCAGTTATAATCATAAAAAATTAAGAGAAATAAACATTTGAAATACATCAGTCTGTGTGTAATGAATGAATCTAATATACAAGTTTCACTTTTTGAATGGAATTACTGAAATAAATCAACTTTGTCATGATATTCTAATTTTATGACCGGCACCTGTAAATGCCAATTCTCACTCGTATGCAGATGACACCCAGTTATACCTTTCTTTAAGACCAAATGAAGTTTATCTGACGTTACCTTTAATTACTTGTGTCAGTGAACTAAAGGAGTGGATTGATGAGAACTACTTGTCTTTAAACACAGATGTTAATTATCGGAGGGAATGATGCTGATCAGAAAAAAATTGTGTCATTTAACTCAGTTGGAATCACCATTAATGTTACTGAATCAGCCTGCAATCTAGGAGATATCTTTGACTCTAGCATGTCATTTAAAACGCACATTACAACGTTGTCTAAATCATGTTGGCAAATTAAGGCATTTTCTAAATAAGCAAGATTCTGAGAAATTAATTCATGCATTTATTCCTAGTAGGATTGACTACTGCAATGTGGTGTTCACTGGATGTTCAAACTGTTCTTTATACAGCTTCCAGTTAATCCAAAATGTTGCTGCAAGAATTATTACAAGAACAAGAAAACATGAACACAACTCCAGTTCTCAAATCCTTAAGTTTAGGGCAGATTTCAAAATCATCCTTTAATCATATAAATCCTTAAATGGCCAAGCTCCAGCTTGCTTGTCTGAACTTAGAGTGCATCCGGAAAGTTTTCACAGCGCATCACTTTTTCCACATTTTGTTATGTTACAGCCTTATGCCAAAATGGCATAAATTCATTTTTTTCCTCAGAATTCTACACACACCACCCCATAATGACAACGTGAAAAAGGTTTACTTGAGGTTTTTGCAAATTTATTAAAAATAAAAAAACTGAGAAATCACATGTACATAAGTATTCACAGCCTTTGCTCAATACTTTGTTGATGCACCTTTGGCAAGTCTTTTTGAATATGATGCCACAAGCTTGGCACACCTATCTTTGGCCAGTTTCACCCATTCCTCTTTGCAGCACCTCTCAAGCTCCATCAGGTTGGATGGGAAGCATCGGTGCACAGCCATTTTAAGATCTCTCCAGAGATGTTCAATTGGATTCAAGTCTGGGCTCTGGCTGGGCCACTCAAGGACATTCACAGAGTTGTCCTGAAGCCACTCCTTTGATATCTTGGCTGTGTGCTTAGGGCCGTTGTTCTGCTGAAAGATGAACCCTCGTCCCAGTCTGAGGTCAACAGCGCTCTGGAGCAAGTTTTCATCCAGGATGTCTCTGTACACTGCTGCAGTCATCTTTCCATTTATCCTGACTAGTCTCCCAGTTCCTGCTGCTGAAAAACATCCCCACAGCATGATGCTGCCACCACCATGCTTCACTGTAGGGATGGTATTGGCCTGGTGATGAGCGGTGCCCGGTTTCCTCCAAACATGACGCCTAGCATTCACACCAAAGAGTTCAATCTTTGTCTCATCAGACCAGAGAATTTTGTTTCTCATGGTCTGAGAGTCCTTTAGGTGCCCTTTTGGCAAAGTCCAGGCGGGCTGCCATGTGCCTTTTACTAAGGAGTGGCTTCCGTCTGGCCACTCTACCATACAGGCCTGATTGGTGGATTGCTGCAGAGATGGTTGTCCTTCTGGAAGGTTCTCCTCTCTCCACAGAGGACCTCTGGAGCTCTGACAGAGTGACCATCGGGTTCTTGGTCACCTCCCTGACTAAGGCCCTTCTCCCCCGATCGCTCAGTTTAGATGGCCGACCAGCTCTAGGAAGAGTACTGGTGGTTTTAAACTTCTTCCACTTACGGATGATGGAGGCCACTGTGCTCATTGGGACCTTAAAAGCAGCAGAAATTTTTCTGTAACCTTCCCCAGATTTGTGCCTTGAGACAATCCTGTCTCGGAGGTCTACAGACAATTCCTTTGACTTCATGCTTGGTTTGTGCTCTGACATGAACTGTCAGCTGTGGGACCTTATATACTGTAGGCAGGTGTGTGCCTTTCCACATCATGTCCAATCAACTGAATATACCACAGGTGGACTCCAATTAAGCTGCAGAAACATCTCAGGGATGATCAGGGGAAACAGGATGCACCTGAGCTTAATTTTGAGCTTCATGGCAAAGGCTGTGAATACTTATGTACATGTGCATTCTCAATTTTTAATAAATTTGCAAAAACCTCAAGTAAACCTTTTTCACGTTGTCATTATGGGGTGTTGTGTGTAGAATTCTGAGGAAAAAAATGAATTTAATCCATTTTGGAATAAGTCTATAACATAAAATGTGGAAAAAGTGATGCGCTATGAATATTTTCCGGATGCACTGTACAACTTATAAATGAGAACATACATTAAGATCTCAATTTTCCACATTGAAATTAATTTAAATGAGATTAATTCATGACAGCCCCCGCGGGTCCCCTCCCCTCCACTTTAATTCACAGGGCATTTCAATAGAAACCTGTCCAAGGAGCTTTGTTTCTTCCTCCCCTTTAGAATGTTTCTGAAATGAGTTAGACAAGTGTCATTAAATAGCACCGCTGCAGGACCAGTTGCAGCTTTTTCAGGGTATTTCTTTTCAATAAAGTCCGAAACTTTTTCCCACTTAGCAAACACTTCCTTTATCTCACTTGAAAAGATAACCTGCTCCGCCTCTGGCTCCTCTGCGATACCAATATCCTGCAGAACCACCGTATGTGGCTGCATCTGTAGTTCTGTCAACTACTCTGTCGTCAGTTCCTCGGAAAGTGCGGCGACAAGCTTTTTGATGGTTCGTATCTTGAATTTTGGCTCATAACTCAAGGCAAAAAAAAAAAAAAAAATAATCGACCTAGTGACGGCTTGTACTCAAAAAACTCGAATGTTGGGGCACTCGTATCTCAAGGTACCACTGTAGTTCTAACTTGTTACTAACTCTCTCCTTGCCTAATATTAAAGTGTGTGCAAATGATGTCCTTTTTTAACAGCACATAAAATTATGAATCCACATTTTACACAGTTCATTAGGTAAATAAATTAGAAATCATACTTACTATTTTACATGTCAAGTACAACAAATACAAAAATTACAGCTTTCAACAAGACATAAGCACTGTTCTGCTCATGTCACTGCTAAGGCAGGGATATTTTAACAACTGGCCATATATTATAGGGTACGGGAGAACCAGAGCTGGAACATATGCTAGAAAGTTCATTTATGTCGATTTGTGCAGGAGACATCTTTTGTCATTTTATCACCTCTTATCATTTATTCCTTTGTAAACCAAGAGATATTGGAGGAGGTGGCCTTGAGATAATTCTATGCGATGAACTGCAAAGCGCCTCTAAAAATGAATTTACAACCTGGGAGGGACTTGTTATTATATATTAAAACAGATTCTACAGACCAGCTGTTCCATATTCATTGTTCATTACTGAATTTGTCAGCCTTTTATTTGATCTTGCCATAAATTATGATGAATTTGAACATACAGGACATGTTGATGTGGATGTTGACATTTTCAGCAAATGCTTTACTTATTTGTTAAACTCAGTTGGGTTTTACCAGATTGTCAATGGCCCGTCTCATAGTCGTAATCACAAAAGATCTAATTGTTACTTACAGAGTTGAGTCTCAAAATATTACTTCTGATCACTACTTAATTACATTTGATTTGGTTCTGTCCATACAAGTATACTTGGAGATTAAAACAAGAATAGTGCAACATCTTTATAATAACTGCATCAAATTTGTAGATATCCTGAGAAACTCAAGCATAATTGTGGACAACAATTTGGATCAGCTAACCGCAAATTACAATGTGACTTTGCAAACAGCAGCTCCCATTAAAACAAAACGTTTAAGGTGCATAGAAGCTCATGCTCCTAAATTAGAATGTCAAAACCTGGAGCGTAGATGGAAAACAACAAAGCTGCAGGTCTTCTGAATTGCATGGACATAGTGTGTTAAAATATGTAAAAAAAAAAAAAATTCTCTTTATAGCCCGCAAGGACTACTATTCTAGATCAACAGATAACAGAAATAATCTGTGTGTGACATTTAGAACAGTAGCTAATCTATCCATCCATTATCCAACCTAAACGGTGACTCCAACAGACAATGCAAATTACCCACAGGCATTAGCAGTACAGAATTAACTTCTTTATTTAGGAAAATTGACAATATAAAATCCCAGATTTCAGCATCACCTCACAAACTTAATACTAGATCAGCAAACCCTGTCTCATCTTGCACACACACTTTAGTAACTTTAATTTGGTAACAGAACAGGAAGTCATACCTTTAATTTCTAAAATGAAACCTACTACCTGTTCCTTAGACACAGTTCAGGCTAAACTAATAAAAAGGTCAACAGATGTTCTAGCAGCACCAATCCTTAGCCTTGCCAATAGTTCATTACTGAATGGCACATTTCCTGAAGTGCTAGAAGTGTCAGTTATCAGATCATTACTTAAAAAGCCAAAAGCCAGACCCACATACATTTAAATAATCATAGACCCATTTCAAATCACCCTCTTTGTAAAATATTTCAAAATGCAGCTGCCACTCAATTTCAGTCTCATATGACACATCATAATTTGTTTGAGAAACTCTAGACTGGCTTCCACACCAGTCATAGCACAGAAACAGCGCTAATCCATGCTGTAAACAACATTCTAGTATACTCTGATGAAGGAAATTCCACAGTAATCATGTTGTTGGATTTAAGCACACAGAGCAGCAAGGCAGACTTTACCAGAACGAGAGAGAAGACCAGTGTTACATCCAATTCAGCCCCCTCCCTCCAGAAAAAATGTCAAACTTCAAAATCTTTGACAATTCATGATCAGAGTTTGCACAGAAATTGATACTAGGGCATACCCTTCCATATGAATACGTGGAAGGTCCAAATTCCATTATCTTAAAAAAAAAATAGTTGCTTGCCTTTATTTACACCCAGCCCACAACAAGAAACTTGTAGAGAATGTGCATAATTCCTGAACCTCACTTACAGGTGAAAGCTGCACATGCAGTGCTTGACTCTTAAGATGTAATGGTCACAATTAGAGCGGTGAATTTATGGTGACTTCTCAATTCAATTCGATATTCGGTTTGTACCTGACAATTTGCGACTCGATTCAATCCAAAAGGAACAACCCCTGTGCCTTTCAGAAAATGAATTTTCCAATCCATAAACTAATCTTTAAACAGACTGCAGTAAACTAGGGGTTTTCAAACAAGGGGGTTGCAGCAACCCTGCTGAGGCTATGTTCTTAAAACATTAAGCCAGATTTTAAAGATTGTCTTTAAATTCTCATGTAATTTTTAAATATAACTAAAAAGTAGAATTAAAAAAGTTTTGACACTAAGAAAACAAACTAGGCATAATTTCTTTGTTACAAATAGTTATCTTAGTTTACATTGTAACATTTTGATAAAAGTATAAATGTGACTAATTGTAAACAGCTTACTGCAAGGTGTCCCAAACTTTTTTAAGCTGACGTCCCCCAAAGCTTCGTACCATCAGGTCAGGGACTCCCACTAAAATAAACATAATGCTTCGATTTTAGATCTCGGTCATTGTTAATAGTAGTAACGCAGCATGATTTGGAATAACAGTAGACATATCAAAATCAAAAGTAAATGCTTAACTGCAATAGACTACTGATACATATGTTATCAAATGCGGTTTGATATCTCTAGGAAAGGAGTTCCCAACATTTTTTTTCTTGACATTCCCCCTGCAAGAATTGTATGTTTTGAAATACCACAATTTGTTTGGTCTTAAATTGTTAAGTACTGAACCATAATTAAGTACAAACAACTAGAGGTAATGCTTCTTAAATTCTCTCATCCCTAATATTGTATTTTAGAGTTTTAACAAGCGAATACTGATAGTTTTTGTGTACGAGGTTGTATATTTTTTAGTTATTCTTATGCAAGACAAATGCTTTTTTAATAAATTATTTTTTATGCAAGAACAGTAGGTGGTTTGATACGTAATTAAAATTGAAAACCTAAAATTTTCACACTTGAAATATACACAGATTATACAATGATTACAGAAAAAAAATAAAAACGGACAAATCTGTTTGTACGCCTTCACAAAAACACTGTCTGAAACTGACAAAACTAATTGCCATCCATCATTGCTTATTCTGTATTTAACAAAGATTTTTCTTTGTTCTGATTCAACAGAATATTTCAAATAATAACAAGTGAAAATGGATGGACACAAATGATGGGACCCTTAACCTAATATTTTGCTGCACAAACTTTAGAGTCAAACTTTACAAGCAAGTGATTTCTTGCAGCTTTCAATGAGACATCTGCACTTGTCAACAGGTAGTCTGGCCCACTCCTCCTGAGCAGACTGCTCCAGCTGTGTCAAGTTTGAAGGGGGCCTTCTCCAGACTGCATGTTTAATTTATTTCCCATAGATGTTCAATAAGATTTAAATCAGAACTCATACGAGATTATTTCTGAATAGTCTGATGTTTTGCTCTTTGTCATTCTTGGGTGCTTTTAGCTGTGCGTTTTCATTTTTCTGTTGGATGATCCATGACCTGTGACCGAGACAGAGCATTCTGACACTGGGCAGTACATTTCGCTCCAGATCTGTCCAAAGAAAAATTCTCCCAGAAGCACAGTGACTTGTCCATATACATTTTAGCAAATTCTGGTCTGGCTGCATGTTTTTCTTTCAACAATGGAATCCTCCTTGGTCTTCCTCCATTGAGCCCAATGCCACTTGAACAGTGATGGATGGTATGATCAGACACTGATGGACCTTGACCTTGGAGTTTAGCTTTTACCTCTTTGGAAGTTTTCCTCTGCTTTTTCTTTACCATTTTTACTATCCTTCTGGGGTCGATTATCCTCTTGTGGGCCACATCCAGTGAGGAACGCTACAGTCCCATGAACTTCTTAATAATACTTGCAACTGTTGTCAAATGAACATCAAGCTGCTTGGAGATGGTCTTACATTCTTTAACATTCTTGTCTAAATTTTTTTTCTGATCTCCTCAAACAACTCTATCCAAGGCAATGTTCAGGCCAAGTCTGCTTCTTGGTTATACCCTTTAGGTTCTCCCTGTTCCAGTATTAATGTTTAAAAAGAGAACAGCTGCCGATTGTTGATAATTGTGTCCGAATCAAAACCTTTCCATTGCCGATTCATTTTAGCAAACAATAAAATGTTTGATACATTTATTATTAATTGTTAACATTTGGCTCATTGTATATTCTTCTGCATTATTCTGCCAATTTCTACAAATATTATAAAAATGATGATTCACTAAAAACATTTACCAAAACAAAAAATATTGTAATGTTGGAGGTTTTGTCGAGAGAGAGAGAGACACTGTGTGAACTTCTCAATGGGGAGAGGAGCAGGTGAGAAGGAAGGCACTCATTTGTTAAAATGCTCTTTCTTACAGAATTCCCTCAGTTTGGATGTGTGGTTTTTGAACAGTATCAAATCTAGGAGAGTTGCAAGAAAATTGGAAGCAAGAGGCTGGGGTTATCTCAGGCACAAAGCAATAGGGGTAGACTTCAAACTGGCGCAGGCAAGCGCTGGACAATTAATGCATTTACATATGCTTCAATAACCCAATTATTCACAGAAACCTGTTTTTTAAAATGCCATGTAAACCATTATTCCAGTTAGAGACAATTAGGTTATTGGCCTCTGAGAAACATGATTTAGGTGATTACATTATTCAAATAAATGTATACTGATGAGCTGGATGTATAGTGCTAAGCTCAGCAACACAATCTCGAGAGCAGTAGAGTAACAAATTAAAATAAACATGCGTTAGATTACTTGTTACTTTAGAAAGTAACCCGACTACTTAATGCATATCTTGTTTAGATAAAAACACCTGCATTGTTATCATCACAGTAGCACTGGGTGTAAGGTAAGAAACACACTTGCCAGGTAATCTGCAGTGCTCAATTGCACAGCCAAGCAGGAAAGATTGTGCTGCATGCAAATTTCTGTACATATTTCATTAGATGAAAAAAGTATGCATTTTAAAGGTTATTGTATGTATTTTACTATTTTTATGGTCATTTAACAATAAACCTACCAAAAAAAAAAAAATAGATCACACACTGTCTATAGTTTAATTGTAAAAATACCAAATCAGAGCATCCCTAGATGTTCCTTTCCCTTTTCCAAAGCTGACTATTTCATAAAGTCGCCCTTTAAAATAGGAAGCTAGCAGGAATGCTGGAAAGCTGATATACACCTAACTGGAAATGAATTTTGGACAAACTGAAGTGTTCAAAGAAATAGTACAGCCATGTGCATTTCGTGTTACTATCTCATTCAGACAAGTGTGCAGTGTGATGGTGATTTGTATAAAACAATACGATGACAAAATTTTACACAACTGGTCAAATACAATACATCCAACCAATTCTCGGACTGCTGTAACACGATATAAAGGCAAATGGCACATGCCCTGTGTTTTACAAATTGAACAATTATATGTAGTAAATGCTGCACCTAGAACAAGGTGGGGATGTGGAGCATCAAAAGACATATACCCCCACGACTATGAATGTGTAACATGAAAATTTTATTCAGTATTACAAAAAGCACACAAATTACAACTTTAAGAAACAGAATTCTGAATGCCTTATTTCATTGGGATATACTGTACTACACGCAGGAACATACATAAACCCCATAGAATTTTTAACTCATGCCCATAAATGTACTTCAAGGAATATATTTAAATTTAACATTTTTGATTTAAGTGATATTAGCACCTGTGGGGTTGTAATTCATGGATGATGTGTTGTTGATATCGTGCATCTTAGTTTTATTAAAAACAGAAATATTTATTACAAAAATAGTTATTTTTCTGATTTATTTCTCTCAAGAGATGAAACTCAAGGAATATACATAACCCTCAACCTCTGAAGACACGCTTTTTATTTATTACAAATGAGTGAAATGATTACTGCAAAAGAGAAATGGAATCCTTTGGCTGAGAAAATGTTGACTGCTCAAAGATTTAAAGTTCATTCCATAAAACACACTCCTATGGTTAGGTTTTAAGGAGGAAAAACTATTACCAAATTAAATGCCAACCCTCACAGCTTTTGCTAAAGCACTGATAAGATATTACAAGTGAAATAAGAATATGCTATCTAACAGAAAAGCTTTAAATATTTAGTCTAAAATAAATGCAGCACATTACCCTGCTAATCTTACCGCTACTATAAAGAATGGTGGGGTTAGTATTATGTAAATACAAAAACAGATGACAAAAACATGCAAATCCTAGAGGACAAAAATGATCCAGTCTGTAAAAAGTCCAGGTAACTGAGAAAATATTCATCTTTCAGGAATAAAATGATCTGTGACCATAAACGAAATGTGACACTAAAGTAACTCAGAAAAACAGAAAATATCTTTACTGATCTGGGGGGTATTTTCCATACGTCGCTTAAATCATCCGAGATCAGATCTTGGATGAGTTAATGCCAGCGAAACTCATCTGGGATAAGTCAGTTTTTCAAACGTAGCTGTGTAGTAGATTAGTCTAGCTGGATCTAATCAACAGAGATGATTGCACGTGCCCGCGCTGATTGAAAAGCCCTTATATATCTGGTATGAAAAACATGATCAGCAAGTCTTTGATAGGCTGCAACAAAATGATGAAAGAACGGGCGCATTTTTTCACACAAGCGGAGCAGGACCTTTTACTCGAAGGATATGAAGAATTTCAAGATTTAATATGCACAAGGGGTAACACTGCAAAAGCAGCCCAAATCAGAAAAGACGGCTGACAAAAAATGGCCGACAAACGCGCAAGTAGTGTGCATTGTACTTACTGAATGCAGCATTTCCTACGTGTCAGATTAATTATTATTTAGTATGTCATAATTCCAGATCAAACGTGAGCACAAGGAGAACATAGGAACAGGTTAAAGTGAAGTACAGGAATATACTTCAAAATGGTAAATATTGGTATATAATTATTTAAAGAATTGTTGACATAAAGAATCATATATAATATAAAAACATTAATTTTAAAGCTAATAAGAAGGCAGACAAGCAAAAAACAGGTGGAGGTCCACGCGGTCCAGACCTAACCCCTGCAGAAGAGTTGGCACTCCCGCAAAATGCCCATCGCCCTGTTTCTGAGGGCATTCCAGGGGGAAGCTCCTCCTCAGAACCAGTGGCAGGATGCAGTGGTCACTTCATTTCAGGTAAAGGATGGTCATTGCATATATTTGTCCTCAATGTGTGCCATAGGTATGTTCCACATAGCCCTCTTTTTTGTTGGGTCAGTTGCAGGGAATGTCATATCCCTAGAGTCTGACCAACAAGATATTGACAAAGGTCAAATATTTGATGAAGACACTGCATCTGAATATTCATCAGGAGGAGAGGTACATTTTCCAAATAATGTTTGATCAAACTCCACTCTGATCAGTCCCATGTGCTCCAATCACATTTAGAAATCCTGGGTAATGAGAATGTTAGGCTGATTGTGAGATGCTTTATAGAACTGTGGGCGTTTTTGCCTGTGTATTACCTACCTGCAAATGACATGAAACGTCTCTTTTATTGTCTGCACACGCAGGTGTCCAGGAAACACTATGAAAACCTGAAGGAAATACTTCAGAGCCAAAAGACTTTACGAACTGCATGGCAATATGCACTTTTAGATAGATTTTCCACATCGCCTACAGTATATATAAAAAAAAAAAAAAAAAAAAAAAAAAAGTGCCGCTTGCAAAAAACCTCAAAGCAATGCATACTGTCTGTGTGGTTATGAGAGCCCGACTTCACCTAGTTTGACTTCAAATATAAGGTGCTAATAAATCTTTGAGGTACAATATCCCCCCCCCAGCTAAAGCAGTATCTTTCGTAAAGAATTTCCTCCGGGAGCAATAAAGGATCTTGCCGAGCACACAAAACCCTCTCTATATGAAATTCTCTTATAATTTGCACACTGATATTAATTGGTTGGTCATTCATGAACGGCGAAGCCATGACTGAATGAATTCCATGACACTGATTAAGTGTGTGAGCTAATCCTTGTTTACATAGAACAAACCTGCTCCGAGCAGGTTTGAGGATTTGGATGTGCTGCTATGACAACACATCCAGCAAGAGTTTCAAAAAACCAACAGATCCAGGATCATGCCAAATCGTCAACAATTACATCCGGCTAAACGAGTAATCCATCCATCCATCCATCCATTATCCAACCCACTATATCCTAACTATGTACGAAAAATACCCCCCAGGTGAAAATACAGAACCAAATCCAACAGAAAATGCTGAACAACAAATGAGGACCAAAGTACAGGTGCAGCTCAATAAATAAGAATATCATTGAAAAGTTAATTCATTTCAGTAATTCAATTCAAAAAGTAAAACTCATACATTATATAGATTCATTATTCATTACACATAGAGAGATATATATTTCAAGCGTTTATTTCTTTTCATTTAGCTGATTATGGCTTACAAGTAATGAAAACTCAAAATTCAGTATCACAGAAAATTAGAATATTACATAAAACCAATGAAAAAAATTATTTTTAATACAGAAATGTTGGCCTACTGAAAAGTATGTCCATGTACACACTCAATACTTGGTTGGGGCTCATTTTGCATGAACTACTGCATCAATGCGGTGTGGCATGGAGGCTATCAGTCTGTGGCACTGCTGATGTGTTATGGAGGCCCAGGATTTTTCGATAGTAGTGGCCTTCAGCTTGTCTGCATTGTTGGGTCTGGTGCCTCATCTTCCTCTTGACAATACTTCAGGTCAGGCGAGTTTGCTGTGCACAGCGATACCATGGACATTAAACCAGGTATTGGTACTTTTAGAAGTGTGGGAAGCTGCCAAGTCCTGCTGGAAAATGAAATCAGCATCTCCATAAAGCTTATCAGCAGAGGGAAGCATGAAGTGCTCTAAAATTTCCTGGTAGACAGCTGCACGGACTTTGGACTTGATAAAGCACAGTGGACCAACACCAGCAGATGACATGGCTCCCAAAGTCATCACTGACTGGAAACTTCACACTGGACCTCAAGCAACTTGAATTCTGCGCCTCTCCACTCTTCCTCCAGACTCTGGGACCTTGATTTCCAAAATGAAATGCAAAATTTATTTTCATCTGAAAAGAGGACTTTGGACCACCGAGCAGCAGTCCAGTCTGTTTTCTCCTTTAGATGTGGTGGGTCTTGAAGCACTGACTCCAGCTGCAGTCCACTCCTTTTGAATCTCCCCCAAATTCTTCAATGGGCTGCGCGTCACACTCTTCTCAAGGCTGCAGTTATCCCTGTTGATTGTGCACCTTTTTCTGCCACACTTTTCCCTTACAATCAACTTTCCATTAATATACTTGGATACAGAACTCTGAACAGCTAGCTTCTTTAGCAATGACCTTTTGTGGCTTACCCTCCTTGTGGAGGGTGTCAGCGACTGTCTTCTGGACAACTGTCAAGTAAGCAGTCTTCCCCAGAATTGTGTGGCCTACTGAACCAGACTGAGGCTCAGGACACCTTTGCAAGTGTTTTGGGTTAATTAGCTAAGTGGAATGTGACACCATGAGTCTGCAATATTGAACTTTTTCAAAATATTCTTATTTTCTGAGATACTGAATTTTGGATTTTCATTAGCTATAAGCCATAATCAGTAAAACGAAAAGAAATAAATGCTTGAAATATATCACTATGAGTAATGAATCTATATATGAGTTTCACTTTTTGAATTTAATTACTGCAATAAATTAACTTTTTGATGATATTCTAATTTACTGAGATGCACCTGTAAATGACTTTACAACCAGAAGCAAAAACTTACACTCTCTGGCAAAGCAATGTGGACAGGTTAAAGTAAAAACTGAAAAATATAAAGTAAAAACTAAAAATTTTAGCAGGTATACGGTTGAGAAAAAAGCTTTCTCCAATCACTATGAAACAGCTTTTTCAGAAGCAGAAAATTAAAAAAGGTACAATTGTGTGAATAATTTTGCATAGCAATACAGAAACAGCTTTTGTATAACTTGTTAATAAAAGAAAGCTCTATTAATATTAAGCACTATTGATGTAGGGAAACTGGTCCAATGGAATTGCATAAATGCAAACAAAGTGCTGCTGTTATATCTTAGTATACTTTAAAATCCTGGGTTAAAGCTGGGAAATTTTTAAAATATAAAATGATTTACAACTGTTCAAAAATAAAATAAAAATAACAAAGTAATGTTAAATTCAATATTTGGCCTTTCTCAGAATTTAGCTATTACCATAACTGGTGACTAATGTACAGTTATATGCAACCTTAAAAGAGAAAAGGAAAAAAAAAAATCTATACTACTCAATCACGCTTCTGAGGGTTGACAGCTACTGAATTACCCAAGTGGCAAAGTACTACATACCACTTCATTCAGCAAAGATTATAAATATAGAAACAGACACTTGCAAGCATGTTCATTCCCCATTAACAATTGTTAATATTTGAACTGTGTGAAAGTTTTAAAACTAACAAATACTAAAATTTGGTATAGCAGGAAATAAGTAGCTAGTAGTCATGGATAATTGGAAGTGAGGAAACATATGACCAAATATTACTTGATATCTAAATTCATAATTGCATAATTAAAAAATGTAATCATCCATTAAAATGTCACTAAACAACATGGTTATAAAATGTAGGTACAGTATACTATAAATTTGACTCAATTATCTAGCAGTACTGTTAATTTAGAGACATGTTTTTAGAAGGGCTGAGCATGTTTGCTTAAGAATCAAAGCTAATAAAAAAAGATGAATGTAGAAGATTTTAGCAGCATAAAAAAAAAACAGAAAATGGAGCATTTCTATAACTTAATATTGTGTCTTTTCTAGAACAAAAATGACTAAATAATAAAATATAATGTTTTGCAATAAATATACCAAACATCATTCATAAAGACACATACTACTCTGGCTTAACCACTTAAAAAAAAATAACTATTTTGTAAAAACTACAAAACCAAATAACGACAGCAAAACCATATGTCCTCTGACTTGCTCGTACAGCTCTTTGACTTTCCAGACTACCAGAAACTACCACTGGGGATTCCATCCTGAAAAGACTTGTGCTTCATTGGTGGACAATAAAAGTCATAAAATACCGAAAAAACAATCTCCTCCATGCACCATAAACACAATGCAGATAGGATAAGAACAAAGCTAGTCTCAGCCAGTATGCACAAGATTGTGAAATTAAACAGTAATACATTTAAATACAGGAGGCCAAAATATATCAGCCTAAACTGTATTCTTCTGAGCCATTTCAATACCACTGATAAACACAATATCAAAAAATTATAAAACAAGCAACACTCACCCAGTCTTAGAGTATTTATTGTCAGTTGCCTATGTGTATGCAGTATACTGTACTATCACCCGGCTTTTTTAACCTGTCCCCTGTCAACCTGTTGTGGCACACAAATACTGATTTCTTTTTAAAAGTTATCTTGTCATCAGTTACAGCCTACCATAAATAAGCATATTACTTTTCATTTTCTTATGGTTCACATTACAGACAGGTGTTCAGCATAAATATAGTGGACTCCACCAACACACAATGGAATGGAACTGGAATTGTCCAAGGTAAAAAGTACATTACGTCTCAACCAGCTGTTCTACAAACAGTTCAAAACACTGATTATATCATATCATCCATGACAACTAAGAACAGAAGCAAGTGCTTATAATGACATATTGAAGGCAGAAAACTAAATATTCATTCCTTTAAAACTGACACAAGCATTCAGGAATTCCATATTCTTCTTCATACATGCGTTGCTCAAATAAAGGTGGTAAAAACTGATTTCATGGAATGCTGATATGTCACATTTTAAGTTAGGTGTTGACTTACCTATGGCCAAGAACAGGTCATTTACATTCATGGCAGTCTTGGCTGACGTCTCCATGAACAACAAGCTGTTGTCATCTGCATAGGCCTGGGCTTCCTGGAAAGTGCAAGAGCAGCAGAAGTCATCAAGCAAAACTACCTGTGCAAAAGTTGCAGTATATCTAGAACTTTGGATACTGTAGATGTCTCACAGATGTAATAACTTTAAAAATGAGACAGATTTAAGAGAGAACATACCTCATACTCTACAGCTCGCTTGCTTGAAAGGTCAGCTTTGTTCCCAGCCAGGGCAATCACAATGTTTGGGCTAGCCTGGCGTTGCAGTTCCTTCACCCAAGTCTTCGCCCGTGCAAAGGTTTCCTACCATGAAGTACCAACAGGAAAACATTAGCTATTTTTTGGATCTGTAAATTTTAAGTTTAGACTTGAAGTTGTACCCTGTCACTTTTCAAACACATTTTGGGCGTAGTTTTCAACTTCACAGGTGTCAGCAACCCCCTTTGGAATAACCACTATAACATAAAATAGTAGATTCAACCCATTCTTTAGGGTGTACCTATCAATTAACTTCTATTATGGCCTGTACCTGAAATATTTCAAGATTCATTTAATTTATACTAAAATAGTGAGTATAAAGGAGCGATTTTCTTCTTCAATTAAATGGTCTCTGTACATAATAAGAATATTCTACCAAAAGAATCTTGATACAGCACTATCTCTAATCCTATGCTTTTTAACAGGTTTTGTGGTATTATATGTTTGCTTTGTTTAAAGAAAACCTCAAAATTCTGTTGGCAACATATGAAGCTCCTTGCAGTTAGGGGGCAAAAATAAGATTTTCTCAGATATGGTTTATTTTAAGAGAACCACTAAAAACTTGGCTCAAGTGTATAGTAATGCTTGAACATTACAAAGGAAATCAGTCACCTTTAAAAAAGGCAAAGTTCCTTTTGCTGATCAGCTGTATAATTTTTCAGACATATTTGGTTGCATTTATTAACAATAATTATTAAACATTGGTTAAATTTGTGCCCCCTTTTCCTTCATAAAATTAAATAAAATCCTGTAGCCAAAATATTCAAATCTGATTACTGTAAAAGTTGCAAGTTAAAATGAAAATGCTGTTATGGCCATGTTTAATGGTTATGGTCCCATTTTGTCAAGTCCATAAAAACAAGTAAAATAGGATACCAAGCACATGAACACCACTTTGCATAATTAAATTTAACAATTAAACCGCAATGAAACTGAAGGTTAAGTCAGTGTTTAAAGTGGAATATGGTCAGTGCAGCAAACCATAAGAATTAAACCTTGCACAAAAATAACCAAATTCTTTGCAGCATGAGGAAAATGTTCATAGCGATTTACCTGATTGGTGATATCAAACACCACAATGGCAGCCTGGGCTCCACGGTAATACATTGGTGCCAGGCTGTGGTACCTTTCCTGGCCTGCTGTATCCCAGATTTCAAACTTCACGGTTGTGTCATCTAAGCAAACTGACTGCGTTAGAAAAGCAGCTGGACAAATACATAAAGAAACAAATAAATACAATTTAAAATATACACTGTAACAAAAACCAGGTGTGTAAAATGTTACAATAATCTCAATACTACATAATCATTGTACAAAACCCAATAAGAATAAAATTGAAAAAGAAAAAAAAAGCATTTACAAGTTTGAGCTATTGCACAAATAACCAAAATAAAACACTCTGTAGACTAATATCCTGCAAGCCCACAAACCATCTACTACTGAAATACAAATTTACAAAAGAAATTCTGCCTTAATAATTTTCTCCACAGATGAAATAATGATACAAGTAAAAATAAATTTCTGCACATTGGTAAAATTAACAAAACATGAAAGATATAACATAAAAACACACACAGTAACAAATTAAAATCTAATACTCCCTTCCCAAAAGTCAAATAACTATCTGTTGGCATGTAGACAAAACATGGATCTAGCTGAACAGTCCCATGCCACAATAAGAAGAGATAATACAAGAAAAGCCCTCTGACTGATTTATGATCAGTCTAGAACAATGCACTATGTCATCAAATGTCACCTTACCACCAATGGTGCTCTCTTGGTATTCATGAAACTGCCCCTTAACAAAGCGCAGAACCAAACTTGACTTGCCCACTGCTGATTCTCCCAGCAGTACCAGTTTGAATTGGCAGATCTTGCTAGCCTGAGACTGGCCATTGGGACGAGAAGCTGCGCGGCCTGCCATAGCCAGTGGAGGACGCCGCCTCAGGGGGCAGGGAAAGAGGGAAGTGGGGTGTATGTGTGGACCTCCGTTGATAGAGCCAGTCTCTGGATCAACTGACTATTCCAGAACCTGAAAGACAAAAGAAAGAGGCATATTAACTTGTTGGATGTATATGAACAACCAAAATTGTACTTTGACATGCAACAAAGTGGCATAGAAAATAAATGATGTTATTCTTTAGTACAAGGGCAAACACTCATGTTTACCTTCCCCGAGAAAATGCTTTACACAAATGGGAATTCAAGCCACCAAGCTCAACAGAAAGCGGCAGAAGCATCGTCTCTTAACATTCAGGTGACAGGATCAAATAGTTTATGTAAGTTCACAGAAGCACCGTCGAGTACTAAGCTCGCCACCCAGAGTAAAGAGAACCAAGTACCTACTCTTGACAAATAGGGGGGGGGTGTCTCCAGTGTCACCTAAATGCCCCCAAGCCAAACCCAAAGTTGTCTCTCTTGCTACCAACACTCCACCCCAAGCCCTATTCCATTACATCCCAGTTCCTTCTTCAAATAGTCCAACCTGTTCCATTCACTCCCCCACATAGTCTCCACCCACTGCCTCCCCAGCGATTTCAAACTGGGGCAGGGACACCGAGACTGGCGTCACAGACGCAACCGGATAATGGGAGCGGTCAAGATGCTGACTGGGAGCGAATACGGGCTCAGGAACTATCCCGATTCACTGTGTTAGAAGTGGACCAAATGTAATCTGGGATAAAGATACACCGAAGTCAGAGACGGCTTCCCCTCCCCCCACTGCGCCGCGTCTGTCGTCCCCGATAACACCCCGTCACCGGCACACACCCTGCCACCTCAGACACCGAATAACGGTTTACTGACGTTACACCTCATTGTCACTGCCTGACACAAAGTCCTGAAGATGTCCCTACGCTACGTACCTTTTTGCTCCAGGCCGTCGCTTTCCTTTCGGCGCAGCGGAGACACCCGCTTCTCAACCAACTCCTTAAACGTGGGGCGGGGCGGTACTGTGACAGACAAGAGTAACTGCCAATAATACTTGAAACAGCGAAGTGACAACTCTATAGGCCAATGAACGTGAGGCTTACGAAAGCCTGCCGGTCCTTGAGAAGGGCGTAATTTGTAATTGATCGATCGTTTTTGTATCCAATTGAAAGCTACCAGAGGGTCGCTTTAAAGTGACAAAGTATGCTGTTAAATAACTTAGGATAAATGGAAACGTGAGAGTTTCTTTTTTGACGCTGAAATGAAACAAACGTGCATAAGCAGAAAGACCTTTGCTGTTCCTCTTAAATGTTGCTGATTATGCCAGGTATGTACGTCTGACCATCACCAGATAAAATGAAGTGATTGAAGTCATTACTGTTAATAATGGCTACGAATGTAGTAAATATGTAGTAATAATGTAGTAAATATGTTACTGTCCAGGGGGTAATGGAAAACACTCCAAATTATATATATAACTGATTTACTAATCAATATTGTAAAGGTTGCACGTTCTTTCCATGAGTGCGTGGGTTTCCTCCCATACCCCATATACTTTTAGGTAATTTTGGCACTCAAAATCGTCCTACAGAATGTGGATGGAGAGGTTTGTGGGAGCGTCCAGTCCAAGCTGCCACCTTTACGTCTTTAACATTAGAGAAACATTTGGCTGCATTTCTTTTGTTTCCAATTGGAGCATAGGATGGTGAAGTGATTTGCTCATGGTCTCACAGTGTTCACAATGTAGCGGGATTTGAACCCACCAGCTCAGGGCTTTGAAGTCCAAAAACGTAACTATTACAGCACACTTTAGGCGCTCTGTAATTTTGAATTAAGGAACACGAAGCTAGCTGGATAGGTAGATAGATTGATCTTTATTAGCCCCGGTGGAATTTGGCTTTTTACAGAAGCTCATTAAATTTAAACACACACATATATATATATATACACACATACACACCAGAATGGCTAAAACGAAGGAATGCTAAAAAAAGAAAATTGCCTTGGCAGTCACAATCGCAGTGAATCATTATGCAGGCGTATTGTCCATGATATGAGGAGTCCCAGCAACGTTTCTTGACACACTTCTGCTGAATAATTCCTTGGCTGGAAATATTCGCTGTGTCATGGAGGGGATGTGCAACGATGTTCACAATTGCACTCAGTTTTTTTTTCCATTCTCTCCTACTCTACTACCTCCAGGGGGTCGAGAGGGCGTCCCATAACTGAAACTACCCTTTTAATTAGCCTGTTTCTGATTAAGAGATTACATCTACATTTAGCACACATGGGAATAAGTTGCTTGAAATAAACATATGGTTTTGGTACCCTGAGACTACTCCTGGTCCTGGGGTGTACACAACTGGTAAGCTTTCTTTACAGCTGTAGATCGCGACCAACAGGCAAGGCAAACACCATATTAATTAACTGCAATAAGCTTCCGCGGAGCCACGTCGTTCCAACAGCCGTACTTCCCATTTAGGCTGGCCTTTGTAATTTATAGAAGGTCTTCAGATGATCTGAGTCAGACCCCAGAAAGCTGTAACACATTCGCAAAACCAAACGGTGGTATTGCTAGTTTCAGTAGAATACTCAATGTTCCTCATCCCTGTATTTGCCGAAGACTGTCTGAATGTTTAGACGTTATAATCTCCACAAGGACTTGTAAGTTACCAGGTTGTCCACGAGAAGGAAAACAGACGACTTAGGAAAAGTTTTAATAAAATCAGATATAAGCAGTTGCAGCCACAACACGTTATCCCTAACATTCCAACTTCCAATCAGAGTTTCTGCACACAGTAGGATAAGGCGGTCACACATTTCGAACCAATCAGAAGAATGGTTTAGCGCATGCGCACGTTGATATGAAAAACGTTCTGCAAAAAGAGCAACTCTAATGCCGGAGTCATGAATCTCGAGACTAGGTAGGCTCTTTAGGGGGACCGCTGATTGGTTAACTGGGTGGGCACTGTCATTGACTGACGGAAAGCCCGTAGATTGTTAACTCATTGGGAGCTACAAGCGAAAGCTACTGAGTAATCAAAAGAGAAGTCATGCTGGTAAACTTCGTAACAGACACGACGAAAAGTGCACAAGTTTTAGGTTTAGTCTGGCTATTATATTTTTTAAACAGAACACACTTTCGTGTGAATGTGTGTGAATTCTGGTGAATGGTATGACAACATTCAAATTCCGACTTAGAAAGGCTACAGAATCTTGCTTCAACAATCGATCCATACTCCAGCCTACTTATTTCACGTTATTTTTGCTGCGATGCATTTCAGAAAGTAATCAGCCCAAAACCACCTCGGGCACACCAGGCCAGTTTAGATACCAGTTTTCGGCGTACCGGCACAAGCCCAGGCAAACAATATATGAACATACGAAGCCAACCACAGTGTGTAGACTGGTTCATGAGAGGCAGAAACTCAAACCCATGTGCCACCATGATACCCCATGTTACTCTACGCCTACAGAATGTTTTGAATCATTAAACGGGGGGGAGAGATAATTCAATATTTCAAATTACTGTATTGCTTTATCTTACGAATGAGGCTCAACCTTTACTGTAAATGTAACCTCCAGGCTGTTGTATTTGTAATTTAGATCAAATGAAGCAAACTCCACCCCCTACAATAGACTCATGTTCAAATGGATGATAGATACGAGGGTACTGAATAAACCACAGCATTCCTTTCATGAATACACTCGTGAAATAAAATTGACTATCTTCTGCGTGTCATGTCTGGGTCTTATAAGGAATGGATGATACCAAATCTTTGTATAATTGAGACATACTTTAATAAAGTGGTTGAGAGGTCTGAAAGAGGCCATCACATAGGGTTTTTGATTGTTACTGGGTGTTGGTTAAAAAGCATGTGCATACACATTTGGGGTTGTTTAAGGGTCGATATTGTTGATACCGTGAAATCTGAGAGAAACAAACAGGAATGGTATTAAATCTTGAAATTCTCTTCAGAGAATACTTGCCTTGATTTTAGCAGCCGCATTCAGTTCATAAAGTAACAATGTATTTCTGGGTTTTGCCATCATTAGCTATTTAGGTGAACTTTGTTCAAATAATTAAATAGCTTGCTGCTGTACTGTCAAACAGCCAATCAACTCTAATGGATGCTTACCATAAAGCTTTCAGTGCAACGAGATTTACTCAGGTTCTATATTATTTTTCTTTTTGCTTAATTGTAGATAATTTATTTTAGAATATGAAATGTTTCTTAATTATTACCCAGTTAAGTGTCTGTCTTATTTATAATTGATCTACATTAATGTGAAAAAGTAAGAACACCCCATACAATGTTTTTTTCTGTTTTAACATATGTGGACATTTGAAGGTTTTATCTTAAACAATAACTATAGATGAAGGTAATTAAATATAACAGACATCATGCCACATTTACATTTTATAATCACTGTATAATTTAAATAACCATAACTGCAAACTTTGCATGTGTACATACTCTATATTCCTTGATTTGCAGGGCATCATCATATAGTCCACTATGAACTCTTCATTGTACCAATGGGTGTCTGAGGATAATGTGAGACCATCTATCAGAGGTCAGAAGCTCAAGCAAAACTAGACCTCGCAACATGACAATGACACTAAACATGCTAATAAATCCACCAAAGAATGGCTAAAGCGACAGAAATGAAGGGTTCTGGAATGGCCAAGTCAAAGCCTGGATCTCAGTCTCATCCAGATGCTGTGGGGGATTTGCACATTACAAACCCGTCAGACATTGCACAGCTAAAAGAATTTTGCATAGAGGAGTGGGGAAAACATTCTCAAAGCCAATATCAGAGGCTGGTAGACAATTAAGGAAACCAGCTTTTAGATCCAAAGGTGGACTTATATTTTCCACAGACAGGAATAGCACATCTGTTCCTTTTTCATTAATCATTGCAAAATTACATTTTCATTTTTTTCCCCCAAATACATCATCTTTATTGATTGATATTGTTTAAAAGATCAAATCTTGATATTTCCACATTTATTGTTTCAGAAATGCTCAATACTGTAATTTTTCTGAATGTTTCTTAATATAAGTGTGGGCTTAAATAAAAGTGACCATTCAGATACAGACATTCATTTTAGGACAGTGAATCAGGCTGAAACTGCAATCAGCACCCATAGCAGTTCCTATTAAAAAATCATTAAACTTTTGGGGTAATACACTAGCCACAAGGTATATATGCATTTATTGAGTCTTATCCAACTAACTATTCCATCTGTTTTTGCATTCATGATTATACTTGGACAGGATGCCAGCCCATTATGTAATGCATTAATGCACAATATATCACACTTACTATTACTGTGCTAAATGGTTTAGTTTGAGAGCAAGGTGCTGGCTTTACACGATATTTCAACAAGAGGCCAATCTGTAACTATTAAGGAAACTTTTACTCTGCTTCCCTGACTCTGACTTCAAACAGAAATCCTCTTAGTAATTTTCAATCTTGAATATTTCAATTACATTGCATTACCTGCATTGTGAGTGAGCGTCAGTTATGGCACTACAGCCATGTGGTGCGACTCCCCAAGGGTGATCCGGCTCGCAGGATCCTCATTGCTGAGGAACCGAGTGGCTGGACCAGGCCAAGGGGACACCCACGTAACACCTGGCTGCGGCAGATACAGGGTCATACCCGGAGGGTGGGACTGGGCCGCGTGTGTGCATGCTCCCCAACCTGACCTGAATATTTTATATATTTTAGTTTGTAAACTGTAGGCAGTTTATTTGATATGTTGGTTAACAGCCCCATTTCTACATTTTAAAGCTTCTATTTCCCTTCAGTGCCTAACTATATCAAATATGTGGCTGAACTAACAGTCTCTCATTCAGAAACACAGCAAAGAAAACTTTCATATCTTTTAATTTGATTTAAATGTGTCTTCACAGCCTACTATTTTTTAACAAGTTAGAGAACAGACTCTGGAAGACCAGAATGATCTTGGTAATCGGTCAGCTGTGCCATACCTTCAAGGAAATTGTGCAAAACATGAAAAAGCTAGGCACAGAAAATATGGGTCAGACAGAGAGACAGACAGATCAGGGTAATTTAAAGACATAAAAAGGATTTACAGTGGGGGAAGCATTCAGTCACAGCACATTACAGGTCAAGATACTATGGAATTATACCAAAAGTCATATGCTCTGCTCTTCACATGGCAAAATAGTTATGGGAGTATCAGATCATGACTGACAAGCTGTATTAAACCAATGCAATGTGGCTGTTAAATTATTATTTCTGCATAGAGTGTCTCATTATAACACAAGGCTTCAGGAGAGCTGAATAACCCAGGAATAAAAGTGCAGATGGATTACTGTAATATTTAATGTTCAATAAAGGCATGAAATTTACATTATTATATAAAAAGTTATTATAAATAATAAGGTAAATCACCCTACTGAAAAAAAATGTATAACTACAACATATTCTGTCATAATGAATAGCTGAGGCTGTTTGAACAGAAATGAATGTCTATATCTACATAATAAACTTTTGGTAAATTTTTCTATGTGAAGAGCAGTTGTGTTGGTACAAATTTTGGAAGCAAGTGTACTGGATTTTATAGGGTCTCTTACATATACTGCATTACTGGACAGAAAACTGCTCCCACTTTACACCTCTCCTCTCTATGACAGAAGTTACAGAGCACAAAAACACAATATTTACCAAAGAACATCTTATTTCAAACACCCCAACCCCCATTACATTAAAACATTGTGACTTTTTTCAAATGTACAGGCTGAATGGCAGAAAAGACAAAACAAGAACAGTTTATTTCTTCTGGTGGTGCACAGGTGGCCTTAATAAGGCACAGTCTAACCCACTGCAAACAGCTCCTTTAAAACAAAGAAACACATTTCTAATTTTGAATCATTGCTAAAGATAAACAGTAAAGACCCTGCCCACTCCACCCACCCACAATATGTGTGCGATTCTGCAAAATCAAAAACGCACCTTTTAAACCCTAACCCACTTTTAAAAAGAGAGTATGAATATGAGTTCTCAAACATTGAGATCTATCTATATAATGGGAGTGCAATATAACACAAACCCATACCCACTCCCTTTTGAAGTTTAAAATCTTAATCTAATCAAGTCATACAAATCAAATCCTAGCAGTCAGGATTCATGAGAGCCATAGAACAGACTGGCTGCAATGGAATGCACTACGATACTTCCCTTTCACTCCAGGAATCCAAAGTGGGCTGAGACAAGCCACAATATCTTTTTGCTCTGTTGGTCCCCCAGCATTGGAAACACCTGCCCAGTTAGCTTTATGAACAGAGAGACTTAGAAGCCCTTCTCAGTCAGTGAAGAGATTATTCTGATGCTGGCCAACATGTACATCTCCAAGCATTCACCTTATGGACGCAAGTATGGAACAGGCATGGTAACATCTCGAAAAAAACGGTGCAGTAGTGCATTTTTGGCTGAGATCCTCTTGTTGGGGTCATACTGCAGCATTTGCTAAAAATAAAGTTAAAGAAAGAGGTGAGGGTAATGTGTCTAAATGAAAGACACACATGTGCACAAACTAAGTCTAAACAGCACCCAGCTGCAGTACATGAAGGAAGCTCAAATTCAGAAATCAAACTACAAACTGGATGGCTAAGTAGTTAAAAGCACCTACAAAGTTTGACAAGTGTACAGCCCATTGATCAGATAGATGCACAACCAACATTTTTATTTAATAAACATGCCCAAATATTAACACTGGGAGAGGAAAAGTACATGCAAGATAATTGCAGGCATTGCCCAAACTTTCTGAATCTTGCCAGCTATTTACTTACTGCAAGGAGATCCTGACCATCTTCGTCAAGTGGTGGAGCCACTTTACTCAAGTCCTGTCGAGCCCACTTGGGAAATGTGGATTTGTAGTCTGGCATGGAGGTGACACCCGGCCACACTGTCTCATCTGGTGTACCCAGGGTCCGAAAGATACGAAAGAGTTGGTCGATTTCTGAGTCACCGGGAAACAATGCCCTACGTGTGACCTAGATGAAAAGTTAAGGAAAAAAGGGGCTTAAAGTAGCAGTTTAATTTTTAAGCTCAGCCGGCAGCCCCAAAAGAAATGTGTTTATAGAAATTATAGGAGTCAGTTCACATAATTATATTTCACTGACAAGTATAAATCCTAATACAGTCCATTTCATTGGGGGTAACAACCCCACAGTACTTTATATGAGCATTATCTCTTTAATTTTCAAGTCCCCATATACAAAAACAGACAAGACACAAGGTCCAGTATTTTAATGCAGTGAAATGCATAGCTTAACATGCAATAAAATAAACCTCTGGTCTTAGATAACAAATGGCCAGTCTAACATTCAGCATCCTTACAGTTCCCACTAATCTGAAATGTAGTGGCAACCACATGCTCAGGGTAGGAATTTCACTTAAACCATTTGACCTAGGAGGCTAGACAATCATTTCCTGGACTATCATAGAAAATAATTTAGATTTTTTTTGCACAAACAAGTGAAGCAGTAGACAAAAGCAACGTGTATGGCATGATTTACTTAAGACTTTCTAAATGCTTTGATACCACACTATGCCAAAGACTAACTTTGAAACTATAATTTACTGACAAAGGTAAATAACATCTGGATTTCAAGTTAATTCAAGGGTCAGAAGCAAAGAATATGGTTAGGAGAAGAATGTTCCACATGTGGCAAGGTTCACCCATCTGTGCTTGAACCATTACACTTTGATATTTATGTTAAAGGGCTTGATTCAAACAGAGATAATAAATGTGCGAAATTAACAGATGATACTAGAAGAAATAGCAAATGCCAAGGATACAGCTGAAACAATCTTATCAGATAGGGAATATACAGAAACAAATAAAAAGGCTGATAAAATATTAGGTTATATTGCAAAAATATCTATTGAATAAATCACAATATACTATGCTCAGACATGTTGTGCACTAGTGAAACCTTATCTGGTGTACTGTATACAGTTCTTACCCTCATGCAAACAAAAAGCATAGCTGCTACAGTACAGAAAACAGCACCAAGGTGCACGCCTATGTGAATTAAACACCAGCTCTTGAGAGGACCACATTTCCATATGAATTCTTTCAGCTAAACAGTGAATCATGGACACTGTCGGAAATTAAGGGGAAGTGCAATTTACAATTTCTGCAAAGGTTGATATCAAGCCCAAAGAAAAAAAAATACTAATGAGTCACATACTTGAAGAAAAACCCTTGACAATATTTTAAGTTTGTCTGGGCAACATAGCTATTAACTAGCTAAACATGATTAGTGAACTAAATGGATCTTCCCATTTGTTACAAGTCTTGTACTATATAGTGTGAATTCTTTGCGTTCAGTCATCCACTTCTTTTGCAACCATATTCACCAACTGTCGCCAGCACTAGTATGCATGAGCATAGTGGCATACGTAGACATACGTCAAAGTGGGCCTCACACGACAATCTCTTTTAGAAAAGACCTTTGTTTACTACCACGTGCTTTGTATCCCCAGAGGGCAGTATGCCAGGGTCAGTTGAGAGAGCATTACTGGATCACCACAGAAGTATCACATTGGCATTCTATGAATCAGCCCACATCAAGAACAAATATTCATCTCATTGGAAAAGGAAAATTTTTACCCCAAGGCAAAAATGATGTAAACCTCAGAAAACAATGAGTGTGGTATAAAATGGGATTTACTTGAAAATCAAGTGTAAGTAAAGGTTACTTTTGAGGTATTATTTATTTCAAGGTAATTTTTTGAGCATTTGCACCAACTATGTTTAAGGATTCCCAGGTGTTTATAAGAGGTCACTCATAACCTTGTGCTCACCCAAATAACAACGTCTGAATGAGTACTGTAGTGTCATCCTAGCAGAAACATGCATAAAGAACTGTCGCAGAATATAAGAGAAAAAATTAAGCAAATATCTAACAGCAGACAAATCCCTCGAGCAAAGCTGTATTATATAAAGGTGAAAAAGCATGTACATTTATGATTTGATGCCCCAGGGTGCTCATATCCCGAGTTGTGCACAGGAGAGCACAAGACTTGCACAACCACAGGCTTAACAAAGAGTTCCCTGTGTGTCAAAACAATATAACCATCAGCTAGCAGAATGTCCCTGGCTGATATAACTGAAGGTCTAAGAATGGATGATGTTTGGGGATATTCAGATAAAATTCCAAAGATAAAATGTAAAATAAGGTACAAATATATTTCTCTTTGAATATATAAATCCATTGAAAATACAAATACTACAAACCCGACAGACACACAACACAGTAACTCCTACCATTTCAGCAAAGATGCATCCCAGACTCCAGATATCGACGGCTGTGGAGTAGTATTTACAACCCAACAGAATCTCAGGGGGTCGGTACCATAGTGTCACCACCTGTGCAGAGAAGGAACAACAGATGCGTATTTCATACTATAAATATCTGCAAGGAGTTTTACTATTTGCCATAGTTTTCTATTTCATATCTTCCATCATCTGAATTAGTCAAGTGATAAGAAGATCTGCCTTGGATGGCACCTTGCGAGTGTAGGTGTGTGTTTGAAAGTGGCCTGGGATGGTCATTATTCTATGCTGGATTGATTTAAGGCTTGCACCTAGTTTTTAAATTGGCTGGTCTGAATATACAATGATTAAAATAATGAAATTAAAGTCATTGCCAACTATACACATCACAGGTTTAAACACTTCTAATACCATATTTGTAGACTCCCAAACTTGCATTATGAGCCACCCCAACCAAAACTGCAACATATTCCTAAGAATCTAGTACCACAGTTGCCTACAGGAAATATTATCCAATTGGCATGGAATACAGCAGGAAATACTATCAAACTGGCATGGAATACAACATATTGTAGATTCAATAAATAATAACTGGTCTGGTATAGAGAGACTTTTACATCTAAAAGTGCTTAGCTGAGAAATAGAAGCTAAGTTGCTACAGTAAAAACTTTGCTAGAAACAGCAATTCTCAGATGCATACCCTTTACTACTATATAGCTCTTTGAACAGGCAATGCAGAAGTACCTAACATTGCACAAATGTCACACTTTGTGAGGGAGGGCTTTCCTGTTCAGCCACATATGTGCTACAATTAGTTTATAAAACTACCTTGTACACTTCTCATGCTGCCATCAACTTTCCCTGCCTCACATTAAAGCCACACACTACTGGCGACTACTCATTAAATTTTCCTTACCTCATGGGTGTAGGTGCGAACAGGAACCCCAAATGCCCTGGCCAACCCAAAATCCGCCAGCTTGATGGCGCCTTCAGCATTGATAAGTAAATTTTGTGGTTTGAGATCACGATGTAAGACACGATGAGAGTGGCAAAAGGCAAGACCCTGCAACAGCTGCCACAGGTAACTCTGCAGACAGAAGACAGTGTTGAAAAAGTGTTATAAACAGACAATAAGCTGGAGCCTTGGGGCTAGAGAATAGCTCCACCATGGCACAATATTATAAGCCCAAAATTAGGAGAACAGAAAAAAAAATCATGACTGTTAAATATCCTCACATAAATTGTTATGTAGCACAGTGATCTCTCTCCTTAGTGATATCTTTTTTTTTTTTATTTTTTTTTTTAAACACAGTGCCTTTTCTCACAGTTAAAAACTTTGGTCAATTCATCTGTTTGTACATTAATGAAAAATTTGAGAGAGAGAGAGAGAGAGAAACTCTCATTCATTTTAGTCTTCTTAGTATTACAATGGCATAGTTAAGATGTTAAGACTTGCACTGGGTGTTACCAGGATGGACAGTATTAGAAATGAGTATATTAGAGGGTCAGCTCAGGTTGGACAGTTTGGGGACAAAGTCAGAGGGGTGAGATTGCGTTGGTTTAAGCACGTACAGAGGACAGATGCTGGGTATATTGCCTATCCACAGGGGTCTCTCTATAATGTAAATTATTACTTGCATGTAAAATACAAGTCCTTGGGTTGCTTCCCCCAACTATGCTGAATTTCTCACTGTACTACCAGCAAAACTGCACAATTTAAATTTTTTGACCAGCTCTTGAACTCTAACTTTTGTCACATGGCCCAAAGTGTCTATAGATTTTCGTTGCAGCTGTATTATGCCTATCTGTATAACACTGGCATCCAATTTCAACTTATTCATATAGTTGTAGGGTGTTATACCATATTACCCATTAATGGAAGCAATGAGAAGTAAAACAAAATTACACCTTTTTGGCAAACTGAACAGATTACAATATGCAAGTTTTCGAGGCAGCTCAGGCCCTTGTAGCCAATAAATAGTTTCATTTTGTTTTGACTTCTCATCAACTTGTTCATATGAAACACATCTCAACTTTAGAAACTAGCAAATATAATATAAAGGTAACTCAAAAAAAAGCATAACATTGCCATAACAGTTATGCAACAGCAGCTACATTTTCTAGTAACTCTATATTAATGCATCCCATTGAGTAATAGTAATTCTTTATAAAAAAAACTAAATAAAAAATTAACCAGTTTCTTGCCAATATCTGCAATAATTATTTTCATCTTTGGAGACCTTTTAAGCAATATTTGAATTCACAGACATAAAAGTAAAAGCAAGACAACAAGAAGCACAATTACGTGTTTTGCTTTAAGGTTGAGAATGAAAATGTCTCTACTAATATCTCAAAAAGGTTGATTCTTTATTTGAACTCCTTAATTTGGCATTATGATTTCACTTGCATGAAAGCAAAAATGCTCAACTTTTCAATTCCACAACTGATTACAGGTGGCAATATTCACTCTATAAAGAATGCCTGTCAACAAATAGCAGAACAACATGCAAAGCCACATGCAAAATCTTGTTAAGCAAGACGGAGTGTCTGATGCACCTTTGGTTGAATAAAATGCATCAGCAAAAATAATGTGACAGTCTGTTTAATTTAAAAAAAAAAAAAAAAAAAAATCACAAATATTAAAATAAATGAAGATAAATTCTAGATAAGAGGTACACTCTAAACCATTTTTATAATGCATAGGATGAACCAAGAAATATACTGTAGAAGCCAAATAAAATTAGCATTACAATTGGGATGTATACACAGTTATTAAAGTGTGACAGTGATTAAAAGTTGAAGTAAATCTGACAATTATTTTGGAGAAAAGCGCTTATGGAAATTAAGTAGATACACTAATTGTCTTAACACTGTTTGATAACATGACATGTGTGAAGCAGGGGAATTTTGAGTTTGAAAGTTTTAGCCAAGGTGTATGTAAACTTTGGGCCCAAACTACAGGCAAAATAGGCAATTGCCTAGGGTGTCAAAGTTTTGACAGAGCAGCATTTTGTTGACACAAAATCCACCCTACCCATACACACACCACCACATTTTTAATAGAATACCTTTGTAACATTGTGCAGCTCTAAACTCTAAAGAGGAAGCAAATTGAACGCCCCCACCCCTTCGCTCTTCGATATAATTCATGTGTACCACTGCGCTCTAAACAACAAGGGGATTCCCTCCATCAGTATCTGTACAGGAAAAACCTTCAAGACTATATTATTTGGGTGCAACATCTTCACCTTAGCTTAGGGCAGCAAGAAAGATAGAGCCGGCCCTCCCTGCATCCCTCCCAATCCTCGTCAGGACAGCGAGCCATAAAGGCAACAACAAAATGCATTTTAAACCCTTACTTGCCTTTCAATACATTATTATTTTTACTTTTCTAATTGCATTGCAACTACAAAGCATGAACCACTTATGACAATGTTGCACAGGTCCTCTTTGTAGCACTCAGCTGGTGTCCTGCTACAAACGTATTGTGACATGTCTTGCTGCTGCAAAGATGGCTGTGGTAAATGGGAAGCAGGGTTGAGAAACCACTTTTTGTGAAGGCACAGGGCACATGACATAGAAGAGTGAGTGACAGGGGTCATGAATAAAGCTTTCTCACCAAACATGCTAAACAGATTTTGTTGGTGTTTACATATTTAAATAACACTTGCCTGAGTACCACTAGGATTTTTTTTCCCCGCTGTTGCTGTTTGATCCTGTTGTGGCTGCTACTGCAGTTGTTACCATAATAATAAAGTATAGGAAAAGCAGGTATAAACATACATGTAATGCACAGAATCATCAATCTGAGTTAGTGTGTATTCAAATACTTGTTTTTAATTTGAATATTCGAACCTTAGTTTTTGGCTAATTTGACAGCCCCACTATAGTGTTCATATCGAATTATTTTGGTGTAGAAACTTTGGCATCAGGCCATAAAATCATGCCGAAACCTCTACTTGACAAGTCTAGTCAAAAACAAAAGTGCCCTGTGACCAGCTGAATTATTCACACTCACCTTGATGAGAGGCAGAGGGATACCTCTGACGTTAGATGAATCCATGAATTTCTTCAAGTCCTGATGGAGGAACTCGAAGACAAGGTAAAGTTTATTCTCTGTGTGAATGACATCATGCAGCCTAGGGAGAGAGGCATGCAAACTACAATTAAAAGATTAAAATTTAATGGGAGTGGAAAGGAGACATAATATCAGTCAGTACAGCACAGCAGACATCCTGAGCTTTGATGGGAAGATGCTGTATTAGAAGGCTATACATGCATGGTACAATACTTTATAGACTTGCTATATTAACAAAACAGCAGGCTGGACTCTCACCTGACAATATTGGGGTGATTCAGTTCCTTCAGTAGCGAGATTTCTCTGATAGCGGTACTTGGAACTCCCTCTGTCTCACTGTGACAAAGAAAACAGTGTGGAAATTTAGGATAACCTATATAAAGATGAACATGGTAGTCACTTCTGTTCTCTTTCTTATCAACCAATTCTTATGATGTTTTTATGATAACCTGAACTTGTTAGCCTTTTAAAGTTTCTAACACCAATACTAACATAAGTTAAACTATTGCTTTGAAGTTCACAAACTTTGGTGTATGCATTTAAGACACTGAAAGAAAGACTGCTGTGAATTTTTAGCTTTACCAATGCTCAGGCTTTGATATTTTAAAGTAGAAAGTGTTCCAGTGTAATAATGGTATTGCATCTTGCATACGCTTTAGCAAATTCACACCATACTTTACTCATAATGTAAATATGACACATGCTGGCCACATCAGGTTGTTTAAATTAATTTGTAGCAACTATGCATTCCATAAGTAAAAACTGCACTAATCTAAATAAAATATACCATAATTGTAATACAAAGAAGTGCTTTTTTAGTCAAATAATACTTAATATTTATTCAGGAAAAAACACAGGATAAATGAGATTTTGAAGACGATGTGCATTTTGTGATAACAGAAACATTTCCATAACTCTTGAAAGAAAAAATATTTGGAACTCTTTTACCAAAAATTGAATTTACTTCATATTTTTCTGAAATGGTCACCATGAGATGGTAGGACAGTATAAAAAGGCAGCAACAGTGTATTGAGCTCCCTTACCAGATATGACATGCAGGGGGGGCAGGTTGATTAACTCTTAACTGGTCCTCAAAATGTGCGTGAAAGGGAAGTATACCAAATTTATATAAAATTTAAGTTCTACTCTAACTTGAGTCTCGACTAACAACTGGAACACGCCGGCCTCGCTCTACAGTACAAAGGGTTGCCCCTCCCTCGCCAACAACATAGACAGACTGATGAATGAATACCACTCTCAACAAGAGACAAACATCCCTCCTTTCAAAAGACAAGTAGACAGATGTAATCAATACAACAACGGAGGGCAGAGACAGATGGAAAACTCTTAACAGCAGGGACATATGTTCGCCCCCTGGCCACCACTACCAACTGAAGCATATTCATACTAAGGCACATCCGCAATTCAAACACAAGAGCGAAGCGACACTTGCAAACACCGCTTAAACAGCGAAAAAAACCGCGACATCAAAGACCGTAGGCACAGGTAGAAGGACACGCAAGCACAGAAGGCTTTCCTAAATATTGCGGCGAGTAATGCAAGTGTTTATTGTGACGCGCTTGCGTGTTTTTTCTTTGTTGTTGTTGTCTAGAAAGCTCACTCTCGCGGGCTTTCTAGCGCTAACTGAGAGGCACTCACGCGTCCAAACGAATCTTCTTCAGCGCCACCGTCTCGCCCGTCACTTTGTTTTTGGCCTTGTACACCACTCCGTAAGTCCCCTCACCGATCTTCTCAACTTTATGAAAAGCCTCCATCACCCCCAGAGGTCGCCAGCTGACGGGCGGAGTTCTTATTCAAACTTTTCGTTTACGCCGGAGGCAGTCAGTGCGCAGCGGGATCAAACTCAAAACTTTTTACTTTGATAAACACAAGGCTATCCCGCCGTAACAAAGTGGAAGCGTCCGTTTGTTCCCGCGTTCGCGAGACCACGCCTTCCGGCGAGAATCTTCAAAAGCCACTCCCGATTAGCTTAGCGATTGGACAAAATCCGGCGGTAATTGCAGGGGAAGACCGAAGAAGACCCTACCATTGGCTGTTGTTCCATAAAATCGCCTCTCGTAGGTCGCTTGACGTCTTGTATTTACATAGCTCCACCTTTATTGCGTCCTTATGTGCGGAGACCTCTGTCTGGATACATTCATAGGTGTTTCGATGCCATTCTCTGGTGGATGTTGTTAGAGTAGGCTAATAACACCAGACAGAAGAAATTCGTTTAAATATTTAAGGTCAAGTTATTCTTTCCCAACGCAAGAACATAATGCCTGTTTTCCTTCAACGTGTAGTTTTTTTGGAGGCACCATTATGATTTTTAATAGCAGCGTGTTAATAAAAAAACGTCTTTAGGGTATTAACAGTATAGTAATGCAAGGAATTGCAACACGAAGTCAGTGCTGATCTTGGCACTTTTAAACTGGTTATGTTACTTATATAACTAATGAAAATTTCCAGTGTTACTTAAAATTCTTTATTTAATAGATATTGTTATATTATCAACATTTTCTCACTACTCCTTTCTGACATACGGCAGAGTAATATCGTCACTAGCACCAGTAATTTCTGATTTCTGGCCACAAGCAGTAAGTTTACTGAACAAATTTAAGAGCAAATACAATAAAAGTACCTAACTGTGTGTATATTTATAATACGTGCAAATACATATTATATATAATTACAGTATATAAATATTGACTGCTCAAAAAATTTAAAGGAACACTTTTTAATTAGAGTATAGCATCAAGTCAATGAAACCTCTGGGCTATTGACCTGGTCAGTTAAGTAGCAGAGAGGGATGTTAATCAGTTTTAGCTGCTTTGGTGTTAATGAAATTAAGAACAGGTTCACTAGAGGGGCAACAATGAGACGACCCCCAAAACAGGAATGGTTTAACAGGTGGAGGCCACTGACATTTTCACTCCTCTTTTCTGACTGTTTTTTCACTAGTTTTGCATTTGGCTACGGTCAATGTCATTACTGGTAGCATGAGGCGATACCTGGACCCTACAGAGGTTGCAAGGGTAGTCCAACTTCTCCAGGATGGCAAATCAGTATGTATCATTGCCAGAAGTATTGCTCTGTCTCTCAGCACAGTCTCAAGGGCATGGAGGAGATTTCAGGAGACAGGCAGTTACTCTAGGATAGCTGGACAGGACCGTAGAAGGTCCTTAACCCATCAGCAGGGCTGGTATCTGCTCCTTTGGGCAAGGAGGAACAGGATGAGCACTGCCAGAGCCCTTCAAAATGACCTCCAGCAGGCCACTGGTGTGAATGTCTTCAACCAAACAATCAGAAAAAGACTTCATGAGGGTGCTCACTGCCTGGCACCGTGGAGCTCAATTGGCATTTGGCATAAAATACCAGAATTGCCAGGTCCACCACTGCTTTTCACAGATGAGAGCAGGTTCACCTTTAGCACATGTGATACATGTGAAAGGGTCTGGAGGAGCTGTGGAGAATGTTGTGCTGCCTGTAACATCGTTCAGCATGACCGGTTTGGTGGTGGGTCAGTGATGGTCTGGGGAGGCATATTAATGGAGGGATGCACAGACCTCTACAGGCTAGACAACGGCACCTTGACTGCCATTAAGTATCGGGATGGAATTCTTGGACCCATTGTCAGTAAATCCCTTAAATTAAAGCTGAAAGTCTGCACTTCAATCACATAATGTTTGCTTTGTTTCAAATCCATTGTCTCACTGCGAAAGACCTGTGTGCACTAAATGTCACCACACAACAATGACGTCAAGCTAATGATGCAGATGAAGAGACATATTGTTGAAATGAAGCAAATGCTGAGGCACAATAACGTGCAAGTAAAACATCTCAGCAACATAGGGCAAGGCTTAAAGTTTTCACTAATTCATTGTCAATCTGGAGGTATTTTCTCAAGACAAAGATTAATAGGACTCATATGCCAGTGATACGGCTAAGATATGATATTGCCAGTGTCTTCTTAAAAAAGCCAGTGGAGCAGCAAGCACAGGTAGATCCTGTACATTGGGTAATTCTTAAGAGTTAGCTGATGCCTCTCCAAGTTCATTAATATAGTTAAACTACTAGGGAGTCTTCAGGTTGTTTTTTGTCCCGAAGACCACATATAGCTAACCCCTTATAGAAAGAAAGATAGATAGATAGATAGATAGATAGATAGATAGATAGATAGATAGATAGATAGATAGATAGATACTTTATTAATACCCAAGGGGAAATTCACATAATCCAGCAGCAGCATACTGATACAAAAAAACAATATTAAATTAAAGAGTGATAAAAATGCAGGTAAAAACAGACAATAACTTTGAATAATGTTAATGTTTACCCGCCCCGGGGTGGAATTGAAGAGATAGATAGATAGATAGATAGATAGATAGATAGATAGATAGATAGATA
>JANRMT010062791.1:123992853-124047835 GCA_026402145.1 Polypterus bichir lapradei | reverse complement strand
ATAGATAGATAGATAGATAGATAGATAGATAGATAGATAGATAGATACTTTATTAATCCCAAGGGGAAAGTCACAGAGTCGCATAGTGTGGGGGAGGAACGATCTCCTCAGTCTGTCAGTGGAGCGGGACGGTTACAGCAGTCTGTCGCTGAAGTTGCTCCTCTGCCTGGAGATGACACTGTTCAGTGGATGCAGTGGATTCTCTATGATTGACAGGAGCCTGTTCAGCACCCGTCGCTCTGCCACGGATTTTAAACTGTCCTGCTTCATTCCTACAATAGAGCCTGCCTTCCTCACAAGTTTGTCCAGGTGTGAGATGTCCTTCTTTATGCTTCTTCCCCAGCACACCACCGCAACAACCGTCTGGTAGAATATCTGCAGCATCTTATTGCAGATGTTGAAGGATGCCAGCCTTCTAAGGAAGTATAGTCGGCTCTGACCTTTCTTACACAGAGCATTAGTATTGGCAGTCCAGTCCAATTTATCATCCAGCTGCACTCCCAGGTATTTATAGGTCTGTACCCTCTGCACACAGTCTCCTCTGGTGAGGGGCCTGGGCCTCTTAAAATCCACCACCAGTTCCTTGGTCTTGCTGGTGTTCAGGTGTAAGTCATTTGAGTCACACCATTTAACAAAGTCCTTGATTAGCTTCCTATACTCCTCCTCCTGCCCAGTCCTGATGCATCCTACGATAGCAGTGTCGTCAGCGAACTTTTGCACCTGGCAGGACTCCAAGTTGTATTGGAAGTCTGATGTATATAGGCTGAACAGGACCGGAGAAAGTACAGTCCCCTGTGGTGCTCCTGTGTTGCTGACCACAATGTCAGACCTGCAGTTCCCGAGACGCACATATTGAGGTCTGTCTGTAAGACAGTCCACGATCCATGCCACCAGGTATGAATCTACTCCCATCTCTGTCAGCTTGTCCCTAAGGAACAGAGGTTGGATGGTGTTGAAGGCGCTAGAGAAGTTTAAAAACATAATTCTTACTGCACCACTGCCTCTATCTAAGTGGGAGAGGTATCGGTGTAGCATATAGATGATGGCATCCTCTGCTCCCACCTTCTCCTGGTATGCGAACTGCAGAGGGTCGAGGGCGCGATGGACCTGTGGCCTCAGCTGGTGAAGCAGCAGCCGCTCCATGGTCTTCATCACATGTGATGTCAGAGCGACAGGCCGGAAGTCATTCAGCTCACTAGGATGTGATACCTTTGGGACTAGGGTGATACAAGATGTTTTCCAAAGCCTCTGGACTCTCCCCTGTTCCAGGCTCAGGTTGAAGATGCGCTGTAGAAGACTCCCCATATCCAGCGCACAGGCCTTCAGCAGTAATGGCGATACTCCATCTGGACCTGCTGCTTTGCTGGCATGAAGTCTCCTCAGTTCTCTGCTCACCTGCGCTGCTGTAATTGTGGGTGGGGATGTCTCTCCTATGCTGGTATCAGCAGAAGGATGGTTGGAGGATGCAGTACTCCAAAGTGAGCGTGGGTTAGGATGGTCAAACATGTTAAGGAAGTTGTTCATCTGGTTTGCTCTCTCCACGTCTCTCGATGGTGGCACCCCGCTTCGAGCTGCAGCCAGTGATGATCTTCATCCCATCCCACACTTCCTTCATGCTGTTTGTTATTCTGCAACTTCTGCTCCAGCTTTCTTCTGTACTGCTCCTTCGCCACCCTGAGCTGGACTCGGAGTTCCTTCTGCACGTGCTTGAACTCATGCTGATCACCGCCTTTAAAGCCCTTTTCTTCTGGTTCAAAAGGCCCTTGATGTCACTTGTAATCCATGGCTTGTTGTTAGCATAGCAGCGTACTGTTCTTACTGGAACTACAATGTCCATACAGAAGTTGATGTAATCAGTAGTGCAGTCAACAACCCCCTCAATGCCCTCAATGAGCCTGCTCTGCCTCAGTGTTGTAGGTAGCTCCCTCATTCTTGGTTTATAGTGAGGCTGAAGCAGAACCAGGTTATGATCTGCTTTCCCAAGCACAGGCGCGGTGTGGCGCTGTATGCATCTTTAACATTTGCATACAGTTGGTCAATAGTCCTATTTCCTCGGGTGTTACAATCCACATACTGGGAGAAGGCAGGTAATGTTTTGTCCAGCGTTACATGGTTAAAGTCTCCAGCGATTAGCACAAGCACCTCAGGGTGCTGCGTTTGTAATTTAGCAACTGCGGAATGGATGACGTCACTCGCTATCTCCGCGTTCGCTCGAGGGGGGATGTAAACAATAACAACAATGACGTGTCCAAACTCTCTGGGCAAGTAATAGGGACACAAACTTATGGCCAACAGTTCGATGTCCCTGCAGCAGGTGGAGATTTTAACGTTTACATGTCCAGAGTTACACCATCTTGTATTGACATAGAGTGCGAGATCTCCTCCTTTCTGCTTCTGCTTATATTTGTAGACCCTGTTCCACATGCAATTTTTTAACAGCAGTTTCATTCTAAACACTGATCAGATCATTTTTCCACATTGTAAAATATTGAATCTAAGCAAGTAAAAAGCAAATATACATTTTTTTATGCAGTGTATGTTCCTTGATAACATTGTCCAGATCTCCATTACCACAACTCTGCAACATTCTTGGTAATGATAAACGTTTAATTCAGTACTAATTTTTTTCTCAGCATGTCTCTGTTGTTTTCATTGGCTTCTTCCATATTTTCACAAAAAAAACTTTTTTTCACCATCCTATACATTATTCTTTCCAGTACTACTGTTTGATTATCATAATATTCCTTCATTTCTCACATACCCTTTCCCACATGCTCCTTGCATTTCAAAACTCTCACAATAAATGTAATGTTAATTCTCTTTTCTTCTGAACATTCCCCTCTTGCATATTTAATCCCTTTTCACCAGATCCCCTTCATATAACATTAACATGATTATTTTTGTCTTTCATGTCAGTATTATACAAGAACAAAAAACTAGCACTTTGATCTCACTTTTAGCTCTTTTCCCACATTGGATGATTGATCAAAAAGTTTCGAGCTTGACCTATTAAAAGAAACACAAATAAAATCAAATATGTTTTATATTTAACATAACCCTTGAGAACTCTAATATGTTCGTTCTAATGCTCACAATGGTTTTGCATGCTACTAAGGTAAATGTTTTGTCTTGGTTGTACAATCACTATTCTGCAGATATCTTGACGTCTTCATCATTGGTATAGCATGTCCTACAGTGGTATCCCATCATATCGTGAAACAGGTGGTAGTCACACTGGGCCAGGTCTCAGGACAGGGTGCGGGTGGGTATAGCATCCTTTCAAATCCACTGTTCTGCAGGACAGCCTTTGCAGTTTTGTGACCTGGGGTATTGTCAGGAAGCAGATGGAGGCATTTGACAGTTTACCTCACTACTTTCCCCTTATTTCATACTACTGACACCAATGCTTTTAATCAATAGAATTAAACCTTCAATATGATAAAAATTGTGCTAGACCAACTGGTATCTTGAATTTCTATGTACTTGGAGCATCACCATGTTTTCATTGTTTGAACTGTTATTTGGACTCTGGATCATACTGTAGTGATGTATTCAAGGTTCATCCCTTGTTATACGTATAATACCTTATAAATTTGTTAGCTTGAGATTCTCTTTGGAATATTAGATGTGGTGATGCTTCTTTTCTGGAATCAACATTCTGGTACCCGACAAGTACTGACCTTACTCATGCTTAATTTTTCATGAAGAACAGATTCAGCACACCCATAATTATTACCTATTATATCTGCTATCTCATTGACAGTCACTCTTTGATTCACCATTATAATTCACTCCACTGTTGCAACATTTTCTTCTCTTTGACATCAAAAGTCAACCAGATCTTAGGTCATATTTTAGATATGTACTGCCATGACAAAAATTCTCTCAAATGTGTCATACAAGTGGATTGATCCTAGCAGATGTTAAATATGTGAGAATGAATCTCCAAAGACATGTTGTCCTCTAACATTAGAAATTCAGTGATAGCATAACACTTGATTTTGACGTTTTTGGCACCTATTCTGACTTAGTTCTGAAACAATAGATGTACGCTATAAGTCATAGAAGCTGGAAACTTCATTTTCACATTATCCTACACAATAGCTAATTTTTGGCCACTTACAAAATCCTGCTGAAAGAGGGTACTACCATCAGGGAATATTATTGCCATGTACGTGGTCTGCAACAATTTTTAGATAGGTGGTACATGTCAAAGTAACATCCATATGAATTCCAGGATCCAATGTTTCTCAGCAGAACATTTCCCAGAGCATCACAATACCTCTGTTGGCTTGCCTTCTTCCCATTCAGCACCCTCTTCCCCAGGTCAACAACGCACATATAGCTGGCTATCCACATTATCTAAAGGAAAACATGATTAATCAGATCAGGCCACCTTCTTCCATTGCCCCATGGTCCAGTTCCAACACTCACGTGTTTATTGTAGACACTTTGGACTGTGGACAGGATTCAGAATGGGCACTTAGACTGGCCTAAGGCTATACAGCCCCATACTCAGCAATCTACAATGCACTGTGTGTTCGGACACCTTTTTTCATGGCCTGCATTTAGCTTTACATCAATTTGTGTTAGAGTAGCTCTTCTCTTGTGTTGGACTTAAAGGGCTTGCCCACACATCAATGAGCCTCGGATCACTTTTGGTTGGTACTAACCGCTGCATACCAGAGACACTTCACAAGACCTGCCATTTTGGAGATGCTCTGACCCAGTCATCTAGTCATCACATCTTGGCCTTTGTCAAAGTCGCTCATGTCCTTACTTTTTCCCATTTTCCTTGCTTCCAACACATCACTTTCAACAACTGGCTGTTCGCTTGCTGCTTAATATATCCCACCCCTTGACAGGTGCCATTGTAATAAGATAAACTATGTTATTCACTTCACCTTGAGAGTGATTTTAAAGTTGGGGCTGATCTGTATATGTGAATAGTATGTTGCTATAGTAGTTGGTTTCATTGTTTTATTTTTAGTGGAGTACAAATGTTGTGAAGATTATTGTGGCCTAGGCAGGAAGGCATTGAAGTAAGTCCAAATAAAGGCTTGCAATCTCAAGATAAATGTTGAGACTTCAACACCTACATTTTCAATCATCAGGACATACAGTATGATAATGCAGTTTGCACAAAGACCAATGAAGATAGAACATGTTGCTGTATATACTTATTTTATTAGTACTGCTGGCTTGTTCATGCTGCTTATCTAAAGCATATGCATCTTTTCACCTCATCACATTATCCTTCCTCATCCATCATAAATATTACAATGGCACAAGCCCAGCACTTTAATACTGCTGTCTCCCACTTAATCTGCTGCTCCAAGTAGCACCACAATTTCCCAATTCAATTATAGTGCATCTGGAAAATATTCACAGCGCATCACTTTTTCCACATTTTGTTATGTTACAGCCTTATTCCAAAATGGATTAAATTCATTTTTTCCTCAGAATTCTACACACAACACCCCATAATGACAACATGAAAATAGTTTACTTGAGGTTTTTGCAAATTTATCAAAAATAAAAAAAACTAAGAAATCACATGTACATAATTATTCACAGCCTTTGCTCAATACTTTGTCGATGCACCTTTGGTAGCAATTACAGCCTCAAGTCTTTTTGAATATGATGCCACAAGCTTGGCACAAACTATCTTTGGCCAGCTTCGCCCATTCCTCTTTGCAGCACCTCTCAGGCTCCATCAGGTTGGAGGGCAAGCGTTGGTGCACAGCCATTTTAAGATCTCTCCAGAGATGTTCAATCGGATTCAAGTCTGGGCTCTGGCTGGGCCACTCAAGGACATTCACAGAGTTGTCCTGAAGCCACTCCTTTGATATCTTGGCCGTCGCCCCAGCCTGAGGTCAAGAGCGCTCTGGAGCAGGTTTTCATCCAGAATGTCTCTGTACATTTCTGCAGTCGTCTTTCCCTTTATCCTGACTAGTCTCCCAGTTCCTGCCGCTGAAAAACATCTCCACAGCATGATGCTGCCACCACCATGCTTCACTGTAGGGATGGTATTGGCCTGGTGATGAGCAGTGCCTGGTTTCCTCCAAACGTGATACCTGGCATTAACACCAAAGAGTTCAATCTAGGTTTCATCAGACCAGAGAATTTTGTTGCTCATGGTCTGAGAGTCCTTCAGGTGCCTTTTGGCAAACTCCAGGTGGGCTGCCATGTGCCTTTTACTAAGGAGTGTCTTCCATCTGGCCAATCTACCATACAGGCCTGATTGGTGGATTGCTGCAGAGATGGTTGTCCTTCTGGAAGGTTCTCCTCTCTCCACAGAGGACCTCTGGAGCTCTGACAGAGTGACCATTGGGTTCTTGGTCACCTCCCTGACTAAGGCCCTTCTCCCCCGATAGCTCAGTTTAGATGGCCGGCCAGCTCTAGGAAGAGTCCTGGTGGTTTCGAACTTCTTCCACTTACGGATGATGGAGGCCACTGTGCTCATTGGGGCCTTCAAAGCAGCAGAAATTTTTCTGTAACCTTCCCCAGACTTGTGCCTCAAGACAATCCTGTCTCGGAGGTCTACAGACAATTCCTTTGACTTCATGCTTGGTTTGTGCTCTGACATGAACTGTCAACTGTGGGACCTTAAATAGACAGGTGTGTGCCTTTCCAAATCATGTCCAATCAACTGAATTTACCACAGGTGGACTCCAATTAAGCTGCAGAAACATCTCAAGGATGATCAAGGGAAACAGGATGCATCTGAGGTCAATTTTGAGCTTCATGGCAAAGGCTGTGAATACTTATGTACATGTGCTTTCTCAATTTTTTTATTTTTAATAAATTTACAAAAACCTCAAGTAAACTTTTTTCACGTTGTCATTATGGGGTGTTGTGTGTAGAATTCTGAGGAAAAAAATGAATTTAATCCATTTTGGAATAAGGCTGTAACATAACAAAATGTGGAAAAAGTGATGCGCTGTGAATACTTTCCGGATGCACTGTATATCACAATACTATTAAGACCCGTACACTACTACTCATCCATTTCAACAAACCAAACAATCCTCTCGGTTTTTTAACTCTTTTAACTCCTACTCCAGTATGATTACCATATAAGCCATGTAGCTCGTGAGTCATATATCGATAACTAACCTTTCAAAGAATTCTGCTTATTTTGTTCACATTAATTAATATTACATAACTTGAAGGTTGACAGAAAACCCACTGGAAGTCACAAGATCTTCTTTAATCCTGATTAACTTCAAATTCCTGACATACTACAGACCTAACTCTGCCTTAGTAGCTTCCAACATGCTGTTTTTGATGCAGTTTTGCAGCAGCTTACTCATACAACTTAACAAGGGTGCTGCTCTACTTTACTTAGAAAAAAACCCTGCTTTGTAACATCCATGGACATTTGGTAATATAATTATATTTCTTCCTTGTTTTTATTTTTTTTTGTTGAATTAAACTACCATACTTTATAGTTTTTAATCTGTGGATAATTTTGGATTCAAGACAATATACAGTATATTTATTGTGAAGAAAAGCCTAATGGCCAAATTTGTTAAGGATGACATAGAGCAGGATAAAGCGCCACCCGCACAGGACCTCCACTGTAGATAAAGACTGACAAGTACAGAGCAACTGGACATATCTGCATGGTAAAGAAGGGGCCACTAGGAGTTCATAGACCCTATACAGTACATATTCTAGTTTTAATTTTCCTTTTTATGCTGGAATTTTCTGCAGTACATGTTTACTACATTTTGTGTCATTTTTTGTTTACTTCTTGTTGTTTTACTTTATTTCTTCATTATTTCTGATCATTGTTAGAATATATTTACTGAACTGCTTTAACTCGTTTTTTTTTTTTTTTACTAAATTAAGTATACTGAAATACTTGTTGTTATCTTTTCAGAATAATCTTATTTGTACTGTATATTCTGGTTAAAGGGGATAAAACCTCCAAAAACACCCACAAACCACCCCAAAACTCACCCTACACAGCCTAACGTAAAACTCCACAGGCAGGCTTCAGCCTACATGGGTCCATAATTGGAGACTGGCTTTTAATGTTCAAAAATATCAGAACATATTCAAAATGTACAACAATGCCATTTAAGAAAGGGAGTAAACTTTAGAAACTCTGGCTTGAGAGAGAAGCCAAATGGTATTTTTTTTAAAATAATGATTTTATTTTAAATAAAAAAAGAAAGCACAAAAACAAAGCAACTGAAAAAGGCAAAAATGAGCAAATAGGATTTGCCTAAAAAGGCAACCCAGATATAAAAAGTCCAATCAAATATCCAATACTCAGGATCCAAAGACAAACCAAAAGTAATCAAAAACCCCAAAAAATCCAAAGAACAATACATACAGGAAACACAATCCACCACAATTAATGCACTTCTGGAGGACCTACACATCATCCTGAAAGGTACAGGCTGAGGGTGGTCCTTTAGAAGTGATGTCATGGTGGACACGCGTCTTGGGATAACACCCTCAAAACACAAGGAATGTATGAAAATAAACACTAAATAAATACTAAATATTAGATAACCATATATATATATTTTTAAGTTCAGCTTGATTGTATGTAATGTTATCTTCTTCATTGTATAAGTTAGACTTGATCATAAGGAATGTTACTTTCTTCAAATAAAATCTATTAATTAAAAAAATATAATCATACACAAATAAACATAAAAATGGTAGCAAAATTTACATAAATACAAAAAACATGAAAAACAAGAATGGAATGGTGCATATAGTACTTCCAGGTAAATTTCACTCGGTGGAAGATTTTACAATATAAAGCAATTAATTGTACTGTACAATAATATGTAATCAAGTACATAAGATTATATTTATGTAAACGAATAATGTTGGAGTAAATGAACAGGAAATTAAATTAAGTGAATAACAAATGATAGTTAAATTTACACATTTCAAATTTAAAAGTAAACACAAGGGGTAAAATGAAGTAAACAAGCTGCACAGACAGACAGATTAGTACTGGGGAGCAGGGTTGCCAGGTCTTGCAAAAAAATTCCAGGAACAAAGACAACTCGAAACCCACCTAGTGGTGCTAGAAACCAACCTATTATTACATGATGTCAGCAAAATAACACCAAAGTGTGACAGGGATAGTGGTCCCCCCTTGGCGTTTTGAGGGCATTATTATACATATAAACCATTAAAGAATAAGGTGGGGAGTACCCCCTTGTAGTTTAACACAATGATACAGGCATTTATGAAAGTAAAGTGGGGGTGAGGAGGTCCCATTGGTATATTGAACATGCTACAGTAGGAGAGATGGTTCTTAAAATAGCCTAAAATACTGTATTATTTTTCAAAAGAAGGCTAACAAAACACAACCCATGAAATTACCTTTATTCCCTGCAGAAATGAATCAAAAATAATTTTGGGTGGAAAATTCACATGCCTGGCAACACTGCAGGAGATGCTTAATGCCTCTGTGCACATCTGTTTTTACAGATCTAGGAGCGTGCGTGTGTTAATTTTTTCTCTTCATCATACAGCATGTGTCCTACTACAGGAAACAAGCTTTCAGCTGTCTTCATTTATAAAGCTCTTTCAGCACGTGAACTTGTTTCTTCATTTTGATTATCATAGAATTTATATCTGAACTTAATTTCTCAATAAAGAAATTTTCGCCCCATTACCAAATGTCCTTTTATGTAGAAATAATAACAAAAAAAAACAAAGATAAACATAACTCAGGGAATTAACATCTGGCTGTAACTCAATAGCCTGACCCTTTATCTAAAGACAGAGTAAGGTAATAGAGGCTGCCATGAGACTACAACAACTCCTAGGTTTACTGCCTTGTAATGGCAAAGACAAAACCTAGAGGAAAACAGAAGGACCAGGAAATGAAAACTAAAATCAGGTCATAAATAAGTAAGGGTCTGAAAGAAAGAAAGATTGAATTCACTCAACAAAAAACTAGAATTGCTATCCAATAAAGGAAACAAGTAGAATTTCTTCACTGGGAAAATATTAAGAAGGAGACTGACTCGTTAGAATTACAATTCCATCCAGTAAGTTTAAATACTGTCACCATAAAGCTATATTACATGCGCAGCTTCCTGCAACTTCCCCCTAGCAACTCATCATTGCATCCAGACAACCGAGAAATAAAATGGCGACACCATCTAAAAACAAAGAATATAAAATGAATATAAGAATTAATCAAATGTATTTATTCAAATATGAAAGTAATAATTATGAATAAAACCCTACTGCAAATCTCAGAAAACAAGGACTACTGTACAGAAACAAATTAGAAAGCAGCAAGGTAAAATTTCAACATTAAGACAAAAAATTTCTTAACTAATCTTTCTAATACTCCCAATTCATGACTGATTAGGTGGGGCCAAAATATCCATTCAAGGGCGAGTTCAGGGATGACTGGCAAGGGGAATCTCTACCCATTAGTGTGGCTCACACATATGTGGTAATAGTTAATACCACCAAAACATTTTTTTAGCAGCCCTCTCTCTTTCTCTTGCTCTCTGTACTCTAGCTTCTCTTTCACCAGCCAGTGAGCCATTGCCTCAACTCTCCTCCCAAGTACAAGCGTAATTACCCCTTCCTCAAGGTGGCTATAAAGGCACTTCCAGCATCACTCCCATGCACTTTACGGGGTATTCAGAGTAAAATCCTCTCTAGTGATCACCTAGGAGTCTCAAGTCATTTGTCAGCTACCCTTTCCCTTAAAGGGGTAGCACAATCTGTCTTCTCTAAGACAAGGGTCTGTTATGATCTGTTTAGGAGGACCAGAGAAACAGAAGTTGTGTTTGGAATGATTTTGATTTGAACTGTGTGTATGGGCTCTCTCTCTCTCTCTCTCGTGTGTTTTATTAATAATAAACACACTATTGCTTTTAATTCATTTGACCTCCTAGTATTATACTGGGTATGGAGTGATGCTACATTAGTGTCCTTTCCTGTAAAAAATACATATACACACACACATACAAAAGCTGGGTATCGATTAAAAAAAAACTAATTGCATAAATGTATGACATTAATCATATCTAACACTAAAACATGTAATTATAAAATTAATACATAAATCATGAAGTAAATGCACACTGTATCATAAATTTAATGTAGAATTAACTCAAAGGAATTAATAAATAATGGTATACTATAAGCTTACACGATGATGTTAAACCTGAACTTTTAACAAAATACTACATGAGCAAGTACAACCTGAATTTTAATACTGTCCTATAAGGCAAGTTGAAAAGAAGGCAATAAGAAAACTAGGGCAATGTATTAATTATTAAATTGGCATAGCATATGAGACACAGACATGTCAAATTAAAAATGAAACTATCCAAATGACTGTTGACCTTGAATGTACTGCTGAAGACTGTTTTAATTGTGCCTCTTCTTCAGACAGTTTAGCACATCTAAAAGATTTAATGCTTTTGTGGTTGGTAGAATCGTGGTGTGTCTTTGGACTTTTTGAGCAGTTGGAACACATTGCAATATATACACTTTTGCTCCTTGCATGCTAAAAAAATGATCTTCAAAGCTTTTATCCCACTTAAAAACTGACACCTTGCATTACTTGGATGGTTATGTTGGTTTCTTTGCATAAATTAGTGAAAGCACTGCAAACGGGAATAATGGGTAGGAATAATTATTGCACTTCTATTTTGTAGAATTTTGCCATTATATTAAGACATTCAGCACTGTAAGCTGGTTGGCAGGCTGGCAAGTTAAGTATAGAGTTAGTTGAGACCTATTTTGCTTTTAGTGCCACTCAAAGATAGCCTATTTTGCACTTATGTGATACGACATTGAATCAATCTTTTTACAGAAACATGAAATGGAAAAAGAAAAATGAGCTTGATTTTTACCTTCACAACTTTTCTCTAGCATTGCACCAGGATTGCCATAGACCCCACTCCCCCCTTTCCTGACACTCCCCCAAATCTACTGTATGTCGTTATGTATTGTGGCAGACGACTGGGGACCCTACCCAGCTGGGACGCCTTAAAATGTCCACAATAGGGACAATACCTCCCCTGGGCCACGAGAGAGCAGCTGCCCTGGTCTGCATGGGGGCCACGTAAACAGAGCTGGGAATCTCATCCCTGTTGGGGCCCGTGGCCACTGCAAGGGGGCGCCCAGACAATTATGGAACCCTGGATGACAGCATTTCCGCCACACTTGGAAGTGCTGCCAGAAGGAATTCTAGGGACAACAAGAGCACCTGGAGCACATCCGGGTTGTTGTAATAGAGGCCGCCTCCCTCCAGTAGACGAGCCGGAGTTGGGAGAAAGAAGACAGGATTTGGGAGGGGAGGAGTAAAGATGGCATAAGTATTGAGAGAGACTGAAGAGACTGGTTGCTTTAGGCATTGTGGTGCTGTTTATTATAATAAAAGTGTGTGTTTTGGGACATTCTGTGTCTGTCTGTCTGTGCCAGGGGCTGTCTTTCCACAGTGTAAATCAAGAAATCGAACACCAGTGCTACATATTGACATGTAGCATATCATTGTGAACCACATAATACAAAATGTTAAACCTTTAAATGAAAATTATATTTCATAACATTTTTAAAGGTAGCATGTATTGTTTCATAATGTTAAAAAAAAGGGACCAAAACCGGAAATGATATCAATAGAGGCGGGACCAGAAGTAACATATTTAAAGTGGCCATAACCGGAAGTGATGTCATCAGTGGCAGAAACGTAAATGTCGTTATCGTGGCCAGGCAGGATTTCCCGTAACTGGTCTGTAGAGGGCGGCACAGTGGCGCAGTGGGTTTGCTTCCCGGGTTCTCCCTGCGTGGAGTTTACATGTTCTCCCCGTGTCTGCATGGGTTTCCTCTGGGTGCTCTGGTTTCCTCCCACAGTCCAAAGACATGCAGGTTAGGTGCATTGGCGATTCTAACTTGTTCTTGGTGTGTGTGTGTGTGTGTGTGTGTATGTGTGCCTTGCAGAGGGTTGGCGCACTGCCTGGGGTTTGTTTCCTACCTTGCGCCCTATGTTGGCTGGAATTGGCTCCAGCAGACCCCCGTGACCCTGTAGTTAGGATATAGCGGGTTGGATGATGGATGGATGGTTTGTAGAGAAGTGAGAAAATGAGTCAGTGCACTCCGCCATCTCCTGGTCTGGCTCAGAATTACTCTCATTCAAGCCCCATACTGTAGCTGCCTCTCATACACACATGTGTGACATTATATATATAGTATTTATATATATACTAGGGGGTCCCCGCTGCTTGCTTCACTCGCGTCTCTGCCACTCGCATTGTGAAGAGGGGGGCTGAACGCACCCCAAAGAAATGCAGTCGCTCCTCTGAAACCCCCTCTTAAACGGTGATACAATGGGAAACAAATACAGTTTTTTTTTTTACCTCCTCTTTGCTCGAGCAGCTGCTGGCAGCTGTTGGCTGCTGCCGTGCCACATGATCTGCATCTCGCACGGCACTTCGAACATTTAAAAGCCTGTACAGCAGCTGTCCTACTCTTTGTCTTTTATTTTCGGCCCCGGGCGTGGTTAAATCTTTCGGCACAAAGTCCCATCTCGTGAGACGTGAGTTCTTGATATTTTTTAGTTTATAATCTAAAAATGGAATAATAATCTGAAAATCTAACAGCATCACATTAAAGTTCAAAAAATTCTGAAAAGAATGATACCAAACATATATATGTAGGTTTTAAAATAAGCCAGATTGAAAGTGTGACAAAAAAACGTGACATAAAAAGTCACATAAAATCGTTACACAAAATCATTGCACTTTTAGGCTTAGGATTTTATATATATAGAGTAGATATACCGTGTACAGTTGTGCTTGAAAGTTTGTGAACCCTTTAGAATTTTCTATATTTCTGCATAAATATAATCTAAAAAATCGTCAGATTTACACTCAAGTCTTAAAAGTAGATAAAGAGAAACCAGTTAAACAAATGAGACAAAAAAATTATACTTGATCATTTATTTATTAAGGAAAATGATCGAATATTACATATTTGTGAGTGGCAAAAGTAAGTGAACCTTTGCTTTCAGTATCTGGTGTGACCCCCTTTGCAGCAATAACTGCAACTAAACATTTCCGGTAACTTTTGATCATTCCTGCACACCGGCTTGGAGGAATTTTAGCCCATTCCTCCATACAGAACAGCTTCAACTCTGGGATGTTGGTGGGTTTCCTCACATTAACTGCTTGTTTCAGGTCCTTCCACAACATTTTGATTGGATTAAGGTCAGGACTTTGACTTGGCCATTCCAAAACATTAACTTTATTCTTCTTTAACCATTCTTTGGTAGAACAACTTGTGTGCTTAGGGTCATTGTGTTGCTGCATGACCCACCTTCTCTTGAGATTCAGTTCATGGACAGATGTCCAGACATTTTCCTTTAGAATTTTCTGATATAATTCAGAATTCATTGTTCTTTCAATAAAGGCAAGCTGTCCTGGCTCAGATGCAGCAAAACAGGCCCAAACCATGATAATACCTCCACCATGTTACCATGTTCATAGATGGGATAAGGTTCTTATGCTGGAATGCAGTGTTTTCCTTTCTCCAAACATAACGTTTTTCATTTAAACCAAAAAGTTCTATTTTGGTCTCATCCGTCCACAAAACATTCTTCCAATAGCCTTCTGGTTTGTCCACGTGATCTTTAGCAAACTGCAGATGAGCAGCAATGTTTTTTTTGGAGAGCAGTGGTTTTCTCCCTGCAACCCTGCCATGCACACCATTGTTGTTCAGTGTTCTCCTGATGGTGGACTCATGAACATGAACATTAGCCAATGTGAGAGAGGCCTTCAGTTGCTTAGAAGTTACCCTGGGGTTCTTTGTGACCTCGCCAACTATTACACGCCTTGCTCTTGGAGTGATCTTTGTTGGTCTACCACTCCTGGGGAGGGTAACAATGGTCTTGAATTTCCTCTTTTTGTACACAATCTGTCTGACTGTGGATTGGTGGAGCCCAAACTCTTTAGAGATGGTTTTGTAACCTTTTGCAGCCTGATGAGCATCAACAACTCTTTTTCTGAGGTCCTCAGAAATCTCCTTTGTTCGTGCCATGATACACTTCCACAAACGTGTTGTGAAGAGCAGACTTTGATAGATCCCTGTTCTTTAAATAACACAGGGTGTCCAATTACACCTGATTGTCATCCCATTGATTGAAAGCACCTGACTCTAATTTCACCTTCAAACTAACTGCTAAACCTAGAGGTTCACATACTTTTGCCACTCACAAATATGTAATATTCGATCATTTTCCTCAATAAATAAATGACCAAGTATAATATTTTTGTCTCATTTGTTTAACTGGTTTCTCTTTATCTACTTTTAGGACTTGAGTGAAAATCTGATGATGTTTTAGGTCATATTTATGCAGAAATATAGAAAATTCTAAAGGGTTCACAAACTTTCAAGCACAACTGTATATATATTGCGGCGGACCCCAGCCGGGACGCCACTTTGGTATATGTTCGGCGGAGCAGCCATGGAATCTGCAATACCTCCCCCTGGACGCTAGATGGCAGCCCCCCTGGGTTGGAGCGGTGCCTCAGTTTCCTGCAGGGCTCCATGGGAATTTTAGTTGGGTGCAGCCCTGTTGGGTCCCACAGGCGCCACCAGGGGGTGCAGCAGCTGGGACTCCTGAGCCCTTATGGGCAGTGTTTTTGCCACACTCGGAAATGCAGCCGGAACTCGGCAGTCAACCACCTGGAACACTTCCGGGTGGACTATAAAAGTGGCCAGCAGCCACCACTCAAAGAACCTGAGTCAGGATGAGGAGAACTACATTTGCCGGGAGGAGTGGTGGTACAAAGAGGAAGAGTGTTTGTTCTTTTGGTGTGCTTTGGGACTGTGTTGTGCTTGTGTGACACGGGGAAGACGGGCCCCACAGGTGAAGAAAAATAAAAGTTTATTTGTTTTTATACGTGCTTCCTGTGTGAGTCTGTGTCTGGTCAGATGCCAATATAGTGCCTTTTGTTACAATATATATATATGAAAATGCCGCCCTGACCAAAGCACTGCCAGAGGTGTGGAAGGGACAACATTTTTTAACACATGCTAAACAGACAACATCCATCCATCCATTATCCAACCCGCTATATCCTAACTACAGGGTCACGGGGGTCTGCTGGAGCCAATCCCAGCCAACACAGGGCGCAAGGCAGGAAACAAATCCCGGGCAGCGTGCAAGCCCATCGCAGGGCACACACCCACGGGACAATTTTTAGAATCGCCAATGCACCTAACCTGCATGTCTTTGGACTGTGGAAGGAAACCCATGCAGACACGGGGAGAACATGCAAACTCCACGCAGGGAGGACCCAGGAAGTGAACCTGGGTCTCCTAACTCCAAGGCAGAAGTGCTACCCACTGCACCATCGTGCCTCCCCAAACAGACAACATTAATCACAAAAATTAACATGTTAACTTTCCCTTATACATACATACAGGGTGGTCCAGATCTAATAATGCAGATCCAGATCGTCTGGATGACTTTGATTTAAGCGGGGACAATTCCAGTTTGGCGCAAAGACGATTCTTCATGTCGTCAGTTCGCACACTTCTTGATGGTCCGGGATTTTTTGCGTGATATTCTATGTAATAAACTTAATAAGTTATAGCGTAATGAAAATTGCATAATTAGATCTGGACCACCCTATATATACTATATATAAAGTTGGGGTACCAACAATGCAATCCCTATTAATAGCAAAGTAAAAGGAAACAAATATAGAATTAATAGCCTAAAAATGATCCACTGCCTGGATTTCTCTTGAGGGCAGGCAGGACTCCATCCTGTATAAGGCTTGGGTCTGAATGAGATGCTTCCTTCTAAGGATGTCCCTTTTTTTTTGAACTCCTACCCAAAGGGTTAGAGCCTTCTCTGGTCACCAAAGGTGGGGCTAGATGATCTCACTGGGTGCTTTCTTGGAGCTGTGGTTGAAAGAGAAGAAACAGTCAGTGACAGTACCCCCTCTTGTCCTGGAATGGTATCCCTTACCTCAATCAAGCCAGGAAGATAATCCTTAGGCACAATTGTATGCCATTATATATATTGTTTACAGCATTATTGTCTATTGTCTTTGTTTAGAAGTGCCTTCAAGTAGAATTATTTAGTAACATTCCTTTTCCCAAGAACAAATTTCAATTACCTAGATGTAATCCATCTAAATCTGTCCAAGATCTGACTGTCACTTGTCTGACGTTACCCCCGAGTTCAAAATAAACTACTGTATGTGGTTTGGCTGGACACCAAGTGCTCAGTAACATACAGTATATCTTCAGGCAAGCCCCAGCTGTCACATTTGATTGAGGTTCACTTACAAATAGTGACAAATGTCATAGACATTAAATTTTATTTCTCTCTTTAATTGGACCTCTGGATCTGTTTACCAAGGAGAAAAGAGTTTCCAAAAACATATATCCAAGGTGTGCAATCTCCTCTACAATGACAAGAAGACAATCCAAGAAAAGCACTGTTTGATTAACATAACAGAGTTTTAGGAGGAAGCGATGAGAATATATAATAGCAGTGGAGCATATGATGTTGTACTTCCAAAAAGCCTTTTATGTGGTGCCTCACAAGGACTAAGGATTCAGAGCATGATTTGCACATGCAACAAAATGGACGTCACCATGGAAAACAATGGCCTTCAGTGCGATAAGCTGTTTGATATTATCTGATGTCAATGTGGAATCCTGCAGGGATTTGTGTGGATGACTGTTATCTTTCTACTTTTGATAAAGAGTGTAAAGTAAAAAAATAATTTAATTCAATGAATTTCAGTATATTGTTAATAAGTACACTTATGATCACAATGCATTATAAAATAATTTTCCAACATTTATGATAAAAGGACTCCATAAACAAACACAAATATAATGCTGACACATAAATGCAGAAATATCATGCATTAAATTCACAAGTACTTTACATAAATATACTTACAGTGTATGTCTGTATGTAGTGAGTCTCTTTTGGAATTGATTCCGCAGATGCACAGTCATTGACCCATTTTTCACTTTCACCCTAAGTCTGGAAGGGAATGTCCCAGAAGAAGACTGGCAATGGCACTGTTACTTACCTACAGCTACATCTCTTCCATGCTGCACCCCTTAAAAGTCCAGAAAAGCAGGAAGTCACATCATTTGAAAGACCATCATTTTGGAAAACACCACTGTCCACAACCATGTGTTTCTTTGGTAGATGTTTTTCCCAAAAATTATTTGTCAACTGCAATTAAATTGGATTTTTCCTACCTGGGACTCCAGCAGTTTTTTTGTGTATCGCTCTCTTTTTTTTTTTTTCAACAGGTTCATATTGAAACATTAGTTTCCCGGTTAGTGTTGAGTACACTGAGTGCTAACCGAAACCGTGCTTTACAAATGCAAATATTGTAGAGCAATAATGAACATTTATTCAGCAATAGGTGAAAATACAAATACAGGTATGAAAATTCTGGTCGAGCTACACCAGAATTTTTCTTTATGTGTGCAGACAGATGTCTCTAATGTTAACATTAACTTACCTAACATATAAGTTGTGTCACAAAGAATCAAACAATGGGAAGATGGTGCTTGGTCTGTCTTGATAGATCTCAGATCACTGTAATAACCTCTAACATCATTATCTGAGAAAATACAGCAATATAGGTTTAAATGTTAAGTAATCTGAGAGCCTTACAATCACCTGCTATCCTTTAAAATCTACAAACTGTGACCTGCCTAAACAGAAACAGCAGTACCTCATGTTTAGAATTGAATGGCTTTGGGGTGAAAAAGGACAAGTTGTAACAACACTGAATATACGCAATGAATGAATCAAATGCGAGACTCTAGAGCTCTCTGCTAGCAATGGTAACCACAGTGTGGCCGGATGTTTCCTGGGCAATGCAAGACCATTTTGGGTTACAATCATCATGACAGAACATTGGTTGCTACAGAACACCATCCTGGAAGTCATGCATTTGACATCATTAGCGTGATGGCATAAACAAAGGTGAGTCGTATTTGTCATCATCCGAGTTTACAGATTTTGCAAGAAAAACCTTTCTGCGTGAGTGTGCATGTGTGTTAATTAGTACTCTTTAGATGTTATGAGTTGCATCTAAAATTAGGCAAATGGTTATATAGGTATCTTTTGCTTCTTGGGTATATTTATGTAACCAAATTAGAATGTATCTTAAGATATATTTCTCCAGCTATCAGGAATGCAAGTCAGAGAATCAACTTCCAGGCTCATCAGAAGTATATAAACCCATTCCAGGACAAGAGAGGGCATTGTCGTTGATAGTATGGTCTCCTTCTTCTTCCTTGTTGATGAGAAGGTGCTTAATGAGGGCAACTCACCTCGTCCCTTTTAGTACCAGCCCTAAAAAGCCCAGACGTTCCTGGAAGGAGGTGTATATGAGTCAAACAGAAGATGGAGCTCCTTTCAATCCAGACCCGCTCATCTGAGTTATTCAGTTAGAGCCAAGAAGGGCTAAACCGTCTGATTTTTGTTTTTCTTTTTGTGCCATTGTGCACTTGTTTTGTTTTTCATTACATTTGAATCAAATGTAGTGAACGGCCTGGCGCCCCAACACTTGTTTGGATTTGATCTTTACTCTGACCCGCTTATTCCATCTCCATCTCAAACGGGACTGTAAAGACAATCACTAGACTGAATTTTGATTGTATTTGGAAAGCACAGACTTACAGGAAAAGCAGCTTTGGCGAAAGATTATCAAGGGCGGTGGTCTACAGACATTGACTTTCATTGTATTAACTCAAAATGGTTAAAATCTTTCATAATAAATAATGCTAGCTTTTTGGTATTGTGTTTCAAGAGAAATACTCAAAAAGCTGGGTGGTATCGAATTTTTTATTATATTGTCAACAATTACCTGTGTGACTGTCCTGTCTTTCACAGACAAATTCTGATGTATTGGAAATTTTCAAATCGGTATAATTTCTCACTACACATTATTTCTATCTGGTATTTCAGGCTTATTCTTTTTATAAATTTGATGTGGTTGTATGGAGAGGAACTTTTGGCACGTTTCTCATCTGTTAGATGAATTGATCATTTCCTTTGATGAATTTTGTGTAGAATTTAATTTCTCCTATTCCTCTTCCTTCATACATCACTCTTTCAGTACAATGCCAGTGTTTGCCACCTACAGAAATATTAATTTGACTCCTCCATCCCAGACTGCATTAATAATGGAGATGAGTCAGAATACAGTAGGCATGAAACTCAACATCAGCAAAACAAAAGAGCATGCAAAAGAGCCTCTGAGACAAGTCACCATTCAGTGGGAAAACGTGGAACTGGTGCAAAGCTACAAGTACCTGGGGGTTCGCATAAATAGCAAACTGAACTGTTCTGGCAACACAGTACAAGAAGGGCCAGAGTGGACAATGCTTCCTAATGAGACCCAGGTATTTTGAAATTTCCAGCAAGCTGCTGGAGATATTCTATCATTCCGTAGTAGCAAGTGTGGTGTTGTATGCTGCAATCTCCTGGGGATACAAATTGAACTCAAAAGATATGCAAAGCCTGGACAAACTTATCAGGAAAGCACGCTCCATCACAGGGTGAACCCTGGACACACTGGAAGCTGCTGTGGAAAACAGAATGGTGGCAAAATTGGATGCCATTGTGAAAAATCCTCTCCATCCCCTCCAGGAGGTGCTCTCTTGGAGCACTTTTACCCACAGGCTCCTTTCACCATGGTATGCAAGATGTGTCTCTGGGAGTCTTTTCTGCCCACTACTGTAAGGCAATTCTTTGCTTCGTCCCAATATCACATACTAAATGCTTATACTCTAAGTTCATTTTGCAACTTCTGCACAATCTGCATTTATCATTGTTTGTATAATTTTTTTGCAAGTCTTTATTTTTGCTTTTTATGCCTCTGCTGCTGTATGCATCCCTATTTTTCCTTGGTATTAATATTTATGTAAACGAATCTAACAATATGATAAACTTATTAAAAGTATTCCATTTTCCTTTATTCAGATGTTTAAAAACATGATTCCTTATCTAGATACACTTCTTCTTCCACCTTTACTGATTGATGATCAGGATTTTATAAATAACATTTTTTCAAATAATGTAATTTGTGAACTTTACACAAAGTAATTACTTTATATTCCTTTGCAGTTTTATACAAGTTTTCCTTCTTTCATCTTTTGTCAATCTGCTACAAAGAAACTGTGCGTCTTCTTTAGTTACAGTAACTTTTGCCAACAAAAGCTAAAAAGGTTCACTAAAATATTTAATTACATCTGCCCATCAAGAGAATTCCTTAGACACAGATTTAATACGGATAACAATAATTGCACATTTTGTGTAATGGCTATTTAGACTATGGATCATCTATTTTTCTCACACCTTTATCCCAATACATTTTGAAATGATTTGTTTAATTAGTTTCACCCAAAAATTGCCTTCCTCTTTCATTTGACCAGAAATTATATAATGTTTGGTATTCTAATGGAACATAAGAAAATTTAGGGTTTGTTGAGTTCACTGTTATTTTAGGGAAATTTTCTTTATAAATATAAGTTCATCCAAGTTAAACTTTAATTTCTGTGTGTGTGTTTTTTTATTAAAGAATGGCAATTGTACTGTAAATCATTGAATTATATGAAAAAGAAAATCTGGAAAATTGCTGAACATTATTGATTTTAAATTAAGCGGAAACCACTTGGCACACCCCTTTCTCCGCTGTGTGATTTGTTTTATATGTACTTGACATTTACAGCTGTATATTTATTTTGTTGTATTGTTGTGTTCTGGCCATGTATTTTACTTTATATTTCATAAACAAAAACGAATTAATGAAAAAATGTTATTAGTTGAAGTATTCTTTCATTTTTTTTTCTGGATTTACACTGCTAGATACAATTCAAAATCATATGTTTGGGGGTTTCTGAACAGAAGAAAGTCAGTACTAGCATTTTTTTTTTTGCCAAAATGTTTCCTTTAAATGTTTTTTATTACTTTCTCGTATACAATTGTCCAAAAATTGACCTAGAAATTTTGATGAATCTTGAAATTTTAGACCTCCCTGAGTCCGATTTACTTTCTCGTAGGGAAAGTATTGTAATCGTAAAATATTCGATTTCGAGATTTTGATGAATGTTGATGTTTTAGACCTCCCCGAGTCTGAAAATACCAGTTTTGGAATCATGTCTGTGTGTGTGTGTGTGTGTGTGTATGTAAACACGATAACCTGAATACGCTTTCAGTTAGGTCAACCAAATTTTGCATACAAGTATTAGGTACAAAACATAAATTTCTATCAACTTGTGAGCTAATTCTGCTAACCGGAAGTGGTACTTTTTTATTCATGCAGCTGCAGAGTTGGATTATTCAACTTTAATTTTATAAAAATTGTTCAATGAATTATTAGTTTGATTTGATTTGTTGTTGATGGTTCTTTAATGTACATAATATAAAAAATATAATTGTTGTCTTGTGGTTTACTTCTCAAATATTCATCCCCATATCTGAGTATATGAGAAAGTTGAGGTGAGACAACTCTCAGTTTTTTTTCTTGGGGACGGCACCATGATTGGGGATTATTGTATGTTTTGTTGTTATGATAATCCTCCCCACAATCCCCTGGGATTGCATGATAACTGATGTCACCATGTGCAGAGGTATGAAGACCACCATGTTCATCTCCAGACTGTCCGAGATTTGAAACTAAAATAGCAGCAAAGTGCGACTTTCTTTTCAACTCTGTGACTGAATGCTGCTTGTTCTTATGACAACAATTTTTGGTTAGCATTTAGGTTCTCTGTTTTTTTTTTTTTTGACCCATTTTTGAAAATTTGACCACGTTTATCCACTCAGTCCACCTCATTTTACGCCTTTTACTAGTCAGTATATTAGAATTTCCATTTTCCTCTTTTTTGTTTCTGAATTAAGACTACAATTTATTAGGTGGCAGTTTAGTTCTGACAATCAGCAGGACTGACATGGTTCCACATTTCCCTTTCTGGTCACCTCCATTAATTCTGGTTCCTTTCCCTGAGTAAGGAACGAACAGGCGACTTTTTCAAATCATGCGGTCCTCCTCAGAGGTGGGTAAAGATTAAGATGGCGCTCATTCCCTTCAGCACTATTAAGGTTTCCTGTTTGACATGTTCCTGATATCAATCAGATTGTTTGTTTTCCATATCACTGTGGATAACTTAAAGGTAACAATTGGTACTGGAGTATTTCAAGCTTTTCAGCGGCTTGCACTCCATAAATTTTACTGGGAAAAAGCTTCAACCACTAGTGCAAATGTGAGGTATATGTATTATATATAAAAGCTGCTTTTTTTAAATGCTGTGACTAAGGGTCTATACCCTTCAAACTTCGCTAAATTGGAAGGTGCTGCTTGAAGATGAACACATACACTCCCCCAAGGGTAAACTAAGAACACTGTATTGGGCCACATGGTAATGGTCAGGAGAAGCCCTGAAGCCGGTCCCATTAATATAACAACCTGATAAAAGGCAAATGTTATAACAACACATACTACATTCTCCTATACATAATGCAAATACATCCAAGGGCAAGAAGCAAAAACAAAAGGAAAGGAAAGGCAGAATATTGTAAAATTTATTAGTTAAAAGTCATTTTCTATGGTGGATCCTGTAGAAATTAAGAAAATTCAAATCCATTATTCTAAAAGACAAATTTGTTTGTCCCCATGTTTATTGTACCCATTGAAGATAAGAAGTGGTCAGCGTATGCACGCAAGGAGGCTAGGAGTTAATGGGAGGCAATGTAGCAGCAGTGTCCTCCAGAGAACATCTCTCAGTCAGCACTGTAAGCAGAAGTCAAGGAAGAAATGCAGTCTGGACTAATCGATTCCCAATTCATTTTAGACAAGAGATCAATATAAGCTCAAAGTTAGCCTCCATATTCCTATTTTTAATTACAGAATATTGCTCAAGTTCTTCTTTATAATTTTAATCTCAGACATTAGAATCATTTACAAGGGTCATAGGTGCTTACTATGTCTAAGGCAAACAGGTAATTCACACAAAATATATTGTATGTTTTCCTTCAGAAACTCCTTTAAATAATTTCAAAAGGTATTTAGACCTGAAAAAAAATTCTTAAAATAAATGTATTAAGCATAATTCTTAACATGTTATTTTAAAACTAAGACAGTATCTTTTTACATATACAATGATATGTTTCTTAAACCTATTATTTTTACCACTAACTAAATTAACACAAATATTTCTACCTTAGGTTTTAAAATTGTAATAAAGTGTCTGGAATGTTTCATTAGAACATCAAATAAGAAAACTAAACCTTCCATCAGCTACAGTATGTGGTCATGCAAACATTAACATTCTATCCTATTTCACATTCAAAGAATGGATGGGAAAATGAAAATCAATTTACGGTATCACATGCAGCAAATGTCTTATGATTCAATCTGTTTGTTCTTAAAATGCCTTCAGGATAGTTAATGCATCACACTATTGCATACTGAGAATAGAGGTTTTGCTCCTTTTTGTTAGTTAGGGTTACAGTATTTTTATTCAAATTTTAAGTAACCTAATGAATAAATATAAAAATGAATCTGTGCTTAATAAAAGTGTTTTCTTTATCCATGACCTCCTCTGAAGGTTAGTTTATGCACACTGTATCAATGATATCTTGAAGTTTTCCTTAGTCAACACACACACACACACACACCATAGTGTTGGTTCTGCATAAAAAGCACAGTCTACCCTTTTTGCTGATTAAAACATTTGCATTTATACACTACCCTGGACAGGATGCCTGCACATCACAGCTTGAGCACACACACACACACATACTGTACACATACATATAAAAGCCAACCCAGGACCTGGAGAACCCATGCAGAAACAGGGAGAACAATGCAAACTCCATTCAAAATATTGAAACTTAAATTGTTTTCTTATTGCAAGGCAGCAGTGCTATTCACTGGGCCACCATACCATCTTTCCTTTCTAATTTTTAAAATATATTAAACTGCTTGGCACCCAACATCTTATCTACGTATATATTTGTAGTCTATAATGTCAGCTGTTTTCTAACCCACATATTCCTGAACAGGGCTGTGGGGGGTGCTGGAGTCTCTCCCAGCTAGCAGAGGGCACAAGGCAGGAAATATTCCCTGGACAGCACACCAGTCCATCACAGGGCAAGCAAGCACACACACAAATAATACTCACCAGCAGGTCCTGTCTTAGTCACCCATCCAACCTGACCTTCATCACACCTCTCTATGAGCTAGACAAAGATTTTGCAGTAGTAAGGAACAACAACCAGCCTGGAAGTGTGAATGTCCAACTCAAGGACAATTCAAGAATAAAAGATTAAACAAGCCTGGTAGATTGAATGGTTTCCTCTCATTTGATAGATTTCTTATGTTCTAAATCACGATTCCTTAATACTATGTTTTCAAATAACCTTAAAAGCAGCAAGTGAAAGATTCAACATAAAAATAAGCCTACTGAATATATGGTAAAACAGAAAAACAAATGGCCAGAGTCTATCCCAGCAGCACACACAAAGCAGAAAACTGCCATGGACAAGGCCACAGTCCATCACAGGGCCCAATCACATACACACTCGGGCCAGTTGAGATTGGAATGCAAGTTATTGTAACTGTGGGCAGAAAACTCCAATACCCAGAAGAAATCTTACAAAACGCACAGGAAGTATGGCATGTGCAAAATCCACACTGACAATGAGCAGACATGGGATTCAAATGTAGGACTCTGAACCCATATAGTGGAAAGCACTGCCTATTGTCCCACCAACAAAAATTGAGTTACAATAGTCATTTTTGCATGAGACAAATTCATATAATCCACCTTAATTTTGTAATATTCCTAAACTGGAAAAAGCAGACTTTCATAAAGTACACCAATGCAATGACTGTAAATTTTGCCTCACTTCTGCTAATCTAAAATTAGCATTTACAGGATCAATACCCACAAAGAGAATTTTTTTTTTCCTGGCTTTATGCACCAATAATTATCATTCATCTGTGATGGACTGGCTCCGTCCAGGCCAGTTTCCTGCCTGGTGCCCAGTGCTGCTGTTTCAGACTACACTGAATTAGATTAAGTAGTTTGAGAAGGTATGTAATGTAACTATTGTTCATATACTGTGTGAATGAATATAAACACAGGAACAAAAAAAAAATACTGAACTTGAGTAATATTTAAAGACTGATACTGTGGTCAAAATTGCAGAAAACAGACATTTGACATTGAGAAAATGCTTTGTGAGCCTTATGTAATGATAGCAGGAAATGATACAAAGACAGGAAGCAGAAATGAGTTGGGAGAAAGTGAAATTGGTAGTGAGAGATGGAAATGACATCTTCATCGGTAGCAGGAAGTGAAGTCATTGATATGGGACCGGAAGTGAAATCAAACTGGGACTGGAAGTGAAGTCTTCAGAAGAGGAACCAGAAGTACATTTACTGTGTGGGTTTGAGGTAAGATTTGTTTACTAATCTTCTGTTTTTCTGTCGAGAAAAGAGAAAAGGCATTAGTACTCTGTTCCAGTCCTCTACCTTTTGTTCTTTAATGCTCATTTGGGCCCTTTGGCTGCATCCTAATCGCACAGGTGTGATATAAGCTCTCAGACCCATTGGGTTGGGCAGCCTGAACCAAAAGGTTGAAAACACAAGAAAGGGCATCAGTGTTAGCCGGGAGAGTATCCAGGCGATAAACAACCTTGAATCTATAAGGCTGCAAGTCCAAGACACGTGGAATCGACTCCCAGTGGATGAACAGCCATCCACTGAAGAACAGCAAGATTCGTTACCAAGGTGAATTCCCAACCCAAGAGGTAGTACCGTAGCTGGGTCTGGCCCATTTAATCGCCAAGGCTTCCTGTTCCACCACCACATACCTGGTCCAGCATTTACAGGCTCAGGTACATCATGGGGTGTTCAGCACCATTGATACTCTGGCTGAACATGGCACCGAGACCTGTGTCCAAAGCATCAGTCTGGAGAATAAAGGGAGAACAGAAATCAGGGTTTTTCAATACAGGTGCTGAAGTAAGGGCCTCTTTCAAGTCACGAAATGCAAGTTCAGCTTCCTCACCCCATACCATATAGAAAAGATCAGTAAGATTTGTAAGATCAGTCAAGGACATGGCTCTTTCTGAAAAGCAAAAGTACAAATTGGCAGTATTAGCGTGCTAATTCAAGAATACAGTGGTGTGAAAAACTATTTGCCCCCTTCCTGATTTCTTATTCTTTTGCATGTTTGTCACACAAAATGTTTCTGATCATCAAACACATGTAACCATTAGTCAAATATAACACAAGTAAACACAAAATGCAGTTTTTAAATGATGGTTTTTATTATTTAGGGAGAAAAAAATCCAAACCTACATGGCCCTGTGTGAAAAAGTAATTGCCCCCTTGTTAAAAAATAACCTAACTGTGGTGTATCACACCTGAGTTCAATTTCCGTAGCCACCCCCAGGCCTGATTACTGCCACACCTGTTTCAATCAAGAAATCACTTAAATAGGAGCTGCCTGACACAGAGAAGTAGACCAAAAGCACCTCAAAAGCTAGACATCATGCCAAGATCCAAAGAAATTCAGGAACAAATGAGAACAGAAGTAATTGAGATCTATCAGTCTGGTAAAGGTTATAAAGCCAGTTCTAAAGCTTTGGGACTCCAGCGAACCACAGTGAGAGCCATTATCCACAAATGGCAAAAACATGGAACAGTGGTGAACCTTCCCAGGAGTGGCCGGCTGACCAAAATTACCCCAAGAGCGCAGAGACGACTCATCTGAGAGGCCACAAAAGACCCCAGGACAACGTCTAAAGAACTGCAGGCCTCACTTGCCTCAGTTAAGGTCAGTGTTCACGACTCCACCATAAGAAAGAGACTGGGCAAAAACGGCCTGCATGGCAGATTTCCAAGATGCAAACCACTGTTAAGCAAAAAGAACATTAGAGCTCGTCTCAATTTTGCTAAGAAACATCTCAATGATTGCCAAGACTTTTAGAAAAATACCTTGTGGACTGATGAGACAAAAGTTGAACTTTTTGGAAGGCAAATGTCCCGTTACATCTGGCGTAAAAGGAACACAGCATTTCAGAAAAAGAACATCATACCAACAGTAAAATATGGTGGTGGTAGTGTGATGGTCTGGGGTTGTTTTGATGCTTCAGGACCTGGAAGGCTTGCTGTGATAGATGGAACCATGAATTCTACTGTCTACCAAAAAATCCTGAAGGAGAATGTCCGGCCATCTGTTCGTCAACTCAAGCTGAAGCGATCTTGGGTGCTGCAACAGGACAATGACCCAAAACACACCAGCAAATCCACCTCTGAATGGCTGAAGAAAAACAAAATGAAGACTTTGGAGTGGCCTAGTCAAAGTCCTGACCTGAATCCAATTGAGATGCTATGGCATGACCTTAAAAAGGCGGTTCATGCTAGAAAACCCTCAAATAAAGCTGAATTACAACAATTCTGCAAAGATGAGTGGGCCAAAATTCCTCCAGAGCGCTGTAAAAGACTCATTGCAAGTTATCGCAAACGCTTGATTGCAGTTATTGCAAAACTGCTAAGGGTGGCCCAACCAGTTATTAGGTTCAGGGGGCAATTACTTTTTCACACAGGGCCATGTAGGTTTGGATTTTTTTTAATAAAAACTGCATTTTGTGTTTACTTGTGTTATATTTGACTAATGGTTAAATGTGTTTGATGATGAGAAACATTTTGTGTGACAAACATGCAAAAGAATAAGAAATCAGGAAGGGGGCAGATAGTTTTTCACACCACTGTAGCTTGTATCTGCTGCTTGGTAATCGGACGGGGCCATTTTAAAAATGGCATCAACCTTTGAACACTGTGGTCTAACAGCTCCACTGTCCACCAAATAACCCAAATATATGGCTTCGTTCAACCTGAACAAACACTTCAGATTGATACAGAGTCTGGCTTTAGCCAATTTGAGCAAAACAGTACAGACCTGCAGCAAATGTTCCTTCCAGGTGTCAGAATAAATGACTACGTCAAGCAAGTAGGCAGCACTATATGAATTGAGGTTTTAGCACTCTACCAGACATCAGAAAGTCATTGGGGCCCCATGCAGTCTAAATGGGAGTACTTTATACTGCAAGTGTCCACTAGGGGTGCTGAATGCCTTTTTTTCTTTTTCGGAGTCCATTAAGGGAATTTGCCAGTACCCTTTTGTCATGTCAAGAGTAGTTAAATATTGTGCATATCCTAGCCTCTCATGGAGCTCATCTACTTGGGGCATCGGATATGCATCAATTTTGGAGACTTGATTGAGATGTCAGAAGTCATTACAGAACCTTCAACTCCCATCAGGTTTAGGGATCAAGACGATAGGACTGGATCAAGGACTGTGGCAGTCTTCAAATCACATCCAGATCCAGCATCCGCCTGATCTCTAACTCCACTTCAGCTCGTTCTGCCTCCAAGAGGTGATATAAGCCTTCCCTGACAATCACTCCTGGTTCTGTAACAATGTCATGCTGAATAATTAAAAGTTCAGCAGGTTGCTTGCGAACCACTTCTGGGACAGACAGGATAACAGATTCCAGCTCCCGTATTTGTTGTTGGGTCAAATTGGTCAGAAATTAAAAGAAGGTTTCTGCGAGAAAAGGGAGCGGTGTTGACTGGATGGGAGATCCATCTCCCTGTCCTTCCACAGTTTTAACAAGTTAACATGATAAACACGCAGACTCGGTTGACGATTTGGTTGTTTAACTAAATAATCAACGAGTCCTTTTCTCTCGTAAGGGCTTTGCCAATGAGCCAACAATTTTAAATAGGACGGGGGTACGAGCACCATGTGTTCTTTTAAAATAGGCTGAATTTTCCAAAATCTCAAAAATTGCGTGATGTATTCTAAAATATTGGTAGACAGGAGAGCCTCTCCTTTCCATCCTTTTAGTATATCCAAAATACCTGGAGGTTGTCATCCATATAATAATTCAAAAGGGAAAAATCCCATCAAGCCTTGTGGCACTTCCCCGCAAGCAAAAAGGATGAAAGGGAGTAATGGATCCCACTTCCTTCCATCCTCGCTAACTACCTTGTGAAGCATCTATTTAAGGGTTTGATTGAATCTTTTTACCAACCTGTCAGTTTTAGGGTGACAGAAGTTTTAAGATGCTTAATACGGTGTAACTTGGCAACCTTCCTGAACGTTTCCAATATGAAAGGAATCATCTGGTCAGTTAGGACCTCTTTTAGGATTCCTAGTCACTCAAAGACCCCTATACTAGTTCCTGTGCAATATTTTTAGAATTAGCCATGTGCATGGGAACAGCATCTGGATACTGAGTAGCACAATCCACAATGACTAATATATATTTATGACCCATTGCTGAGGGTTCCAAAGGACAGACAAGATTGATACTAATTTGCTTAAAGGGGACGTCAATCAGTGGGAGCAGAATGAGAGGAGCATGGTCCTTACATGGAATCTGAAGAAGTTGACATTCCGGACAGGAAGAGCAAAATCGGACCTCCTCATTTATTCTGGGCTAAAAAGAATCAAAGTTTGATCATCTCCAAAGTTTATTCGGCTCCCAAATGGCATGCGATATTTCACAAATCTCCCGCTGGAAGGTTCGCGGCACTAACAGCAGTGACCTCACCCTCGTGCTCTGCTACTCAATACAAGACATTTTAGAACAAAGTGGGGCCCTTATGGAATGAGATTCTGTATGGATTGTCCATCAATTAAAACTACTGCATTTCTTGCAAATTTCAGGGAATCATCACTCAGCAGTTTCCGTTTAAAAGATGAGTGTGTGCGTTTAAATTGAAAATGAAGGGCATGCAAAGGATCATCATCAACCTCAAGGGGTGGGGTTTTGACCCACTCGACCTCTCCAGAGGTGGGTTCTGCTTCCATGTTGGCCAGTGGAGCTTCCACCACATCACACTGGGTGGCAACATCATTCTGTTCTACCAGGATCTATGGTGTGAGAGCAGCAAAGTTCGAAGAAACCCCGTCCACTATGAGGCCCAACTTTCCACTAGGAGTGGTTAGGTTCATATGACTATTACTATTAGACCAGTCCCACCCTGTCCCAATATAACTGTGCCAGAAGGATCAGGCAATACCATGACTAAAACTTTTTTGGGATTGCCCACCCAGGTTATAATACACATGGCGAATTTGTAATATGTCTCTCCATGAACACAAGTTAGTTTTTTGGTCTTGGTTTTAAGGAATTGTCGTGGCAGAACAAAACAGTGAGCAACAATAGAAATGTTATTCCTGGAATCAAACATAGCCACAATCTGATGTCCATTTACTAAAACCACTCCTGTATGAGGGACAGACAGAGCACAATACCTTTCCCCACATGCCCAGGAACAATCCATTGGCTCGACCCCAAGAGGACAGGAGGTGATGATATGTCCCAGCTCCCCACACTTGTAACAGTGGGGAGGACTGGGCAGTTTTTCCTTTAGGCTTAACTGGAGGCTCGGTACTGTGACGGGAGGGCTCAGGTTGAGCAACGCGTGCTTGTCGGGCTAGGTGAGCAGTCTGTTCCGACCTCTGTCTTGGAGACCGCCAAGTGTCGCTCGATTACCTCTATAAGGGCATCCATATTTCTATAGGGTTGTCTATGGACCTGCTGAGCAAGATGGTCAGGCAGGGCATTAACCAAGGTCTCACAGGCAAACTGCTCTACGACCTGTCTGGCATTGTTGACATCCGGTCGTAACCAGCACCTTGTTTTCCTCCAGAATTCAAAAGCCTGGGTCTTTATGGGCTTATCGAAGTCAAAATTCCACTGCCTCCATTCTCTCGCCTGCTGGTCCATGGTGATGCCGTAGTACTTGAAAATCTAGAGCAGCCTCCGGTTTTCCCGCTTCTGCCACAGCGAGCCGAGCCTCCATCTCTGCAAGTTGGGTCCTCGTTTCTTCCAGGTGCATGTTCTGGAGGTCTGTCAGTATGGTCTCCTGCACTGTATTTGGGTTCCATTCTTCAGACATTTCGAACAGCGAATCCTGCCAGCTATGCCTATCTGTAAAGAAATAAACACATGAACAAAAAAGGTCAAGAGTTGGGGGAATTCTCTGTATAGTATCATCAAACTTGAGAAGTCTTATGACCGATACTGTGGTCAAAATTGCAGAAAACAGACATTTGACATTGAGAAAATGCTTTCTAGGTCTTTTGTAATGATGGTAGGAAAATGATACAGAGACAGGAAAAGGATCAGGAGGAAGTGATGTTGGTAGTGAGGGACGGAAATTACACGTTCATTGGTAGCCGGAAGGGACATCATCAAGGAAAGACGGAAGTGATGTCTTCGGAATAGAAAACTGGAAGTGGAATTATCGCATTGCTTTGATTCAGGTTTAAAAAAAAAAAAAAAAAAGCACACTAAACCACACTTAATTTAAGTGCACTTGTGTTACAAGTGTGCTATTTTCAAACACTAATTTTGTACTAAGTGTGCTAATGTAATATCATTAGTGTAACTAGATATGCTTAAATACAATTAAGTGTACTTGCATGTGCTATTTTGAGACACCATTAAGATGTGCTTAAATATACTTAAGTGAAATTTGTTTCTACTTGAAGTACATTTGAATCCACATTTTAGAGTCTTGTTAATACACTTATAATATACAGGTACAGGAAATATTTATATTTCAATCAAAATGAGGATAATACATTGAAAACATTTCTGATAAATTTTAAATCCATTTACAACTCAAATATAGCATACTTTTTGTATATTATATCCCAGAATTACAGTAAAATACACTTAAAATTAAGTGTATGAAAGTACACCAAAATTGAACTTCTGTTTAAAGCATGCATAGCACAGTATTAAGTAATGCACTAATAACACATTTTTATACTTTAGGGGTAGTATTCTTTGAGTACACTTAATATCAATTTAAGTATTAGTGCAAATTAGCATATCTAGATTACATACACTGAAGTACTCAATGTTTAATTAGTACATTTGTATTATATTTTCTTTGCACTTATTAGCACACAAAAACAATTTGTTAGAAATGTACTGATATTAAAAGTATATTTTTAGTACAATTAAGTATATTTGGTTACCTGAGGAGGTAGGATTGGTTTACTAATCTTGTGTCTTTCTGTGGAGAAAAGGCATTAGTATTCTGTTCCAGTCCTCTACCTTTTGTTCTTTCATGCTCATTTGGGCCCTTTAGCTGCCCCCTAAGTGCAAGAGTATGAAAATTGCTGTACTTCAATAGAAGAGTTAATGATGCAATAGGAAAAGTAGTATTTAGTTTAAATCAGTTGTAAGCAATGTTGATCCTAGAGAGCCGGGTGGCTGTAAGTTTTTGTTCCAGCTCAACTGTTTCTAGTAAAGTCAATTATTACTTGAGTGACATTTTTCTGCTTCATATTACTTGTCTTACATGTTAAGATTGAATCCTTAATTGCTAATTAGAGATCTAAACTGCGGTATTCACAGTTTTTAATGTCTCCTTATTAGCAATAAGATGCAGTTGACAAAGGAACCAGTACTTCATCTAGCTTGTTTCCATTTACATCTGTGTAATCATCATGCACTACTTGGTTTAATAAAACATTTAGAAAGAAACTGAAGAGGAAAAAAGTGAAGGATTGAAAATTACTAATCCGTTTTAGGATTCAAGTCATTTGTATGATTTCCTTAGAAAGGAAAAGATATCTACAATAAAAGCATGACCAAAAACACACTAACAGGTCATGATACTAAATAGGATTGGTTATTGGTAGGGACCATTTTCTAATTAAGCAACTGGGTTGGAACAAAACCTGCAGCCACTGTGGCCTTCCAAGACAGACGTTACTCCTCCCTGGTTTATTTAGTTGACTACAATAAGGGGTCAGTATTATGAAAAAAGTTAATGTTTCTAAAATAAATAAATAAAAATAATTCCAACAGATCTACTGAAAGTGAGAATTGTTCTTAGCCCTAAATCCTAAAGTATTCCCTCATTTTTGTGGATAGTGATGAGGGAGTACAGTCTGTGGTAGGGGTCTCCAACTCCAGTCCTGGAGCGCTACTATGGCCACAGGTTTTCATTCTAACCCTTTTGTTAATTAGTGGCTAGGTTTTTGCTAATTAAACTTTTTCCTTCATTTTAATTAAGTTTAAGATTTAGTGCTCTGAATTGGTTCATTTTTTTTTTCCTCTAAATGGGACCCAAACATACAAGATGTGGAGTGAGCCAACAGAAGACCATCTAAGTGTCATGAATCTGAGGGAGTTACAAAAGCACTAATTCAAAAAACACTTTGTAGGGTTGCCTCCTAGTGAGGGGAAAGCACCATCAAACAACCCAGACTAGAAACCCAAAAGGCCAAGAACAAATCTTTATAAAATAAAAAGGTTTATTTCTACAAAGGCTCTACAATACACCAAGTCTCCAAAGAGCACAAGAAATTGCCTGAAAAGGCAAGATAATACACAGTGAACAAAGTTCCAATACAGAATCCACAATGCGTGGTCAAAAACAGATGTTTAAAAAAAGTCAAACATAGGCCAAATCCAAAATCCAAAGACAAAGTCAAGAATCAAAATACAGGCTCAAAAATCCAGGAAAATCAAAAGGCAATAACAAAGACACAGATACTCACAAAAACTCTCCACCCACTAGTGCATTCAATGAACTGCAAGGAACTATGGGAAGACCACCCTTAAATAGGGTGGAGGGCCATTCCTGCAGTGATGGGCACCCACAAAACACATGGGACATAACCAAGGCCCTTCCCCTTTCTCAGCATACACTTAGAAACATGTACATAATACATGAAATAAACATCAATACAAATAAATGGCATAAAATAACACAAAACAAACAAGAAACTACACTTTGAACCCCATCCAGAGGAGACATTATGGCAAAAGCATGACATTAAGTCGAGGCCCCAAACTCCAATCAATTTCACTTCAGCCAGTTTGTCAATTAGAAACCATTTCTTGCTGTTAATTAAACCTGTTATTTAATTCCATGGCTTGTTGGTGTTCTCTTTCTATTTCCAAAACTGCTGACTTTCTTTTTCCTAAGAATATCGTCAAAATATTTTGTGGACCTAAGCAAATCAATATTACTGAGACCTTCACCTTTCTTTATTTTCAGATATCGAATGATGGACACATGTTGCTGGTCATGTGTTGGCTCGTTTTGTACCTCATTATTGTTTGGCTGCTAATCTATACTAATAAAAGGCAAAGCCCTCACTGACTCACTGACTTACTGACTCATGACTAATTCTCCAACTTCCCGTGTAGGTAGAAGGCTGAAATGTGGCAGGCTTATTCCTTACAGCTTACTTACAAAAGTTAGGCAGGTTTCATTTCAAAATTCTACGCGTAACAGTCATAACTGGAACTTACTTATGTACATATATACGGCCATAGCCTGCAGCTTGGTCACCGTGTGAGGCGGAGTTGCATCCCTCATCGTCACACCTCCCACGTAATTGAGTGCCTGCCCATATAAGGCCGTCCGTCAGCAGCTATCCAATAGACACGCTGCCGTGAAATATTCGCTGGTGAAGGACTGTGCTTATGCAAACGAAGATGAGATGGTCAAGGATAGAATAGTATTTGGCACAAACTTAGCAAAAGTGCGAGAGAAACTTTTAAGTGCTGGGTCTGAGCTAACATTAAATAAAGCCGTGAACATCGCAAGATCGCACGAGATAGCACAAGCACAGCTGAGAACCTTCGATGCATGTACTCCGAGCGGTTCACGTGAACTGACTTTGCAGGACTGGGAAAGGTAAACCTGTGCATGCAGTGTGTGATGTCTCAGATAAAGAGGAAGACGAGCTGTTTATTGATGCAGTAGGAAACGAACAACCCTCTGACCCTGAACAAGCCTGTGTACACATATCAATAGGAAAGCAAGGTGTAAAGCTTAAGTTTAAATTACGTTCATAGACACACTGCCGCTAAATATTCGCAGTCAAATCCACAACTTAATACCGGGAATGCCTGTTAAACATCTTAGATTCACGAGTACCGATTTGGGTAGTGAACACTTCGATGAATGAAACCTGTTCAAAAAACACATTACACAATTGAGAAGGCAGCAAAAGAATATGAAGCGAGTGACGCATACAAGCATATTCATAAGTGCAGCTACTACAGAAACAAAGCATGGTGTAAACCTTAAGTTTAAATTAAGTTCATAGACAGGCTGCTGCTGGCGTTTGTCATTCCTACGACGAATACGATATTCGCGAGATACAAGTTTAATGAGAAGACGCAGGGTATAAATGAGACTTTTGATCACTTTGTAACGGAGTTAAAATTGCTGTAACGGAGTTAAAATTGCTGGTGAAGGACTGTGCTTATGCAAATAAATAGGAAAGCAAGGTGTAAAGCTTAACTTTAAATTAGGTTCATAGACACGTTGCCGCTGGCGTTTATCATGCCTAAGACAAATACGATATTCATGAGATATAAGATTAATGAGAGGACGCAGGGTATAAACGAGACTTTTCATCACTTTGTAACAGAGTTAAAATTGCTGGTGAAGAACTGTGCTTATGCAAACGAAGATGAAATGGTCAGGGATAGAATAGTGTTTGGCACAAACTCAGCAAAAGTGCGAGAGAAACTTTTAAGTTCTGGGTCTGAGCTAAATATTCGCAGGCAAATCCACAACTTAATACCGGGAATGCCTGTTAAACATCTTAGATTCACGAGTACCGATTTGGGTAGTGAACACTTCGATGAATGAAACCTGTTATCTTTACAACGGTTGACAAACACAGAATATAACTTGAACACAACACATCCTCCAAATATGAACCTGATTGAAAGAAATAATGATAATCAAATCCTTGATGACAGCAACACTCATAACAGTGACAAAACAATTACATTGACAATCATGTTACGTTATTTTTAAAATGTTTCCTTTTCTTTTTCATAACTTCTTTAACACACTACTGCTCCGCTGCGAAGCGCAGGCATTTTGCTAGTTAAGGATAAAATGAAACAATTAAGGGATCTGAGTTTTAAATAGTGAGTTAATTAAAATGAAGGGAAGATAGGTTAATTAGCAGCAAAAACTGGTCATTTATTAAGAAAGGGTTAGAAGAAAAACCTGAACCCACAGTAAAGCTCCTGGAGTTGATTTGGAGACCCCTAGTTTATGGTCTTCTGAACATATTACAAGCATTCAAATAACTATAAACTAAACCAAATACGGACACCACCTGGTAGACCAACAAAATTCTCAAGCATGTGTAGAAGAACGCTATCCATCACTAAAAGCTTGATTATTTCTAAAAGCATAATAATGATGGAGTGTCATGCACTGACAAAGGTTAAAATATCATTCACAAGACGAATTAAGGCAGATTCTATGCCATGAGGAACATGAAAGCCAGACTGAAATGTTCAATAAAGAGTGTCGTTTTTAATGAAAGATTCAAATTGAATGTTTAGAAGTTTCACTGAAACTTTACAATAGGAAGCTGGTGTGTGACTCTTAGTCTGGCTTCTTTAATTGATGTCTAACTGTGGCTAGTTTGAAGGAATCATGGACAATGCCATTTAATTACACTTTATCAATTAGTGCAATATTGGCTGTGCAACTATTGCAAGTAGGATTTGTAAAATTGGGTAGTAGGTATCATTGTGTCTGATCTGCCAAGAGAGAGGCTCTGATTCTCCATGACTGTGTATTTGAATGAGCACATTTACACAATGGATGGCAGACGTGTCTATAAATAGATGAGGGATGGATTCCAAATGAGCAGGGGATTCATTAAATTAGTAACCTTTATGATTAGTAAATAAATTATTTCTTTAAGAATGCAAAAGCACAGGGTAAATGTTCATATGTTCATTGCTCACTAAGATATTAGGATGGATGTCTTCACGCATAGAATACAAGGAGTTGGGAGCAATTATTTGTGAGTTTGGATGAAATGTCATTTATGTTTCATCTCAGTTTTATACACAAGAATTGTCACAATGTGAAAATGTTTGGCTCTATTTGTTTGTAATAAGGATGAAATTAACATTTCTTGAAGTAAAAGGCATGTTGTCTAACATAACATCGTTTTCTTTCTTTACAGCCATTTAAGGGTGCAGCTGAGAGGAGAGTTGTTTTCTGTCGTGATATAATAATACAAGCTGTGCTACCTGGTCAAGCTGGGTTGAAATCTAAGCAATCAACACAGACCTTGTGTTTTTTTATTTCACGTATGGGTTGTCCATTTGATCTGGTATAGTAATAAGCACCTGATCCCTTTCTGTAATAGCTGCCTTTTCCTCCTCAGATATAGCCAACCATTTTTATCGCTTCCTCTCGACTTCACTTATCCAACTGACCATTCTTATAATCAAAGTGTTTTGCTGGAAAAATACAACAGTGGTTGGTACTGCATTGACCTGACTTAGTAACTCTGGTCTAGTCGTGTTAGGATTTTGATGTTCCGATATTAGCATAGATTTAACATTATTTTCATTCATTCATTACCTATTATGCAAAGTTATTATTCGTTAGCATTTTAGCTATAAATCTCATTCATGTGGTCCAAGCAGGTGCAAGAAAGTCGCTGCCGTGCTGTTGTTGTCAATATATAACGTTGGACAACAGAATAGGCCAAAAGACCAATTTCCTGAGTTTTAGACTAGTTTTTTGGTATTTTAATTATCATTTTTGATTTTTTTGACCCTCCTTCTACATGTTTTGCCTATTTTAATTTTTTTTTTCCCTAACCCTAGCAACCAGAGAAACACACAGATACACAGACATACACATAGACACTTGTCTATTTATTAAAGTGGATTTGTTTAATTATTTATGGTGCTTCTGTAAAAAAGCCAAAAATCCCACTGGGGACAAACAGAAGAACATAAAGAAAAAAACATAAGAAATGTGACAAACGAGAGGAGACCATTCAATCCATGATGACCTGTCCCAATCTCTCATTCAGATATTTCTTAAAGGTTATCAAGGTTTCTGCTTTAACTACATGTCTCAATAGCTTGTTCCAGATTCTCACAAGTCTCCATGAAGAAATGCTTCCAACTTGAGTCCTAAATACTCTTCCTCTTAATTTCCCCTGGTGTCCTTGAGTATGTCATTCACCATTAAGTTGAAGGAAATCTGCCTGATCTATTTATCAATGCCTTTGCGGATTTTGAAGACCAGGATTAGGTTCCCACTAAGTCATCTCTGCTTGAGACTAAATATGTTTAATTGTCTAAACCTGTCAGAATAGGACACATCTTCAAGTCCTGGGATGCACCTGGTTGCTGTTCACTTATTGGCTAAAGTCCAATCTATCTATCTATCTATCACATAATAAAATGGCATTACACTAAATTCTCAAATCTCAAAAACATTTAGGATTGTGAAGAGCCAGGGTATGCTAGGATCAGCATCACTGGGACAAGGCAGTACCAAACACTGGATGAAGAACCAATCCAACATTTCACATTTTAGCATAACATTCCCAAGCTCACCTAATCCAGTTCTGCATCATAAAGGGCCAAAAATTTCCAGCAGCATCCCTGAATGAGACACAAGTCCATCACTGACAGCGTTTTTATGATCCTGGTAGTCAAAGGCTTTTGGCAGGTTTGAAAATCAATGGTTTTCTGTGATAAATCCATAAACTCATTAAAAACACTAAAGATTAGCCAGCAATCAGTTGCAGACTTTGAAAACTATTTGACACAGATCTTCAGAAACTAGTGTGTTTGTGTATTGTGGACTAACAGTGCTGACTTCATAGTAAAGTGCAAGGCTGAGAGCGTTAATAAAAATGTGCATTCCATATTAAAAAAATTCATACAAACATTTCATTTATTTTCTGATCTCTCATATTTATCTACTGCCTGGTGGAACATAATCATACAACCCAGTGTATATGGACGTTTTAGCACATTTCTGGCCAATTTGCAAAGGTTATGCTCGTAGGTCCCAGTTAACTCTGAGTAGCTTCTTTCTTCTGAAACTTTCCAAATGGTTGGAGGCTAATATTGTGACTTGATGCGTGTTTTAAAAGGCAGCATACCCTGGATGCTTGAGCTTGGCTGTAACCTTTGTTCTGTTGGCATCTATCGTACAACTCCAGGATGTGAGACATTCTTCAGAAGGGGATGACCTGTGACTGGAGGGTCCAGGCGTGTCCACGCTGATTACGGCGGGAGGGAGTGGGTGAGAGAAGGTGGTGCCCCGCTTATTTAAAGGAGCTCGCGGAGAGCTCGACGCTCTTTTAAATTGTACTGGCGACACCTGTGTGCTGGGAGATGGCGTCTTCGCTTTTGTTGGTGCTACTGGGCGCGGCTCTGGCTGACTGTAAGTATTCTTTTGTGCTGGACATTCAGTCCGGTGATGTTCTGTTGCTCCTAGCGTTTCGGCTTGGAGAAGTGCGACAAAGCATATGGCGCATTTTATAAGGACACGGCTTGTTAACGATCCTCATTAGGCTGCCTTGATTAGAGGGAGCCGATAGCAGACCTGCGGCAGAAAGGCTGCATTTTACTCGGCAGAAAGTCCACAGTCTTAAATTTGCAACTTTGGCAACGCATGATCGCGTATTGTATTTACAATTGTGTGAAATTTTTATCTCTCTCTGTCTTTTTTTTTTTTTTCTTCGTGTAACAAGTGCTTAATAGTCAAAGTTGTGACACTCCGCTTTAGAAGCGCACTTGCGAAGTTTTATACTGAGGCGCTTATGGATGCGTGAGGCTCACCACCGCGCTCGTCTTCTTGGTCCAAGTGTTTGGATCTTGCTTCTGTTCTGTGTGGAGTTAATTTCACCTCCGTCCGTTTGGTTGCATCATTTAATGAAATCAAATTTTCGTCTGGTGTGGCTGGTAAATGAAGTGTTCTTTCCCGTCCAGATCTTCTCCGGCTGGCACCTTTCAATGTATTAAGCTGTACTCTAAAGCAGCTGCTGCTCTTAAGTTGTAAGATGGGCTATGGCATTTCATGCAGATCACTGATCTCATGTAATTCTATTAATTTTTATTAGAATTTTTAGGCTTTTTACATTACATTTTAAAATGTTTGAGTACACAGCTCTAAATTCTTTCACTGTGAATTGAGATTGAGAAGTCCAAATGCACCCACCGGACACAGCAGAGACCCAGCAAGTCCAGAATTGGCCCTGGATGGAGTGTCTATCAAAGCAAGATCTGCTCGTAAATACCATAATTTGGAGCTACCAATCGACTGAATGTGTTATCTTTGAGCTTTGGAAGAAATGCAAACACCTTGAACAGCCTCCCTCCATTCTGTAACAATGCTGGGATTCAAACCCAGTCCTCACCAGCTGAGGCAGGTGCACTACTGCTTGCCATTATGTTGCCCCTTCTCTGGGGTTTTTGAAAGGGTGGGCCCTATGCTAGGATGAAAGGTCAAGTGTATTGCATGATTTTCTTTTAGCTGTTTCAATGATTCTTCTCTTCTCTAGGGGGGGGGCCCCCCCCCCCTTTGTAAGTGTGATATATAATATAATATACCTTTTTTAAGGAGTCACCACTTACGGGATGCCAATTGGCCCTGTAGTTTTGGGATCCTGTCCAGTACTTCAGGTCACCCTAAGCTGAATTTAGATTTACTAAAAGGTGTTATTGTACTTAAAAGTGCAATTACGATAATCCTGGTTATTATCAGCCCCTAAACACGCATTATGGAATTCAGCAGTTTATAATATTAGAAGCTGAGCCCTTTAATTAGCAACACTCATTTAATAGGCTGCATTGTTTCCTAATCCACTTTTCCCACCTCCACTTCCATTTCTGGACATGTGATTATTTCCAAAAATTAGCAGTCCATTGACCAAGACTTTGGCCTTGCTTATATGAAATTTCAACCTTACCTTGAAGATAATAATATAGTTGTTGGGGGAGACCTGCCATGTGTTTTTGCAGCGTACGCACTAACCCTGTTTTAGAAGAGTGCCTGTTGGTGGATAAATCTGCATTTGCCCACTTGCTTTAAAAAAAAAAAAAAAAAAAAAATTTTTTTTATATAAATATAAAAAATGAGAGACACCTTTGGATTTTAATGGAGAAAGGATGGTGTTGTATGACTTGGTGGTCTTGGTAAGTCATCGAGCTTTCATGGCCAGGCACAATTCCTGTGTGAGCATTGGATAAAGCTGTTAACCTGACAGTGTATATAGATTGGATACGATTTATTACATAAATATGGTTTGCTATGTTAAACATATAATGTGCCATTAAATCGGGTTTGCCTGAGAGTGGTTACAGTTATCGGTAGCATCATTTTTTCACATTTGTTGTGTAACTTTGTATTTACATCACTTAGAGTATTTTAATAGATTTTTTTCAGAGCTACAAATTGTTCTCATTCTCTGCTTATGCTGTTCCTGTCATGAATTGGCTTTTGACTGAAGCCATGTTTGGGCAGAGCAACACTGTATTGGGGGGGGGACTGTATATGAGGGAGCTCTTGTGTCCATATGGCCGTCTTGTCTCCTATACTGACTTGTAAATTCGGGTCAAGTGTATGGTAAAGCTGCAGTGAATTAGTGTCCCATCAAGGAATAATTCTTACCTAATTGTGCTGGGATCAATAATGCACTGCACCTCTTCACCCTGAATTTTTACCAAGTGAATACTGATTGTGGATGCTTGGATGGCAACATTTGTTAATCCACTGGTGGTAATCGGTGTCTGGGCAGTACCTATTCTATATGATGAAGCATTAGAAACTAAGAAGTATTGATGTGAATTTGGGGGTGCTGATGTATAATCCTGCAATTTTTGTAGTTCCAGTATTTGCAGAATCTGATTCCAGTTAGATTTGACACCCTCACTTTACAAGTGCACTAAAGAGGACCCTTGCACTCCATAGTAATCAAATGTGAGGGGTGCTGTGAGTAGAGATGTAACAAATGTATCTGACACACTTTTCTAGCTGAAGCATACAGAATTTCTAAATCTCCTCTTGAAGGTAACCCACTTGTAAATTGCCAGACTTGCTGGCTGACTAGTCTGTTTCCCCACAGGATTAGGGTTAGTCAGATGAGAGTCACATGAAGAGGATTGGCTTTCCTTTTTTTAACATTTGAAGGGTCCTGTGATTTCCAGCTTCCTTAAACCCTCCTTTTTTGGGAGTGTAGTCATGTGGCACTCAATCATGTGGATGCCCCAGATTGTGCCCCCTCTCGTATTACTTTCTTTGGTTCATTTGAATATATTTTTTTTCCTTCCCCTTCACAGCTTTAGGGGCTCCTCGAGGATTCTCTAGATATGGGCCTTGGAATTCCAGTCGGTATCCCGTTTGGAAAGATGGCGATCCAAGAAACAGAAATGTTTGGAGAGGTGAGCATTAGCATTTTCATATGGGATTATATAAGCCACACACTTACAAATATGGATTCTTTATTGGCACTTGAGTTTTTTTGAGTTGTGTGGGCCCTCATATAGCCATTTCTTGACAAAGCACCATTTCATCTGGGAAGGGTTCTTTGCATAAGACCACCTGAACTTGGCCTGTGTTGTATGCAGTAAAAATCCTTTTAAAATCATGACCCATTGGTATTTAACAAATCAGTTACCATGTATTCATGGCTGTTTGATGATAGATCCTCCTCTGTAGGCTCCATACAGTTAAGGTGTTGTGGGTGTGTGCCCAGGGGCCCTTGAAAGTAAGTTGAATTTTCAGCTTACCACCCCCAATAATGGGTTAGTCCCTTAGGGCTACTGGAAAGAACCTAGAGTAGGAATTATTTCACTACATGAATTGAAACCAGGAGTTGTTGGAAGGAACGTCAACTTTACGGAGTATAATTCATCACAAGTCATCCATGGGACATGTGGGGGAAATCCTAATCCAACCTTGGTGGAGCCTATTACAGATCTAAAAATTCCTTCTGGACTCTCCCTTTGGCTGTGTCTTTGGGGAACCAAAAAATGGTTCTGCTATTCTAAGCTGTCCTTGTTTACACATGTCTTAAACAACTATCATACACTGATAATTTCTGTATTATCTATATCTACTATCTACTTGTATATGGTTGAGATGACCAAGTTGGTTTTTTTTATTTTTTATTTTTTTTTTTGGGACTATGGCTTCACTGTGAATTACCACTTTGGGACATTTTTATAAGAATACTATCCGTTTCACGTAATCCTTGATATACTTCAAACGTTAGGAATGAAAAACTATCATGATGGTGATGGAGTATTAATAGACCTACCTTTCTTACAGAAGCAGTAATTCACATTTTTCTTTTCCCCAGGAGGAGGTGTATCTTTCAGAATAGGTAATGATGGCCCCACGCTGACTGGTGCCAAAGTGACTTTTTCCATTCAGATCAAGTTTCCCCATAACCAGAATGTAACAGAGGATGGAGACGTAGTTTGGGCCCACAACTGTACAGTAAATGGTAAGCTTAATCTCTAATCTTGGATGACATGTACAGAGTAACGCAGAATTAGAACTCCTGGAATCTTGCTGTGCATAACCTACATAAGAGGCAATCGGTCAGAAGTGTGGTACACCAGATGACAGTTAACAAACCTCAAAGGCTAACTTAAGCTCTGTAAAGGTAAAACTGAAGAAGGTGCCCTGCATCCAATTGAATGGAATATTGGGAAGAGTTGCAGAATGCATCTGTAGCTTTCAAATGGTCCTGTAGTTACGAAACAAGACAACTGTGCCATGGCCAAGGTCTTTAGCAATGCTGTTTGCCTTCTAATGCAGCATATTTTGTCCTAAACTGGTTACTGGATATCTGATCTGAGTATGTAGCTCCAGCTTTGCATGTCGCTGTAAAAAGCCTGTAAGAAGTCTGCCTACTAAAATTTTAATGTCACATATAAGCATATAGTTAACTGTATTCTGTTTGTGTGTGTGTGTGTGTATATATATATATATATATATATATATAGAGAGACACACACAGTACACGTGCATATATTGCTTTGCCAAAATTAAAGGGGGGGGGAATGAAACAATTGAACATTTGAACCTTTTTGGTTTTGTGATGGGTTCTGAAGCTGCCAATGTCTGAGTGTTTAACAGGTATGGGGATGAAACCCAGGTCCTTTGAGCTATTAAGCTGTAGTGCTACCCTGTTGACCACCATGTCTAGCCTTTAGGCTGCTTATTTTGAAAGGTGTGGATTGCATTATTAATGAGGAGGTATACCTAAAGGAAAGGGTGAGGATTTATTTCACAATTGCATAGTGTATTTACAATAATGGATGGTGGTAAGAGCTTGGAATCTTTTTCTGCAAAAAAAGCTCTTTGGGGCTGTTTTTATTTTGTATGTGTATGTGTAATATGGGAATTGTTACATATACATTATTTTTACTTTAAAACTTTTGTAAAAACAATACTTGTCCTTTATTTCCTTCCCCGGGCGTGGTTAAATCTTTCTCGCAGGACGTATAACACTGCTCATGTTGTGTTGGGTGTGGCTAATCGGATAATCGGCTGTCTTTCTGCCACTGGTGAGCTGCGTGTTCTTTTTGTCGCGCTGCATGTCGATCATTCAAAAGCCTGTACTGCAGCTGTCCTTTTGCCACTTCGCATCTGTGCCACTCGCGTTGTGAAGGGGAGGCTGAATGCACATTAAGGAAAAGCAGACGGATCATCTGCTGGCTTCCTGGCTGCTTCTGCTAAGCTGCATGTTCTGCTTGTTGCTTGTCGCTGTTTTAAGAGCTGGGAGCACATGTTTGTCTGTCAAAGGCATTCCAACAACCTGCTTGGTTAGATGTCCTTGAACTTGCTTTAAATGTCTCACTGCCTTCTCTTGTGTGACATTGAAGTGTCTCTTGCACGGACGTCAAATTGTCTTCCGAGAAGACCATGTCTCATCTCCCTAGTCTCCCTCCCAGGATTTTTTTTTTTTTTTATAATAGAGATAAAATTTCACCACTCTGAGCTGATTACCATTTAGTAGTCCCATATGGTGGTGCCAATACCAGTCTCAATTCCTTGTGTCTTCATAAAGCTATTTAAATTGTGTTTTGAAGGATATTAATGATTGCTTAAACCTCCTAATTGGGGCGGGGGCGGTAGAGATATAATGGAATTGGAAGCAATTTTTGGATTGTTCAGAATGCAATAGAGAATGCTGATGCATCACAGAAAACACTTCTACGTGCTCTTGGCGGCATTGTATATCCATATACACCCAATTGCAGGGCTAACCCAGTCACATGCTTCATTGTTCACATAACTGTCACACAGAGGACAATGGATTAATGATTAATTTTCCACCGCTTATCCAATAACTGGTCACATGGGCAACAGTCTTAGCATTGAGCCCCATACTGGGTTCCCAGTGTGATCTAATCCACCAGTAGGCCCTTGGTCTTTGCTAGGGTCTCCTCCCAGCTGTTTGTGCCTATAACACCTGTACGTGGTCAGTTGGCCTAGCCTCTCCCAGATGTCTGTTTCTCACATGACTTCTAAGGAAGAGCCCAGCTTATTTTTGGCTGCTGATATCCATGATCCTGCCCTTTTTGCTCATTACACCATGCTTATGACAATAGGTGATGGTACAGATCAAGAACTTTGCCTTGTGGATCAGTAGCTTCACTACAATGGATCAGTATAGTGACAGCATAACTGCTTGTCTCCCTGATTCGCCTGATCTCACCATCCCTTTCCCATCACTTATGAACACCACCCCCAAGGTATCTAAACTCCTCCAATTGAGGCAGTAACTTCTCTGTCTGGCAGGACTGTGCCTTTTTTTTTTTTTTTTTTTTTTCTGCTGATTTTTATTATCCTCTAAAGTATATTTAAAATTTTCAATATTAAAGTTAAACCTTTGTGTTTACTTCAAATGAGTAGTGGTCACTGCACTCTTCCTTTCTATCACACTAGTGAGTTAAAATATTCATGGCCTCGCTTGTGTTCTTCAGTGAAGTCTGTCTGATAAATTAGGTGATTTTTGTCATGGAGGTGCAGTGGTCGATCTGCTGCCTAGCAACAAGGAGACTGGGGTCTCCCTGTGTCAACATTGTTTTCCTCTGGGTGCTTGGGTTTCCTCCCACAATCCAAAAACATGCAGGTTAGATGGATTGGTGTTAAATTAGCCCCGGTGTGGTCATTTTGCGACGGACTGGCACCCTGCCCAGGGTATGTGGGTTAAAAAAATGGATGGATGATGCACTTAAATTGAGGCTGCCCCATGCACCTCTTTTTCACAATCTACATTATTCTGCAGGACTGTTGTAAAGTTGAAGTAGGCCTGAAGGAGCTTCAGTAGGATACCATGAAGTCTATTCATTAGACTTGGTCAAGTTGAGACCCTCGTCATACTGGCTTATCCTGCATAAGGAATGTAGATGTCCTGGATTTTTTTTGTTGGGAGTAAGATCTTGGCACACTCGGCTCCCTTGGAGATTCCTAAAGGGTTACAATTTCATGATGTTTTGATACACTATATTGCCAAAAGTATTGGGATGCCTGCCTTTGCACACACAATTTAATTGCATCCAATTTTTAATACTTAGGTTTTAATATGGAGTTGGCCCACCCTTTGCAACTATAACAGCTTCAGCTCTTCTGGGAAGGCTTTCCACAAAGTTTAGGAGTCTGTTTATGGAAATTTCTGACAATTCTTCCAGGAGAGCATTTGTGAGAACAAGCACAAATATTGGACGAGAAGGCCTGGCTCGCAGTCTCCACTCTTATTCATCCCAAAGGTGTTCTCTTGGGTTGAGGTCAGTGCTCTATGCAGGCCACTCAAGTTCAACTCGCTCATCCATTTCTTTATAGACACGTTGCATTGGCTTGGTGATGTAAGGCTTGGATGCAGCTGCTCGGACATGGAAACCCATCCCATAAAGCTCTCTACACACTGTTCTTGAGCTTTTGGAGGTCTGTAGCTATTGACTCTGCAGAAAGTTGGCAACATCTGCACACTGCACCTCTGCATGCTGTCCCTGCACTGTGAATTCATGTGGCCTAATGTTTTGTGGCCAAGCTGCTGTTCCCAATTGCTTTCACTTTGTTATAATGCCATTAACAGTTGACTGTGGAATATTTAGTAACGAGGAAATTTCACAAATTGACTTCTTGCATAGGTGGCATCATATCACGGTACCACGCTTGAATTCACTGAGCTCCTGGGAGCAACCCATTCTTTCACAAATGTTTATAGCAGCAGTCTGCATGCCTGTGTGCTTGATGTTATACACCTGTGGCCATGGAAGTGATTGGGACACCTGAATACAATGATTTGGAGGGGTGTCCCAATACTTTTGGCAGTATAGTGTATGTTTGTATTCTGGCAGCAATTTTCAATTTAATTGAAGTAAATTTTAAATAAATTATTGCATCCAAACTGGCATTTTGTTTTCTTGCAGTCTGTGCTTTGAGACCTTCCTAAATTGATTTGACTAGGAGTGTAGGATGACTTAACTGCACCCACATATGTGGACGATCAATTTAAATTAAGGGGATTTCTTGGAAGGCTAAAACAAATTACAATGGTCCTTATTTTAGTTTACTGACATGTATTGATCCTTGTGTTAACTTTTTATTCCCTTGACTGTTAATGTAGTGCACAGTGTCTAGTCTTGCTTGCTGGAGTGGCTCTTTAACTGTCTACTTAGCCCACCTTCAGCACAGCACCGTCACTAATCAGTCACATGGTTGCGACTGAGGGAGCTCTGATGTCACCAGGAGGTGCTCTGCTTGCGGTCCTTGCAGGTAATCTATGTGCGGCCGATGCTGGGAGCTCTGCCATTGGCTCACGCTGTAAGGAGCTGCTTCACAGGACCTTTTTAATTCCGACACGATGGGTTTGATGGTGGTCACCAGTGTGCAAAATGTGCTATCTGGGATGGATTGTGCTGGGATTTTATGAAAAATGCATATTAATGTAGTTTATGGCAAAATACTTTGACTTGTTTTGAACTAGTGCAAGATACTTAGGTTTTGCATTAACTGAGGGCAATGGCTCTTTGACTTGGAATATAGTACAAGAAACCAGTTCTCTGGTGGCTTCAGCAGGATCTTGTGATCTCCTTTTCCCAAAGGTGGACCATAAAGGACATTGCAGCTTCTAAGTTGTTTACCCCAAACCTCCCCACCCTGATGCCCCTCAAAAGCACAGTCCTAGTGTAAAGCTTAGTCCTTGGCTCTGTGTGTAGGCACATAATCTAGTCAAGCTGAGTAGTAAATGAATGGATGACACCCCATAAACTGAGCCCTGCTCCAGTTTTCTCAAACTTCTTATCCCACCTCTTGATGCAGGCACACACTATCAGGGTGGAGATCCAATTTATCCCAGTGAAGGCTCTTCAGCAGGATGGAGTGGCTACTTCCCAAATGGAGCGCATTTCCCTAGGACCTTCAATCGAAGAAAGCCCAGATTTGTGTTTGTCTGGCAGACCCGCGGTAAGAAATGTCTTACAGTTGTGGTTGACACCTTCAAACAAATTAACATAAGGGAGAGTGGAGTTTTGCATTAAAGTCCCATCTTTTGGACTATCAAGTCATTTGACTTTCCCTTTCTCTATTTGTTGCTCTTCCTAGATCTCTTTTGGGTTTCTAAATTCTTTTTTATTGCCTACAACTAGGGAAATTTTGGCAGGTAGCAGATGGACCATCCTCCTCTCTAACAATTGGCACAGATGATATTCCCCTGGGATCCTATTCTATGGAAGTTGTCGTGTACCATTCTCGTGGAAAGGATAAGTTTGTCCCACTTGGTCAAGCCGCAACTCAATTCACTGTTACAGGTAGGGGGTTTCCAGTGGTGAATTTCTAAACTTACTATTTTTCATAACTGCAATTTCCACGTTTTTCCCTCATTTTTCTAAATGTCTCTTGCAGATCAGATCCCATTCTCTTTGTTAATCTCTCAGATCAGTGATGTCAACCGAGCAGACCAAAGCTTCATCCAGAACAAAGCAATCTCTTTCATGATTCACCTACATGACCCAAGTCAATATTTGCAGGATGCAGATATAGCATTCAACTGGGACTTTGGAGACAACAGTGGAACACTGATTTCCCGCAGCTTACAAGTCACTCACACCTACCTGAGTGCTGGTGCTTTTAGGCCTCAAGTCACCTTGCAAGCCTCTATTCCATCAGCCAGCTGTGGTACTTCTGGGGACACACCCACACCTGGAGCCACCACAGAAGGCTCTGGATTAGTTACTTCAGACCCACCTACAACTCCTCAACTAGCTTCTACAGGTAAGCAGAGTGTGTAAGTAGTTTTGCTTTATACACAATGTTTGTTCTGAAAGTTACAAAATCTTTAGTGCTAACAGATTGACACCATTTTCCCCTAACCCACACAAATAATTAATTCTCCAGTGTCCTTGAGTTAACATCCTATTTCTTTTCTCCCCCTACTCCCCTGCCCTTGTCTACCTTGTTTTGCTAGCTCCAACTGAAGGTTCTGTTGTCCCAGTTCAGCCATCTACCCCTAGTCCCATCCTGCCCACTAATCTTACTGTCCCTTCCAACTTGGATCTGGCTGCTCCTGCTTCAGTGGAGGTTCCAGCTAATGATGCCACACCGTTGAATGAAATGGCAAATGTGGCTTCTCAGACTCCTGAGGAGGCTGCTGTGGTTCCTGTTAGTACAACCGCTACAGAGCTTGCTGTGGAAGCAGGTACTATCGAGGATGAGGCAAATGTCGATGCTGCAGTGGAAGATCCAGAAGTTGCAGTATTGGATGAAACCCAAGACACTCCTGAAAATACAGCAGAGTCTGTGACAGTGGCTGCTTCCTTAGATTTGGCCAATGAAGCTACCACTATGCTTGGGAATGTAGCAGAGGAAGAAGTAGAATCGGACACTGCTGCTGAAGTGGCAGAGGAGGATGCAACACAAGTTGCCCCAGCTGCTGCTGCTGAGGTGGTGACTGTAGCTGCTCCTGCAAGTGTAGTGGCAAATGTGGTTGCTCCAGTGGATACAGTCACCCCTCTGACAGATGCTGCTACAGCAGGAGAGATCAGCAATGAAATTGTGGAGACTGCAGGTGAGGTAATAGTTAACCTCTCCTAGAAGGTGTAGTATGGAGAAGATTCTGTGCTCTTTTAGCATTGATGGCCTTTAAGATTTAAGATCCTGACTGCTTGAACTTCAGTGATTTGTTTGGTGTGATGCTCTAAGATTGTTTTAGGAAATGTCTCTTTCATTGCTTCCTGTTTGGATGTCTGCACCATGAAGGTCACTGACGTTTTGTTTCCACAGATGTTCTACTTCCCGAAGATCAGATTGAGGCAACTGCCAATGTACCCCTGTTAGTAGCAAAGAGACAAGTACTAGAGAACTCTGGTGAGACCTGCCTGATCTACCGCTATGGGTCCTTCGCCACAGACCTGGACGTTGTTCGTAAGTGATGTTCTTCCACATAAGGTTTCTACAGAAATTTGCAGAGTGGTTAGGTAAAATGATGTGCAAACAGTTACTAAGTGATTAGAATGAAATTCTGCATGGTAATGAATTTACATTTTATGGGTGATGGTATATCCAGGTTTTTAATGTTTAGTGATCACCTGTGACTTTGGGTTCTTAATGGGTGGGTATGTGAAAACCAGCTACATGATTCACTTATCTGTCTATGTCCATATTGTGCCCAGGGTATTCACCCCTCAGGACCTCTAATGGCAGGCTGCTTGAGGACTGTAACTATTTTTGCTTTTTACTCCTTTTACTTCAACCCAGTTTACTATCAACAGAGGTGCTTCTAGAAGGGTCCTTAAGGGACCTCCTGCTAGACAAGGAATGGGCAATCTAGCTGTTGGCTTGCTAAGTAACAATCAGACCTTGCTGATCTTGAGGCAGCAACTAAATGGAGGACTTTATAAAAGTGTCAAAAGAGTAACTGAAGTGAGAGCCCCCCCCCCCCCCTTTTTTTTTTTATTTTTTTTTTAAAAAGCCTAATACAGCAACTGTGCCGTCTTCATCCTCGCCCAAAATAAGCTCTCACACCTAGTTTTGTTTTTGGTAGAGAAGTCAACCATTTTTCCCCAAAACAAATTGTATTCAGTCGTTATCCTATAAGCGCAAGGTTGATTCCCAAGGGAATTGAAAGCTACTTAAATCTTCAGTTTGGTTATACAGAACATTCAAAGGTCACGCTTCACTTTCTAATAATGCATAATACTCCTTCCTATCTTGACTTAAGCTTTCCAAGAATAAATTGCATTTCTATTCAGCATGACACAACTTTTAGGCATTTACCTGAAATATCAGTTGAAAAAGTTACTGACATGATGTATTGTAGACCCTATAAGCCAATAAATGTAGACTGAGAAGTGAACCAGCTCTTTTGTGAATTGAGAATACCACCAGTCCACAGCATTGTGGCACATATTTCAGTGAAGTGGTGTATCCTGTTAAATCTACAAATCTACACTGAATGCATAAAAGGCACTTAAAACCAGGATCAAGGAGCAACTTTCAGCTCGGTGTGTGAGGTTTATTTTAGATTGGATTTTTCCTTTTAAAGGCTCCAATTTCATCTTGTAGTGGGTAGCCATTCCAGCTATGGCTAGAAACGTCTGTGCACTGCTTTGTGGGGTGTTTAGCAATCAAAAGGTTTCATACTGCTATGGGGGAATGCAAAATACAAACCATGAAATACTGAAGTCAAAATGTTTTGTGCTTGTCTCCTCAGAGGGAATTGAGGCTGTGCAGATCATTCAAGTGGCTAACGTGAACACGGCAGAATCTTTGAATGTGGTGGATCTGACGGTGGCCTGTCAGGGCAGGTAATTTGCAAGGGGAATGTGGTGTTTGACTGGGGTCTCCTATATAAGGAGGGCTTGGGGTTTGAGGTTTGTGAGGTGCACAAGTGACTTTGGTAGTCTGTGAGAAAGTTGGTTGGGCAATTTCTTTTTCAAGATTTGTGTATTGCTTTTTTTTTTTTTTTTTTTTCCTTCCCCCCCCCTTCCCACAAGCTTGCCCAATGAAGTGTGCACCATAATATCAGATGAGAACTGTGAAGTGCCACTGCAGACAACTTGTAGCGAGGTGGTGCCTACTCCTGAATGCCAGCTTGTCCTACGGCAGATCTTCAATGACACTGGAGTATACTGTGTCAATGTGTCCTTGACCAACAGTGTGAGCCTGGCAGCAGCCAGTGCCCACATCAACATCAATGCAGGTTTGTGTGACTTGAGAATTTTGTTTTGGTATAACTGGCACAAGAAGTTGTATGTATGAGGGAAGTCGGTTTACACTGACAAATAGTGGATTTTATTTTAAATGCAATTCTGTCATTTTATATAATGAATTGGAAATTGTGTATTGTGTCCTCTGTCTGCACTGAGGGCTTTGATGGGAAGGGTAATGGTGAAAGTAATGGAATTTTAACTGTAAATATACTCTTATGAGCAAATGGGGTATACCTGCTTATCCATGCTATTGTGTAGACACTTCTGTGGCAGCAGCACAATGCATATAATCCTGCAGATACGATAAGCTGATGAGGCAGTAGGGTCAGAAGTTTGTGTCAATTCCATAAATCCTTGCATCCAGCCTTCTTTGTGACAACAGTCTAGGCTGGTGGTGGTAAATTGGGGTGTGGAATGTTTTCTTGGCATGTTTTTGGGTCCGTTTATCTGTCATCACTTGAATGCCATAGCCTATTTGAGTATTGTTGCTAACAATGTGTATCCCTTCATGGCCACAATTTAATCCTCTTCTGATGAATACTTCCACCATGATGAATGCACCAAGTCACAAAGCAAGCTTCCTCTCAAACTGGCTTCATGAACATGCCAATGTGTTCAGTGGCCTTCCCAGACACCAGATCTAAATACAAAACCACTTTGGAGAGATGTGGTAGGAAAGGAGCTTCTCAGCATGGAAGCTTCACTGCAGAAATTGCATGATACAATCCTGTCTCTATGGAAGGTTTCCAGCATCTTGTGGAATCTGTGCCGCAAAGAGCTGAGGCTGTTTTGAGGGCAAAAGGAGGCCCTTTCAGCATAATGTTTCCTAATTGGCTCAGTGAGTAGATTTTTTTTTTTGAATGAAACTTTGAGGTACAGCACTTCAGTTTGTGTGTCCTGACGTGACTTGTGATATGGTAAAGCGCGGCCTATACACATGGTAGGGTTGTGCCTGCCAAAGTATAATTCATGCTTATCCATCTAGCTATATCTATCTCTTTTTAAAAACCATGCTTATATTAAGTTAAAGTGTACTTAAAAAGTAAAAAAATCTCTCGTGCCACACTCATAAGTGTGGGTGCTTTTGCTAAGATTGTAAGAAGTGTTTTTTTAAATGTTGATGAAAATATTTTCAACTTTTTAGTCTTTGGTTTGTTTTAGTATAATGTTGTAATCAATATTTTAACACTTTATATTTCTATCTCGGTAGTGTCTACTATTTCAGTAGTGTCATCTACTGGTGAAATCTGGAACTATTAAATTTTATTTAACATGAATTGATTAGTGAAACTGATTATTGATTCATGTATTGTAATCAGAAGTAAGTGTGCAAAATTTCAAGTCATTTGGACAATAGGAAGTGGGTTAAATATCAATTACAAGATTTGTACCAGACAACCAACAGGTGAAGTTAAAAGAAGTGTGGTAATAATAGTAAGAGTGCATTACAACCATAAGCATATGTGCATGATGTAACACAGCCTGCTAGATTCATCCATTATGGGGTCTGGCCTGTTAAACTGAAATGCTGCTGCTGTACTAGGCGCACATGTTTAATGTGCGCCTGCTCCTAGATTCTGGTTCTAGTTGGTCCATAGTAATGTGAAGACCACCGTTTTGATTTCTGCATGGGCCAGTCACAGGACTGGTGGTGGTTGGGTGAGGAGTATTCTCTAGCACAGTAGATGCATCCCCCAATCAGATATGGCTGAATAAAGGTATGAATATTATCCCATTCTTCAATCCGTGTACCCCATTTGTCTATTACCCTTTTTTCTATTTAGTAAAATCTCATCCCAACAGACTACCTGTTAGCAGAGTTAAAAAAAAAAAAAAAAAAAAAAAAAAGCATTTGCACAGTGGCCGTTTACTAGTATAATA
>JANRMT010062791.1:123977893-123992753 GCA_026402145.1 Polypterus bichir lapradei | reverse complement strand
TGACATTTTTTTTAATGGGGGGGGGGAGAGATATTTGGTGTTTACTTGTAAGGTGATTGATTTAAACAAGTTTTTTTGTTTCTTGGAGTGTGGTGGAAAATGTAGGGTATTTGTGACCTATGGGGGTACTAATGGCGCTTTTCCACTGCATAGTACGGCACAGCACGGTTCAGTACAGCTCACCTTGGTTCGGCTCGGTTCGGCTTGGTTTGCGTTTCGACTGCAGTTTAGTACCGCTTTAGAGTGGGCGGGATTATTCACGTGTCGTTATAGTTGCGCCACCTCTACTGCCGTGACATTTCTTTTTAACTTGTCCCTACACTGTTTGTAAAAGTCCGATGGTAGCCGTGTGCGCCCAAGAGCTTAGCGACCTCCTGAAAAACTTTCATTCCGCGTCGCCCCATCCAGCTCTCGCTGGATCCGCTCCTCGGCTACCAACGAGAGGAACATCTGTACTTCCTCAATAGACCACGAAACAGCCATTTTTGGTTAAAACAAAAATGGTGCGTCCGAACCTTCGCTGGCTGTGCTAAAAATCTAGCGAGTCTGTTGTCTCGTGTCGCAAGTTCAGTGACGCAGTAATGACTATTTTCTCCGGCCCATCAGTGACCAGCAGAGTTTACACGTCACGTTTTGGTAACGGTTCGGCGCGCTTGGAACCTGGGCTGAGATGGTACTAAAAAAAGGACCAGGTACTGTTCCCAGTGGAAAACCCCCCAAAAGTGAGCTGAACTGAACCGTGTCGTGCCGTACTATGCAGTGGAAAAGCGCCTAAAGTGTGCTGACAGTAAAGAACGTTGAAGGGGGATGTTTAACAAAAATCTTTTTTCCTTTTGTCCTAGGGGGCTATATTAGATATTGATGCCCACTACACAGTTTAACAGGCCAGCCAATATGACCAGATAAAGTTCATGTTCTGCTAGTGGGCTTGGTCATTAATACTGAAGCCTCCAACAGGATTTTTTTTTTTTTTTCCCCCCAGCATCAAGTTCCTCGACAACTACCATTACACTTCTGGTTCTAGGGCTGCTTGTGGTTGCTGGTGCAGTTGGTGCTGTGGCTTTTACCTACAGGTGAGGAGATTAGCTTTCTGGGTGGCTTGGGTTTCTGCCTCGTGATTTGTTTTCAGTATTTAAGATTACTGGAGCGTGCACGTCATAAGTGTGCTTAAGGCTGACTCGTGATGTTTGATCCTCAAAGTTTAAACTGCCTAGTGAACTACAATGCATTTAGATCCCTTTGCCTTGTTTTGTATGCTAAAAATCTTTAATTTTTTTTTCTCTCATTAAGCAATACTCATACCCCAAAATGACATGGTTGAAACAAGATTATATAGATTTTCATGTTAAACTAAATTTCTCAATGACGCAAATGTTTGTCTGGAGTCCACCTGTGGTTTATTTCCATTGATTACACATGATTGGGGAAAAATCGCACGCCTGTCTGAGGTCCCACAGTTGACAATGTGTATTGAAAGAATTGGCTGCAGAGCTGAGGCACAGATCTGAGGGGGAAAAAAACTAAATTCAGCAGCATTGAAGATTCCTAAAAGCACAGAAGTCTCCATAGTTGAACTCTGGAACAAACAGAACTCTTCTAGAGCCTGTCACCCAGCCAAACTGTTCAATCTGGGGAGAAGGGCCATGGGAAGGGGTGACCAAAAATCAGACAGTTACTCTGGCTAAGCTTTGGACAACCATCACTGCAGCAGTCCACACTGAGCTTCGCTGCAGTGGCCAGATGGAAGACCCCCCTGCCATAAGATACAAGAAAGCCTACTTGGAGTTTGCAGAAAGGCACCTCTAGGGCTCCTGGACTGAGAAATAAAGTTCTCTGGTCTGAAATTCTGGGGTATTCAGTGTTGCATGGGGGGGTTGGGGGGTTATTATATTTAGCACAACTTTGCAACATAAATGAGGGGGGGGGGGTCTGAATACTTTATGTGCAAATATTACACATCTGCAAGATCAGTGCTATAAGTGCTTCTGGGGGTGGCTTACAACTAAAGGTGTGATGTCAATGGATTGCTCTCCACTGATCCTCTCGTTTCCTCCTAGGCATCGGCTGAAGGCCTACCACCCTCTTACAGAGGAGGGCCTGAGCAGGAGGCCAGAGGCGGAAGAGCAGACTTCTGTTCAAAACTTCCTAAGGACATTTTTGGGTTGGGAGCTTGTTGGGGAGAATCGGCCCCTGCTACGAAGCCAGGTTGTTTAGGTTCATCACTTTGCTAATGCATATCCCATAACCTAACTGAACCAGCACCAGGCCCCTTTTTTTTTTTTTTTTTTTTTTTGTCCCAGTACTAGCCAGATGAGGGGGAAAAGGGATTAGTGTCATGAAATATCAATTTCAGTCCCCATCTTCCCACCTTAATCCAGATTTTGAGGTTTTCCTGCATCTTTGCAATGAAGGTATAACTTTCAAACTGTTTTTGGGATCATATGATGTAATTTTTATGGGCTCATGGATATGGATTAGCAAGGATGGCCTGTGCCCCTTTGTGCTGAAGGTGAGCTACAGCTTTCAGTATGGTGTCATAGTATATAAAGTGCAACTCCACTGTGTCAAATCTGGAAAAAATGCCTGTATAATAAATATCCAACTTTTATGAAATGAGTAAGAGCTTTTTAAATTTTCAGAATTGTGACCTTGTCATGACATTACATATGCAAATATTTTGTTATCTTGGTCTGATTTTTACCTTCATCTGTATGAGTGATGGTCACATCTCCAGAATTACATAACAAATCTGCCTAAGGGAGTGTGATTAAGAAGGCACTGGCGTTGCTTAAGTATTTAACCCAGCCACCCACCCACTACAAAATGGCATGCTTTGACTAGTCTTCACAGTTCTTGACCAGCAGAGGGCAGACTTTTCAGTCTGAATGGATTTGTGCCCAATTGATTCACAAGCTGTTAGTTCATTTTATGAAGACCAAATCTACTTTAGAGAAGTTGTCCTACAATTAAATTTCACTTTGTTATCTTGAAGTAATTGTGTGCCATTTCTCAAGATGCTTGGATTTTTGTTGAATCTACTTTTATTGAATGGTGGATAAACCTCTCGAAAGCTGTGACTATCTGCGCTGCCTATACCTTTTTAGTTCCAGGAAGGTTGAAATGTTAAATGTTCTATAAATTGCTTCCTCAGCTTTGTTGTAATATACCAGCTGCACCTGAGATGACTTAGCTCTGCTACCCAAGAGTATAACGTTTTCACCTAGAGTGAATTTTCTGCATATGGGAACAGAACTTCAACTCGCAGGGGGTAGCGCTGCTGACTCGCAGAAAGGAGACCTGGGTTTGCTTCCTGGGTCCTCCCTGCATGGAGTTTGCATGTTCTCCCCGTGTCTGCGTGGGTTTCCTCCCTCAGTCCAAAGACATGCAGGTTAGGTGCATTGGCGATTCTAAATTGTCCCATGTGTGCCCAGCGGTGGGTTGGCACCCTGCCCAGGGATCTGTTCTGCCTTGTGCCCTGTTGGCTGGGATTGGCTCCAGCAGACCTCTGTGACCATGTGTTAGGATATAGCAGGTTTGAGAATGACTGACTGACTTCTACTTTCTGCCACGAGTGAAGGCACAGTGTGATTGTTGCATCTTAGTTCCTTGCAGAGTTGAAGGTGTGTACCCCAACCTCTTGGTACGATGAATTTTAAGGTACACTAGATTTGTCCCTAGAGAACCAAGTTGGTGAAACTTTTTGCCAAATACTAATAGAAACTGAGTATGCTTATGAAAAGGAGTGCTGACTTTTCTAAGCAAAATGTGATGCCCGATTTATATTAAAGCAGTTTACTCCAAGTTCAATGCTTGCTGTGAACTTTTTCACCCCCCAAATTTAAAACTTTTCTGTGCTTTGAAAATTTTCTCAAAAGAAACATAATTGACTTTGTTCTCTTTTGTGTAAATACATAATGGTGGTAAACAGTCTCTGACTTATTTTGGTGTAGAGATTCCTTGAGGGACTGTTGCAAGTCATGCACATTGTTAACTTTCAGACTGTAGCATTGCAGTTCTCTTACACTTTGCTCCATTTCATCACATTTTAAGCCAGTATTAGGTAAAGGTCACGCTTATTTTAATCTGAAATTAGAATCCATCTCCGTCATTTGCTAACCTGTAATTCTGGCACAGTCCAAAATAGAGATTTAACAACAATGTAACTTAGCATTAAAATAATGCTAATATTTGTGAAACACTTGGAATTAATCTATATATGTAGTGTAGATCCAGTGCTATCTGGAGTGGCTGTGGCCAAGCACAAAAATAACCTGGAGTAGCCCTACACTAAGATTTCTCTAGCCATATCATTGAACACCAAAATGATTAAACCAAAACCATTACACATCTTTGTAACCTGCAAAGAGAAATTCCCCTGTGTTCTTGTACTAAGTAATAATGGGCCTCCATTCCTCTAAGATTTCTACTGGTGATTTATCTTGTATAACATTTCAGATCTGTGATCTTCGTGCAGTGTCACACTTTATCTACAACAGAGATAAGTAAAAGAAGGGAGTAGAGCTGTCTGATCCCATTACACACTCTTGAAGCCAGACTACATGAGCTACCGTTGGGTACACGTCCTATTCTAAACTTGAAAGAGGCATTTGGTGCTACTTTGAATGTTAACTTAGATGTTTAATGAAGGATTCATGCAGTCCAACAGGAACATAATCGGTATATCAAACGGTGTGCCAATGGCATGTTTAGGGAAGTATGGAATAAAACTGCATTTCTACACACAGGACTTGATTAAAGGAGGTTGGTTGGGAAATGATAGCTGTCTGGAGTTACGTTTTTCTATCGCATTACATGAACAACACTTAAATACTAGATTGGGCTTGTCTATTTATAATGCCAACCCCTTATTAAGTGGATTATCTCCGATGGATATACAAAACCTCCTATTCTTATGAGAGGCGGTTTTACAACAAGCTTGTTTAATGAAAGGGGGATTACTAGCTGTTGAAATTACTTACCTGAACTATCAGAATGCCCTCTACTGGTGCAAGTTCCCACCCTCAACAGTTTTCATTATTTTGTATTTGTAATGTATACCTTTTTAAATGTTTGCACAAACAGATTTAAAACTTAACATAATTCTGTTAATTTTTAGAAAGATGATTATTGATGAATCACCATATTGGCAAAGTGCAGGAAGCCAGCCCTAACGCAATTCTTAACAGATACCACACTCATCTGCTTGACATTTATTTAATCACAATTAAACATCAACAGAAAATACCTGAAAGCAAGTAAAAATCTGTGTAAAAATGAGCACAGATATTACAATCAATAAAACTGAAGTATATATTTCAGCTTATTTTATGTGCAGATATTGAACATTCATTTTCTCTTCACTTAAGCACCCTCTCAGAAACATACATAATTAGCAGTATTGTGGCTCAGTTATTCAAGCAATTGTGTTAGTTGCAAGGATGGATGGTGATCTACTGTATATTACTAGTGTGAAAGGGTCTGAAGAGAGCACCTATAACCAAAGTTTAATATTCCTCTCCTTCCTCCTCCCCCTCTCCTTCAATCGAATCAACCCCTACTTCCTCGTAGTCTTTCTCCAAGGCGGCCATGTCTTCACGCGCCTCAGAGAACTCCCCTTCCTCCATACCTTCCCCAACATACCAGTGGACAAAAGCACGCTTGGCATACATTAAGTCAAATTTGTGATCAAGACGTGCCCAAGCCTCAGCAATAGCAGTCGTGTTGCTTAGCATGCACACTGCCCTCTGAACCTTGGCAAGATCACCTCCAGGTACTACAGTAGGGGGCTGGTAGTTGATGCCCACCTTGAAACCAGTAGGACACCAGTCCACAAACTGGATGCTGCGCTTGGTCTTGATGGTAGCAATAGCAGCATTGACATCTTTGGGCACAACGTCACCACGGTACAGCAGGCAGCAGGCCATGTATTTGCCATGGCGAGGGTCACACTTAACCATCTGGTTGGCTGGCTCAAAGCAGGCATTTGTGATCTCAGCCACTGAAAGCTGCTCATGATAGGCCTTCTCAGCAGAGATGACTGGTGCGTAAGTAGCCAGGGGGAAATGGATGCGAGGGTAGGGTACCAAGTTGGTCTGGAATTCTGTCAGATCGACATTCAGAGCCCCATCAAAGCGCAAAGAAGCTGTGATGGATGACACGATCTGGCTGATCAGTCTGTTAAGATTGGTGTAGGTGGGCCGCTCAATGTCAAGGTTTCTACGGCAAATATCATAGATAGCTTCATTGTCTACCATGAAGGCACAGTCTGAGTGCTCAAGAGTGGTGTGGGTTGTCAAGATGGAATTATAGGGCTCTACAACAGCTGTGGACACTTGTGGTGCTGGATAGATGGAAAATTCTAGCTTTGATTTTTTCCCGTAGTCAACAGAAAGTCGCTCCATCAACAAGGAAGTGAAACCAGACCCAGTGCCACCACCAAAGCTGTGGAAGACAAGGAAGCCCTGGAGACCTGTGCACTGGTCAGCCTGTAAAGAGAACATGTATAGTTATACCCACATTGCTTAAAGGCTAGAACACTGCAAATCTCATGCCATAAAATGGGGATCTTCACTCATGGTACTGGAGGGCTGTTGTGGCTGCAGGTTTTCACCTCAACCAATTTTTAAATTAGAACTCAATTATTTGCTCCTAAAGCAATATGTTTGTTGTGGTTAATTTTAGTTAGTTAAGTTGTTATGATTCACAGTCCTTAATTGCCTATTTTAATTTTACGCAGCAGCATTTAGGTTTTAATTGTTTGCCATTTTCTTAACATGCTTAACAACAAAATGCAAATAACAAAGAACCCGGAGTTCTGCAGCTAACCTGGTTGCATATACAATATACAACTTGCATCATGAAGTACCTATATTAATAAAATGATTAGAAATAAATGAGAGATAAAAGGGGAGGATTGGGGGAGGAATCCAAACATGTTCCATTCCACCAAACATTTATATAATGTTTTTAGAGCAGGAAACTCTACAATGTAATTAAAATTTGTATTGGATGAATGAAGGAACTAGCAAGCCATATAGTTAAGTACCAAGTTTTATTATCAGGAAGGACTATCTTCTAATTAGGAAATTGGTAGGAATGAAAACCTGCAGCCACTGCAGAATGAAGATCCCTGCCATTAAAAGATACCTACCAGTTTACGAATCCTGTCCAGAACCAGGTCAATAATTTCTTTGCCAATGGTGTAGTGTCCACGAGCATAATTGTTGGCTGCATCTTCCTTTCCAGTGATTAGTTGTTCCGGATGGAAAAGTTGTTTGTATGTACCTGACCGTACCTCATCTATGGCAAAAAAATTGGGACAATTGAGATCTGACTGTCATACAGGACAGATGTGCTCATGGGAAGATAACCAAACTTACCAATGACAGTTGGCTCCAGATCCACAAACACAGCTCTGGGAACATGTTTGCCAGCTCCAGTTTCACTGAAGAAAGTGTTGAAAGAGTCATCTCCTCCTCCAATAGTCTTGTCACTTGGCATCTGTCCATCTGGTTGGATACCATGCTCCAGGCAATACAGCTCCCAGCAGGCATTGCCAATCTGGACCCCAGCTTGCCCAACGTGGATGGAGATGCACTCACGCTGAGTAGGGGAAAAGAAGAAAAAAGATCCATGAATATTATAACAAAAGCAGACTAATGTAAGAATTTGTGCTGAGTATTATTAGTGGTATATACGCCATATAAACCAAAGCTGACACCCAGGTCAAAAAAGCTTAATAGCAGGGAAGGGGAAACTGCCTTTCACAGAAAAGCACTTTCATTTCCTTAAGGGTTTAAACAAGAAAAAATGTTTAAAGATTCAATGACATTGACAGTAAAGACAGTGAATGGCCATCTCGGGATGTAGAAAAGGCAGGAATTTATGGATCTCTGAAATGTTTCCAAGACTGTAACTAGGGAGGCGAATATGAGATATTTTTAAAGAAAAGGTGGGACTTGTGTTTTACTTCCATTCCTGAAAAAAGAAAATGAACTTTTGGGTGCGGTACTACCAGGGTTTTGCTCAGTACTATACTGCAGATTTCTTGTCCCACATTGCCATGGTGACTGCCCACATTCAGGAAAGTGTAACATGACCAACACAAACCTATACAAGCAAGATTACTTCCTTTTTACTAAATGTTTCATTTTTTGTAGAATTTCTTGAGTCTTAACACTCAAAACCAGTGGTAACTCTGTCTGCCTGTTGTTTTACAGTAGCAGTAACTATTAAATGTTTTGTTTCTTCAATATGAATATTTTTAACATTTTGGTTTTTCCTTTATCCAAATCCCTTTCTGCACAACTTATTGAGAGATACAGTAAGTATTGTTTTGGAATTGGTTAACTAACATCTTATTTTATGTGTTAACATAAAAAGCGCTGTGTTTCTTATGACCTATAAAAAATACTGTAAATATTAAATGGTATAAGGCAATTATTTGCTTTCTTAAGTAACATATGACTGATTCATTCTTCTAAATAGCAAAACAATCTTATTGGTCATGTTCTCCAAATGAAGCCAGCTCTAGGAACAATAATGAAATCTCAGCTTCCTTCCTGTTTATAACCCACTTATCTTCCTCATTTACTTTCGAGAACTATGACTATGATATTTAAATGAGAGATCAGATGTCTGGCTCCTGGCCCTTAACTGAAGAACGCAGTGTTCCTCTGGCAGCCTCACTTTGTCATATGACACACCACATAAGTTATTGTTACCTTAAAGTGGGGTTGTCACACTCAGGGAGCCTCAGTGGATGCACCCACTTTCACAATAATTTACCAGTTATTGATCCTAATTTAACAGACCTCCTTTGTCTTAATTTTATTATTATTACTAAGTATTTATTTATTTATTTTTGACAGCCAAACAATAAAGGGACAGGTGACTGGCTAACTCGGGGTTTCAAACAGTCCATTTTCACTCAAGCCTGCTATTTAGCTGTTAATATAATCCATTTATTAATTCTGTGGCTTGTTAGTACTGTCACTTAGCCACATCGGGCATCAGTACTTCTCAGATTTTTGTGTTTTTCTTTACAAATATTTCTTTTGAGACAGGTATTGTATGAAAGGCATAGTGTGCAGATGGGATCTTTCTGGTTAAAGAATAAAATGAAACAATTAAAATGCAAGTCAGTTAAAAATCAAGGCAATGCAGAATGTTCCAATAGGATAAGTAGTTGCTCTACTAATGGAGAAGATGGTAAGAACAAAAACTTACACCCACCATGGCTCTCCAGGAGCTAAGTTTGACATCCATGCTTTAAAGATTTGTAAGATCATTATCTAACATGGTTTAGTAATGTCCTCATAAGCAACCAATTTATTTTATATGTAATAGAACCTAAATAAATACCATTTCAAGGATCCACAATAAAAGAACCACAGCGTAATTGATTAAAGGTATTATAATACATTTTTAGATCACTTGCAACTTAAGTGACTTATTTATAGTCACATAGTGAGTTGGTGTTGGTGACTGGACATGAAATCATACAGCTTACAGCCCAATTCTTTACCCTCTAGGACATATTCCCTTAAACAATGATGCTCTGTTATTCATCCTATCACCTCATTATCATTGCTGTTAAAAACTAAAACATTATATACATAATACATTTTCCTATGTCTTTGGTCTAAGTTTCCAAATTTGTCAAGATTGAGACCACCCAAAAATATTTAAAATTCACACTAAGAACTGTAAAATCACTACAGACAGGAGAATCTGATTAGGCTGTAATCAATTCTCTCTCTTCCTATATATATAACTGGGCAAGATACCTCCAGGGGTTTGGGGTGCCCATTTTGGCAAAATCTGAAATATTCCACTAAAAACAAAGCGTAGACTGTTCAAGTTACCCTTTAGACTTGTGCATAGAAATGGGCAGCCTTTGAATTAAGATGGACTATTTTCAGGTGAACCTGAACTGGTCCCCAGCAATTTAAGGCCTTTTCTTTAATTTACTGATATTGTTCTCTCTGAAGATGAGCAGATGCACTGTAAGGGGACATTTGCCCTCTATACATATGTAGATTTTATAAGCAGATGTGTCTCTCTACTAAATGCTAAATACAGCAATCAGGGTAATGAAATGGCACGGTAGTTGGCACTGCAGCCTGACAGCTCTAGATACTTGATTTGATTTCCAGTCTTGTCACTATGTGGTAACTGCATATTCTGCCACTGTTTAAACCATTTGTTTCTGGATATTCTGCTTTCCACTCACATCACAAACAGGTACATGTTAGGCAAGTGATGTCTCTACTGTGTATGCATGTTGGTGACCATGAGTGACCTGTGAATGGGCTGGTTGGGCTTTGCTGATGCTGTCTGCTCCTCATGACCCTGCAAATAAAAAATGGCTTTGGAAACTGACAAATGGATAAATATGAGTGTGGTAGCATGAATCTGAACAAGTATGGCGTATGGATAAAAGCTAGTTTCTTCAGCTGAGAATTAATTCTCATCTATTTTTCATTCTTTAAATGCAGGTGTGTGTTTGTGGTTGTTTTGAGCAGCTGCTTGTATTCTCATGACAATAGGCTTCTCAGTTTAATTAATATAGTGCCTTTGGTTGCTTGTAATGTCACAGCTTGATGTAATGTGAATGCAATATCAAAATCGTATATGCTATTACAAGGCTAACTACTGTATAGTGATGGTTATTTACACACGGCACCAAACATTGTTTTCATCCTTTTACCTCCCTACCACACACAAATTAATTCACAGTTATACCTCCCATTCTCGAATATTCCTTACCAGAAATCGCCTGAAACGAAGTGATGCCAGTTGTGCCCCCTCCGCTAAAGTCTGACCCGCGCATTTTTCCACAGAACTAACGAAGTGAATAAGATGATTTGGTAGAGTTTTTACTCACCATGATTCAGTATTTTTAAATGTCCTGGAGTAGCAGAATGGAGGCGGAGAAGCCGCTAGGCCGAGTCCGGTCCCGTTACTTTACCCGACAGCCAAGAGTCGACGCAGTAACTGATAACGGGCTTGTTGCCGCGCCGCTATTTGAGCAGAAGGGGTGGGGAATATGATAATGAGTAACACTCGCTTCTCCTATTGGCGGCGGTCCACACTGCATGTATTAGATAAAGGTTTTTAAAAAACGAACGTCAGCCAAATTAGAAATCTGCTGTCCACCGGTTCAGGCCTCAGACTGGCCTTCTCAGGAAAGAAAAGTGGAGGCATCAACGTTTCTCCCTATACGCGCAGAGGGCGACCTGGGGACATTGAAGAGCTGGGGAATGGGGGCGGGGTCTTACCATCTGCAGGGCAGAGATAAATCAGGCGGCTGTGCAGCAATTTCACTGGCTGTCGGTGGCTGCAAAAGGAGGGTTCCGCGACTGCAGATGCTCAGGTGGGTGGGGTACTTTTCTTTAAGCCCAGCCTGCTGCTAGGGTCTCAGCGGTGATGACATTACCACCAGCGGCACCCTCACATCCAGCTTCAGTTTACGTTGTCAGTGAGTTAGACCGTCCTCATCGAGTAGCCACGTATTTGATTTGAGAATCAGACGTGCTTTGCATCTCAGCATCAGTATGCCGCATATCAAGTGGGGCCTTCCCCTTATGCAGCCTTGTTTATTTTTGGAAAGGAAAGGCGTTCTTCTTCTTCGTGATTTAACTTAAGCAGATTAAACTAACGCCGCATTATACCGTTTATTTTACATAATTCTTTAAATCACAGGCTACCATTCAGGAAATGTGTGCAATCTCCGCCATTCTCAGCTTCCTTTAATCTAAGCATCTCTTTATTGGCTTTGATTGTGTGGATACAGGGTGGATATGCACATAGGTTACATATTTTTTGTAGCAATAAAGGCAAGTAGCTGGCATGGCAAAACACCGTGTCATCCATTTTCTGGAAGCACTTTTTACTTTCTCGTATACGAAGTATAAGGAAAGTATTGGAATCCTCCAAAAAAATCCATTTTGAGATTTTGATTAATCTCGACCTTTTAGACCTCCCTGAGTCCGAAAATACCATTTCTGGTGTTATGTCTGTGTGTCTGTCTGTGTGTATGTACTGTAAATACGATAACTTGAGTACGCTTTCTCTTAGGTAAACTAAATTTTGCACACAAGTATTAGGTACAAAATGTAGATTTCTATCAACTTTTGGGCTGTTTCTGTTAACCGGAAGTGGCACTTTACTTTTTATGTATGCAGCTGAAGTGTCCGATTTGTTCAACTTTACTTTTGTAATAATTGCTCAATAAATTATTAATTTGATTTAATTTATTAACTGTTCTTTAATGTACATAATATAAAAATATAATCATTGTCTTGCTGTTTACTCCTCATATATCCATCCCCATATTTGAGTATATGAGAAAGTCTAGGGGAGACCACTCCCGATTTTTCCATTACAGAATGAGGGGATGTGCAATGGCCATCTTTCTGGCATCAGGGACAAAGCAAAAACTAAAGGTGGAGGGGATGCTAGTCTTCGGCAGGCTGCATGTGCACCAATTTTAGATTTACCAAAATAACAACACAGACACAGGATGACTGTGCAAACTCACTAACTCACCAGAAATTGAACATGTCCATGGAGCCATAAGGCAGGAGTACAACCCAGATATCTAAACATTAGATAGATAGATAGATAGATAAGGAGTGACTAATGATAGATAGATAGATAGTAATAGCACTATGATAGATAGATAGATAGATAGATAGATAGATAGATAGATAGATATTTTCAAGCATATACAAAGTCCAGTTCATCATTTCTGTGGTACTGAGAATATATTAGCATATACTAAGACCCCATTGGTAAACTTAACACGCCCTTACTAGCAGAGAAATGTCACACACTGAAAGTATCACCAGCAGATGGCACACTACTCTGTGAGTTCTGCAAGCTGAATTGTATTTATAAATCAGTGATATACTGTCTGGGCTTCAAACTCTTGAGTTCTTATAGAATATTAATAATAATAATAGTGTAAGCCATCCTAATTTGTGATGTTCATAAGAAATGTAATAATTTGCTGAAGCAGAAGTACATAATAAACAAGAATAGTTTCATCAGATATTTGAAATATAAAAATGTGTGCTTCAGTTTAAAGTCTGAATATTCTTGATTGCAACAGAAATTTGTCATTTTTCACCCTCTGATAGAGGGCCATAGAAGGCTACGTTCCTAGTAAAGAATCAAAAATAACATATTCATAATCACTGACCTTGAAATAGTCTAAAATTATACCCCACTTGCTTATGTTTGAGGTTTGTCCTTTTTAATCTTCTGGGAGTGGCTCTTAGAGGGCTAGGATCACTGGTAAAGAATCAAATATGAAATATTTTTAATCAGCAACCTCAAAATAGCATAAAATGACACTCCACATACCTATATTACAGGTCCCTATTTTTTTTTTTTTTGAAGTTTTGTGAAAAGGAGTAACATTGACCCCTCATATTCCATTATAGGGTGAACCACTAGGGCATAATTTCAGGTTCTTCTTCTTTTGATGAAAACACCTTTTGGTTTACTCTTTTAAGAGTTTAACTTCCTGCACAGAAAAATAATAGTAGTAATAAAGTAATAATAGTCTAATAATGGCTTAAAAATGAGGGTTCTTGGGAACAAGAGAGTCAAAAATAGGGGGAACCAGAAAAACTTGAACTCTTGCACAACTTAACATCGAGATGTGTATCATATGTGGGGGTTTTCTCGTACTGGTGAGTCAAAAGGTGCTGTAAAAAAACTGAACTGATTTCAAAGCTTTCATTAGTAATTCTAATGAACACTTTTTAGTTATATAGTATCTTTTCCATGCTCAAAGCACTTCACAGATAATTAAATATATACAATAGGAGTAAAAGATACAAATGAAGATCACATTATTTAACATGGGGCACAAACTAATATCAAAAATTAAACAACAAATAATAGAAAAATACATGAAAATCAGCACAAGGTCCTAAATATAAAATTGATTAATTGCTTAATGCCCACGCTACCTTAGTATAATAGGAGGAGAGGAGGAATACAACGCATTGCCACACCCACCACACAACGAACCACCTCAGAGCACTTTTTATTGTGTTCCGGCTCGCTGTATACATTGGTGGTTCATGTTCAGGATCAAACAAACTATCACCATCTAACTTTATTGTACACAGCCACCTTCACACTTAACTTGTTCTGTGCATTACAAAGTAATTAATGCACCACAACTAAAATTTTTCAGCTATATACTGAATCTTAAATGTACCTTTTCAACATTTGCCTCAATGTGTGGTATAATTTAAACAATTAAAATATTTGCCACCAGTAATAATTTGAATACAAGATCTTTTAAGGGATAGATAACTAGAAAGATTACAATATGCAAGCTTTCGAGGCAACTCAAGTCCCTTCATCTTGCATGAAGAAGGGGCCTGAATTGCCTTGAAAGCTTGCATATTGTAATCTTTCTAGTTGGCAAGTAAAAGGTGTCATTTTGCTTAACTCCTCACCACATTCATAATGGCTAACATGGTATACAACACCCTAGTACTAAAGGGAAAGATAGAAAGTGTGAAGACAACTCAGGCAGCAATATCACTTGTGATCAGCAGGGAGTGCTATGTAATTGGAATTGCAGGATCTTGAAGTAAGTAGGGCATCACAGATTGTTTTATATAAAATCATGTAATACTAGGGTGTTGTACCCTACGTTAACATTATTCAAAGTTATTGTCTGTTTTTACCTGCATTTTTATTAGTCTTTAATTTAATATTGTTTTTTTTTTTGTATCAGTATGCTGCTGCTGGATTATGTGAATTTCCCCTTGGAATTAATAAAGTATCTATCTATCTATCTATCTATCTATCTATCTATCTATCTATCTAT
>JANRMT010062791.1:123942348-123974371 GCA_026402145.1 Polypterus bichir lapradei | reverse complement strand
GGTGGGCTGAATGCACGCTAAGGAGATGTGGTTGGATCATCTGCTGTCTTGCTGCTGCTGCTGGCGAGCTGCATGTTCTGCTTGTCACGCTGCAAGTCGATCATTTTAAAGCCTGTACAGCAGCTGTCCTTTTGTCTCACTGCCTTGTCTCGTGTGACGTCAGTGTCATGTCTCGTCTTCCTCATCTCCCTCCCAAGATTTTTTTTTTATAATAAAGAGATGTATAATCCCTGCAACACTGAACTAGATAAGTGGGTTAGAATATGAATGGCTTAATGGATGGGGGGACAAGGTAGGAGCATTATACAAAAAGCAGGAAATGACTTGGTACACAAAATGACAACCAAAAGCAAAAAATAAAAAACAAAAAATAAAAAAGTCAAAAAACAGTAACGTATATAACAACAGAGTACATAGCGTAGAGTTTGCCTTGCTTAAATATCCATCCATATGTTGGACAATCATCCATCCAGCTTATTCCAGTTTATGGTTGTGGGAGTCTGGAGCAGTGTCTGGTAACAAAGCAGGAACCAATCATGGATGGGTCATCAATATGTCCCTAAAGTCATGTGATTGCCTGAATAAATAAGTTACTTAGCAACAGAGATTAGGGGCAGGGCTAGTGGCCTGCTTACCTGAAAGCAGTACAAGAAACAAGGGGTCAAGAGCAATGTCCATAACAAATCCTGGCATGAAGTCTGACTAATGCGTAATGTGCAGGATATTCTTTTTCTTTGTAGATTTAGAGCGGAGCTGGGATTCCCCATTTGGCTGATGGATTGCTAAAGTAAAAAAGGTTTTCCTTTTATATTATTTTTTTTTCTGTCTGCTATATTTTGGCTCAGGCAACATAACATTTCAGTGGTTAGTGCTGCTACTTCATGAATAAAGGGTCCTGAATTGAAATCATGTGCTGGGTGGGTGTTTTTCTTTCTGCATGAGTTTTTGCCTGAGTGTTATAGTTTTCCTTTATGGAGTGTGGTGATTGTGAGTGAGACCTGTGACGGACTGGAACCATGTATATTTAGTGCCTGCCTTGCTCTAAATGCTGCAGAGATAGGCTGCAGCTACCAAAACAATGGATTAATCAAGTTTAAGAGTGTTACGTCATGCTGACTGGAAACGTCGGGTAAATAATGACAAAAATTAAAATGAACTAAATCTGCTGCAATTCCACTTGCAGGGATCTCCTGTGCCTTTTATTGATTGTTTTGATATCTAGATCACTTAAGTTGAAGATGGATAACCTCTTGTGACCTGCAGAGACTTTAGAATATTAGGCTGTTGGGTAATGTGTATGTTATACAGTGTCTTCTACAACTATTTATAGAAAAATTTTGAGGTAAAATAAATTAATAAACACACTGGAATATGAAGGTAATTTCTTTGAACAAGTTTAGAAAAAAAAACATTCACCACAGACCATATTTTTGGGTGAGACTGTGAGATTGGTAAAAAAAAAATAGTTTTCTGATTAGCTGTAGTTTTGCTTACACATTCATTCTTTAACTACAGTCTGCGTACATCATCAATCTCCAGTGATCGGGCTGCTTTGGATTCCTAGGAGTCTCACCTTGGCCATCAATGGGGATGAAAAGCTGTTTCATGTTCTTTGGGTTACATGCCTCCATTGTATTGGCTCACAACATGGACAACTAATTAGCAAACTTTTTTTTTCAGTGTTATATGATGTGTTTTATATTTTATAGTTGTGCACTGAATGGTTTACTAGGAATTGTATATATTTTGTGACCACCAGAGGGCATGCCTGAGCCCCAAACACCAGACACAATTATTCCAACAACAGTCCCAGATTCAAATGATCATTTTTATTTAAAAAAAAAACAAAAAAAAAAAACCTTTAACCGGGCTTTTTCTTCCACAATCTACAATACAATCTCTTTTTTTATTATTTTATATTCCTCCACTTCTCCCAGGTAAGCTTTGACCTCCTCCTCCCCCAACTCCAACTCCCCAGGCTATGTAAAGGTCTCCCTTTTCAATCAGACCTGGCCGTACTTCCAGTGCTCAATCATTGCCTCCAGGAAGTAGAGGGTCAGGTAGAACCACCCAAAAAATGAACTAACGCCCAGTTGTGACCCACAGGGCTGGCTACTTTGGGCAGCTGTTTAAAGCTGATCCTTTGGCTAGGACGTTGGATATCTCTGTGTCCATGGTTCTTGTGGCTAATTCTCCAATCATCTGTGAACCACCCAGTCTCACTGAGATTGCACATGTGGTGAACCAGCTGAGGGGTAGGGAAGACTGCAGGGATCAGTGGTATCCAGGGTGAATTTCTCCAGATTGGTGGTAAGGTTGTCCTCCTGGTATTGCAAGCAGTCTCTGCTTCTTTTTGGGAGACGGGCATCATCCCAACTGAATGGAAAATGGGACTTGTCATCCCTATTTGGAAAGTGAAGGGTGATCGCCTGGATTGCAGCAACCACAGGGGGATAACACTGCCCTTGGTGCTGGGTAAGGTCCTTGCTAGGGTCATCCTCAACAAGATCCATGATCACTTGCTCACCTACCAGCAACCGGAGCAGTCTGGTTTTTCAACTAAGACGTCGGCCATCGACTGCATTCTGGCACTGAGGATTCTCATGGAGCGCAAACACGAATATCAGCAAAGTTTTTTATAGCCTTTGTTGATTTTCATAAGGCATTCAACTCAGCTGATCGAGCTGCCCTGTGTGACACCCTGAGATCAGCAGGATCCCCTTGAGGTTGCTGATATCATGGCTGGCCTGTACACTGGTGTACTGTGAGTGCTGTACAGAGTGAAGGCAGGACCTCTGTGTTTTTCCCAGGTGATTCTAGGGTTCGTCAGGGGTCTGTTTTTGCTCCTACTGTGTTCAATACTTGCATGTACTGGGTGCTGGGCGGGGTCATGGGGTCCAGCAGCTGTTGGTGAAGACAGATTTACTGATTTTGACTTTGCCCAGGATGCTGTGACCTTCACAGAGTCAATGGAGGTTCTGATTGGGGCTCTCGAGAGACTGAGTGAAAAGTCTGAGTGTCACAACTTGCGGGTGTCCTGGGTAAAAACCAAGATCCAGGTCTTTAATAACCTCTTGGCCACAGCCTTTGGCAGTGTGTCTGTCTGCAAAGAGAGTGTCAACCAGGTTTACTTACCTTGGCAGCGACTTTCATGTCTCTGGTGACTCTTCCTATGAAGTCGGTAGATGAATTGGGAGTGCACGGGGAGTCATGAGGTCTCTGGAAAGGGCTGTGTGGTGCTCCCAATATCTTTGCAAAACGATGAAGGTCCAAATCTTTAGATTCCTGTTACTTTCTGTTTTTTTATACAGTATGATTGCGAGACATGGACGTTATCCAATGACCTGAGACGAAGACTGGACTCCTTTGGTACTTTGTCTCTTCTGAGAATCTTTGTGTACCATTGGTTTGACTTTGTGTTAAATGAGTGGATGCTCATGGAGTCCCAAATGAGACACATTACCTGCATTGTGAGAGAACATCACTTACGGCACTACGACTATGTGGTGCAATTCCCCGAGGGTGTTCCGGCTCTCAGGATCCTCACTGTTGAGGACCCAAATGGCTGGACCAGGCCCAGGGGACGGCTACATAACACCTGGCTGTAGCAGATAGATGGGCATTTCTGGAGGGTAGGACTGGACCGCATGTCTGTTTTGGCTGCCAACCAATAATAATATTTCTCTGTGTGGTGGGTGTGGCAACGTGCTGTACCAGTGCATGCTTCCCAACCTGACCTGACCTGACACCATATAGCTTCCTCTGGTAGCAACTGTGGAGCCCAACAAGGCAGCTCTATAAAACCACATTTCCCATGCTGCCCTGCAGGTATCCAAACAAGGACTCACTAGAAGAGTTGCTGCATTTCCAGTGTATGGCTGAGGAGGAAGCCTCCCAACCAGAAACACCGACCATCCCGGCCAGCATGGCCCCACAGTGTCCCTCTGGAACTGAAAATACTGGACAACAGAGGCTGACACAAATGAGGATACCGAGAAAAGGCATAGGAGGAAGGTCGTCAAACACAGGAAGTATTCAAAGAATATGAATGATGAATAAATGTATATATACTGTATATATTGCTTTACTCCTCCTTTTCAACCTATCAACACTATTTATTTTTATTGAGAGTGAAGTGTAAGTAAGAATACCACTCTGTTTGTGAACTACAGAAAATAAAAAAAAAAAATAAGCCAGAAGTCTGCTATGACAAGCAAAGGGAACTTGGCCACATTCTCAAAGAAAGAAAAAAATGTGTTTCTCTTATTATCCATTACCTCTGTAGCCTGTGTCCAGTAGAAGTCTCTTCCCAAGTGATTTCCTGGGTGTGGCAGTCCATAGAAAATGTTAATCGCTGACATTCACTTGGTTCCCCTCCCCCAAGGCTGACACTTATGGTCTAGAAGCTGCAATGCAAAAAAAAAAAAAATACAGCAGCTGCTCAATAATAGAGCTTTGAGGGGCAGGGGATGGACGTGACTAGCATCTGCAATTTTCAGAAAGCGAGTTAATATTTTGAGTTTATGTTCAACGTACTCTGAAGGCTCCTCTGCATTCATTTGCACTGCTACTGCCAGTAGAAGCCTCATATGCACACATACACACTCCACCCCCTCTCAGGCTTGCTGCAGTGAAGTCACTTCTGCCGCATGATCACATGACTGCTGGGGTGATCAGTGAGCATCCCACACGTCTTACCACATCCTTGGAACAAGGACTGGCATTATTTATTTATTACTCTGAAATACTGCAATGCTTTGATTATCTGTTCAACATCTGATGTTCATTTTTTACTTCATCCCTGACTAGCAGTTGATTATACTGCCCAACAACAGTTTATACTCAGTAGGAATGGGGCAGGTGGACACATAAGCACCCTGTGGCCTAGATCTGAGTGAAGATGGACTGCAGAGTCAGTAATAGATTCTTTGTGTGTTAATCTGGAAGACTGACAAGTCTGTCTCCTTGGCAACCATGCTACTGCAACTCTTTTTGTGACAGTGACACATTGTATCCGAATTGCATTGTGAATAAAAAAGCTGTGTATTGTATTTTTTTAAAATCCTCTTGAGAGTTTGCTCCTGCCTTTTCTGAAGCCTAAACTTCACATTACAATATAAAAAAAACTCTTGGGCCTGCAACCGATTTTAGCCTGCAACAATTTAGTGTAACCTCAAAAAGGCTTTAGTCACATTATTCTAAAAATAAATTCTATTAGCATTCGCTGTATTTGTATCCACACCATACAGGATCTGAATGCAATAAGATGTCAACAAGCTTACACAGACATTAGTACAAGATTTAATTTTGTCAGCCTGCAATAGCATATATTCCGATTTTGACAGGCCTTAATAGCATCTACTAACACTGCTGTGGATTTAGACTCTGTTAGAACTAAACAGCCTGCATTCACACTGAATTGCTCTGTAATTTTATAATGAAGTTCTTTAAAAGCTTCTGCCCACATCAGCCAAGTGACAAATCTCACCAGCAGCCAACATTCACATCTCTCAGACAAAGCTCAAGTCTGGCTATATTTGTTCTAAATTATACCAAATAAAAGAATCTCAAACTGAGACTAATTCTCAAACTGCATCTATAGCATTCTCAAATATGATTAGTTGTACTTTGAAATATTCCTGCTACAATGGTTCAGAGTCTGATGTCTGCTCTCAGTGACAATGCTGGAATCTTTCCTCATCTTATTTATTTAATATTGTAGTATTTGGAATTAATAATCTCATCGTGCCATAATGTAATTTGGTTCTTCAGGTGTCAAAGTTCTGTAGCCACACTGTCCTTGAATTCCATTTTGTGAGACATCACTCTCCAGTATTGTGCAGTTATTCACGTTCCACCCCCATACCACCAAATATTTCATTTGTAACCACAAACTGAGACTTGTTTCAGACATCTCTCAGTAACTGCACTGCATTTAGAGTCTGACTCTTTTAGTACTAAATGGACTGCCTTAAAACCATAGCATGTTGGACTCAAATCCTACACCTTTTTTCTCCAGATCCATCCCTTGAAAAAAGCATGGCATCGTCCATTAGCCCGCATGCATACCACTAAGACAAAGCAGAATTCTGATTTTCAAAGACCACTCTTAATAACTTGAAAAACTAAAATTGCCTGTATATGGCCTACCTCCATATCATGCTCAAATATGATTACATCTAATTTTAAAGAATTCTAGTTACAATCATCCAGTGCCCTGAATATACGGAATGCTGAAATTGACTACAACATTAAAATCCAGTTAGTCTGCTCATCATCATAAAGATCAGGCCCTATACAAAATGTCTGTTTTCACACTACGTGGGAAATTGAACTTTAGTTTTCACAACACAGAATGATCAGTTTTTGTTCACTGTCTGTTGAGGTCTTATTGTTTCAGATGTTCTGCAGTTTTATTTATTTTAAGTGCCATTAGCAGCCCAGATTTGTTCTGAGTCTGATTTTGACTTCCTTCAGAATCCTTCTATCTGACCAAGAAGGAGACTCAATGTTTTTTTTTTAGTTAGTTATGGTGCTATATCATCCCCAAAAAGTCCTAGATATTGGAGAAAGGATGCTGTTTGTGTTCAAAGGATTCAAAACAAAGTCTTTCAAAAACTGTGCAGTCATCAACTTTCAATACTGAAAGCTTTCTATCACAAAATCTGAATGTGGATGGTTTGCAAAGTCCACAGTGTCAACTAAAGTTCTATATGATTTTGTTAAAAAACATCTTTTACAAGCAGTCCAGGTAATGCTTATAGTAATGTCAGTAATCATTAATTATTCAATCATTTTTAAAAATTTAATACATGAGCATTAGTTTACAAAACAAGCAAGAATGATAGATAAATAAAAACAGTGAAATGAAGTAATATACATATGTCAACCGATTTAAAGAACAGTATGTTTGGCAGTAGTATGACAAGTTATAAAATTAAAAACATTTTTAATTATAATGCCTCACAGATAAACCTGGAAGAAAATTATTCTATAAAGTAAAACCTGCACTGTCATCTTGATTATGTGTAAGACAGAATGGCAGTAGCACACAGGTGTCAAACTCCAGGCCTTGAGGGCCACAGTGGGTGCAGGTTTTCTTTGTAACCCTTTTCCTAATCAGTGCCCAGGTTTCACTGCTAATTAACTTCTTTTCCCTCTATTTTAATAGCCCTGTTTTTAAGGATTAAGTCTTCTGAATTGATTCTTTGCTTCATTAAATGACAGCCAAACAGAAATGAGACATGAAATGAGCCAACAGATGACCAGCTAAATTGGGGCTTCAAACTCCAACCAGTTCCTTAATTAAAAGATGATTCTTGCTGTTAATTAAACCCATTATTCAATTCCATGGCTTGTTGCTGCTCTCTTTTTGCCACATCAGACATTTCCAAAACTGTTGATATTCTGTTTTTTTTTTCCTAAAATGTTTTGGTAACCTGAGGGATCAACCTTACTGAGACCTTCATCTTTATTTTCAGATTTTGTTCAATGAGTACAGGTAAGCTGCTCATGTCCTGCTTGTTTTACGTCTCATTACTGTCCGGCTGCTAATTAAGGAAAAAACAACTAAGGGGCCTGAGTCAAGCTAATTAAAGCTAAGGCTAAAGAAGTTAATTAGCATCAAAAACTGGTCACTAATTAAGAAGATGGTTAAAATGAAAACCTGCAGCCACTGCGGCCCTCCAGGACTGGAGTTCGACACCCCTGCAGTAGCATATCTTTAGTATTAATGTTTGTTAGAGTACAGCACTCCCTTTAACATATATAAAACAGTGTTTAATACTACGCTATTAATGATATAATAGAATAACTTGTTTTTTTAGTTTTCTAGGGGTACTCAAGTTTCCTTTCACATTCCTAAGGTGTGACAGCTTTGCTTTGTTCCACTAGGTGCTAGTGTTGATGTGTGACTGTGCCCTGTGATAAACCGGTGTCCTATCCAATAATGAAAATGGAGTTCCAGAGAATGGGTGAATAGTATTTTGGTGTAATTAGAAAAAGCAATTAACCCAACAACTTATATTATTAATAATGAAGGAATTGACCATTCAGTATATATTTTAACTTGTACCTTTCATAGTGAAAACTCTACTAGACCACTTTTACAAAATGGAAATTAAAGAATTAATTGATATCACAACACAATGAAGACAATACAAAATAGCATGGCCCAAATCATCTATCATTATGATGCTAGGGGTAGCATAGTAGCGTACTGGTTAGTGTTGCTTCACAGTTCCTGTCTTATTTCACGAGTTTAAACATTCTCCCCTCATCTGCATGGCTTTTCCTTCGAGTACTCCTGTTTTCCTCACACATTTCCTCCCAGAGTTGATTCTTATTTTGCACACAATGCTGCTGAAATATGCTCTGCTAAACTTTGACCTGGAATAGAATTAAGTGAGTTTTAGAATGTTATATTTTGTTGTGATAATGCTAGTGCATTGCTTGCATTTATGAAGTATAGAAGGATATACAGAGTGACAGGGTGGGAAAGTGATTGATCCTTCTCTGTCATGGCTCAAAGGACTTTGTCATGAAACACTGTGTTAAGTGTGCATGTTGTGTTAATAGTTAAAGATTGTTATGTCTAGAATAATGTCCAGGATGGCAGAAATATTCAAAGTGACATATTTATAATAAAATAATATCAGTAATAGTAGTCTAAAGACTTTAGAGTCTTGGTGCTTCCTGTCTTGTTATATGGTTGTGAGACATGGACGCTATCCAGTGACCAGAGACGAAGACTGGACTCCTTTGGTACTGTGTCTCTCCGGAAAGTCCTTGGGTACCATTGGTTTGACTTTGTGTCGAATGAGCAGTTGGTCAAGTAGTCCTGAATGAGGCACATTACCTGCATTGTGAGGGAGCATCAGTTACGGCAATACGGCCATGTGGCACATTTCCCCAAGGGTGATCCGGCTCGTAAGATCCTCATTGTTGGGGACCCAAGTGGCTGGACCAGGCCAAGGGGTCGCCCACGTAACACCTGGCAGTGGCAGATAGAGGGTCATATCTGCAGGGTGGGACTGTACCACATGTCTGCCTGGGGGGTTGCAAACCAGGATCCCGAGTTGTTTTGTTGTGTAGTGGGTGCAGCAAAGCACTGTACCAGTGCATGTTCCCCAACTTGACTTGACTTGACATAGTAGTAATTGAGAAGAATGTATTAAGATACATATTTTCAATTCATTTAATAGAAAACATAAATCAGCTCACCTGATATACCCCATCCATGCTTTTAAACTGTCATATAACTTTGTCAAGTATGTTCCTAGTTTCTGAAAACTTGTGAATAAATCCTGATGAAATATCTAGTATAGTTAGGTAGCACTATGTAAGGCACCACATTTAAATAACAATAATACGAACATTAAAAATAAAGTAAATAAATAAAGAAGACTAAGTAAGGTAAAACTACTAAAACCATTACCTATTTAGTTGGATACATATTCATATTGGTACTTTTTTCCCTCCATAATTAACATATACCTCAGCTTTTTCTTTATCTAAATGGTTCTTTTCACAGAAATATTTCCAGTTAGAACTTTTACTTGGATAGATTACTAGTGTCAATTATAACTTTCAAATCAATAAAGAATTGAGACCTTAATATTATCTGTGGGGGAAAAAAAAGTGTCCTACTGGGTTGACCCTCACAAGTCTTCTACCTATGTCAATATATTCAGTACACTCTGTCTGTTAAGAAGGGTGTCTTGCCCTCTTGTCTAGCTAATAAAGTATCTCTATGGATAGACTAACAGACCATCTTCTTATGCCAGTATGGTGCTGTTGGTTCTGGGGGCTCTCCAACCTTAATACCACCTTTCCTCAAGCAACTTCATGCCAGGCTGACACCCTTCCATGATGGGCTTTCTTCAGGATGCTTACAAGTCCAAATGAGGTTCACTAGTGACTATACATTGACCTGTTTTGAGTTAAAGAGCAAATAAAAGAAAGTAAGCCGTTTTCAGTTTAAAAGATTTTAATAGCTTCAAAGATTGAATCACTTACTTAATAGCAGAGTCAGAGAGATGCCTGGGATAGAGGTGGAAGGCTGGTACTTTCTACAAGGACGATGAACATCCAAATATTTATTCCTAAAAAAATTGCATGATGTTTTTTTTGTCTTGTTTAATAATGCCTGATTCTGTCAAAGGTTGATGTCGCACCATTTTGATCCCTTGAACTGAAATCATGTCACATCATTGTACAGTACTGTATTATGAAGCTTGTACAATGATCCTGCAAAGATAACCATCTTTATTCTAAATAGAGATGTACCGCTATGTTATTTAGCTAAGCATCACAAAAGGGTAGTTCACCAATAGTAAAAGTAATACCACCATGATATACTGTATAAAACACTGAAAAGGTCAAGCCTTTACACAAATATAGTAATAAATAAGTGTAATTGAGAAGGAATCAAATAAAAATGATCATTACACAATTCTTTTTATGAAGGATACAAAGGGGTATTGAGGTAGTAGCAAAAAAGTATGATTATTGTTAAAAGACCAAAAATATCATAGTTCATAAGACCGGTATGGTAAAATCCAAAGGTAGCAGGTCCATCTGCACATAGGAATTCAATTGGAAATAGAAGTGAACCTATAATGTTGGAGCATTTCAAAACAAAGCTCCCCTTTTAAGGGCAATTACACCTTCACATTATACTGATCTATATACAAATAGAAAAATCAGTACACACATACTGTATGCACCTGATAAATAAATCAATCAGACAGACAGAGACATATAAAATGTATTTACAGATCAAAGGTGTACTTCACCTTGGTATTGAAAACAGATTAATGCAGCTAGGAGAACAGATAAGTATACCACCACATTTAACATATAATTCGGTGCTCAAGGAAGACACATGTTTACTTAAGCAAGGAAGACAAAAGTTTCAAGGTAGGATATCTTTTAAGGTAAGGGACACTATAGTTCTGAAGTGGTACTCACTAGTAATGGTGCCGGAGTGTGGTGAGGTGTTAGATGTTGGTTAGCAAATGTAAGTAAGAATTACTCTGTACACGCGACAATAACGATCCTATAAACCTATATATGTATAATGATAAAACAACATTCTATAAAATCACATCAGAATGCTCATGTTTCAACTTCTGTTTCACAAAATGCTTTGAAATTTATTATGATGTTTTAGTTCTTATCATAACTTCCCAGTGTGTAATCCTGGCTAGAATCTTCACTCAGGTATCTTCTGTATGGAATCTGCATGTAACTTTCCACAGGGACTCCCATTTACTATCAGAGATCAAATATAAGCTATTGATTTGACTGGTGACTGTACATGCCAAAGTGGATGTGAGCAGGAGTGTAAGTATGCCTTGAAAAGGACTTGTTTTCAGTCAATGGTAAGATGTTGCATCTGCTGCTGCCATGACAGACTGCCTCGTCATGATCTTGAAATGCAAATATACAGGTCTGAAAAGAGATAAAAGGAAATCTTTTAGATTACTGTAATCATGAAAGCAACTTCAGTATAAACAATAATAACTAAATGCTGGTATATAACTCTTAATTATGCAAATTGCACCTGGTCTTTGCTGCAAAAGTTACAGAGAAGAATATATAACTTTTTAACATCAGATTCCCAAAGTCCGCTCAGGCACTCCATTGGGATTTGCAAGATTCTGATGAAATGATCAGGATTTTTTTAAAAAAAAGCCTTTTAATGCCTCATCATAACTGAAATCCCTATCTGTCATTTCATGTTTATTTCCCTTTGAGGTCAGAATGCCCATCATGTTTCAGGGAGGATATTCATAGCATCTTCTGAGCTGGCCTACAGATTCCTAATGGGTAGATTCAAACTGCAAACAGCTGTAGGACAGGCATGAATTCTCTGACTGCCCTTGACTGTAATTCCTCTCTTCTGCCAAATCACCTCCCCCATCACTGAATGCCCTAAGCACTCACTTCTGTCAACAGCTTACTGATTTTAAGACCCCTGATTAAAAAAAAATACCTGATCTCTGCCAATACATTTCTGTACCAATGGCACAAATGACTTGTGGAACCAGTCTGGAATGTAAGGTTTGTAAATGACCTGTGCAAGAGGCCTTTTTTTGTGGTTTAATCTCTGCATGTCCTGTAACAAATTCAGAAACACTTGACCTGTTTAAAAATATTAACTTCTAAATAGTGTGTAACTAGTCAGAGGTTCAAGCTTGAATGTCAAGGATGAGAATGCAATAGCTAAGTCACTGGACTTTCAAACCACAAGGTTGAATATTCAGTTTCATCCTCTGATTCATTATTTTACACAAAACAAGTCATTTAATTGTACTTCAACGGTAGAAAACTTCATATTAACACCTGTAACATTTTCAGATATTTCTTATTTTTTTTAATTGATTTTTTTGTAATCATTCCATACAAATAGATCAATTTTTACAAAAAATAGGATTGAAAATAAATCAACCCCCACCCCTGAGAAAGAGAGCATGGTCAACGGAATAAAACTAGTAAAGCTAGTAAAAATAAAAAAATGAATGAGTTTAATAGGCGGATAAAGATAAATGGAGAAGAAAAGGAAATTGGAAGAGAATCTACTTCCTCAGTGCTTTAAGAGCGTATCCTAAAATATTATTGATTAGATCCTGTCAGGTTTTGAAAAAGTTCTGCACAGATCCTCTAACTGAGATATTTCTAAATTAATTTAGATGAACAAATCAGCTAAATATACAATAATGGTAATAATGCGTGCAAAGTAAACTCAGAGATATCTGACAAAAAAGCTGCAGGCTTTACTGACATGCTAGTTTGTATTTGCTGCAGTGATGCACATTGCTGTAAAAGAACTGAGCCGCTTTAATGTTTACAACAACACATATAGGATTAAAAGTACATATCAAAGTAGAAATTTAGTTCCTGTTTCAGAGACTTCAGACTCCACAGCTGATGTTATACTCTAAACAAAAGCTTTCTGAAGTACTGAATCAAATACAGAATGGTGTCATCTGGTAGAATTAGCATTTAAAATACATTTTGATCTTTGTTAAAATTAAATCTAACAGGATAAGAATACACTGGAATAATTATATACTATAATGAAATCTGAGGATTTGAATCTATCTGAGGATTTGATCTATCAGAATCAGGGATACAGTATAAATAGTTAAAGCTGTTGTCTACCGAATAAAAGGTTATTCTGGAGTTTTACAAAATAATAATGATCATTAATTTTCAATAATCAGTGTATAAAGGGTTTCAGTTAATGATACAGAGGGGAAAACATTATACTGACCTCTGGCAGGGTCAGGATACAAGAAGGCAAGGCTTTAATCCACCATGAGTGAGTTCAAAAAAATACTGACACTTTCTGAAATAATTGCCTGATGAGGTAATCAATTGAAGAGCTAAAATTGTGAAGCATTATATTTGTAATGTCAGGGCTGAGCATAAACAAGTACGATGTAGGATTATAAATTATAATAAAACTGGTAAGGCTACAGAATACTCAAATATAATAAGATCACGCAACAAAGATTACCTTTAATTAGATGAACTGTGCCAATGGTTAGATTTATCACAGAGTTGAACTTCTAACTGTCCTGATTGGGAACTGAGTGAATTTACAGAACCTGCAAATGTAGTTGTTTCAAAGCAATAAAAGAAGAGGGTCCTGTGGGACTGGCAGAACAGCTGTGATTATCACAGCAGCTGAAAGGGGGTTTTGTAAAACAATATTGGGAACAAAAGGTCATTCCAGGGTGCTGGACAGCTGCACAGTTCTGCTCAAGGCACAGCTTATGCTGAGCTGTCTCCATGTTAAGACAAAGGAAGTATGGACCTCCGAATTTGCTGCGGATTACAAGACCACTGAAAAAACTAAAAGTGGAATGGATTGTAGTTCCATACCTTACCTTTCACAAATGCTGTGGCAGTGTGCTGGATAAGTCATTCTACTGTTTGCTGTGAGTGTTTTGATTTATATAAAATGCTATCTCCCACCCCCTCACCTCTCTGTTACATGCCATTAACAAATTTTCATAGAAACAAAAATTGCGGTCAGTATGGCAGTGGAGGGCACTGCATCAACAGAGTAAAAGAATAATTTCAGGTCACTAAGCTTCCAAATCAAATAATAACAACCCCCGCAGGAGTATTCCACTGAAACATCAAAAAGTTAAGCATGAGTGAGTACATGTATGTGAGTGTTTGTAATCATGTGCCCCTGAGAAAGGTTTACAGAGGATATGGGGTTAACTGAGTTTACCTCTGAGCTTTGAAAATAGGACTATGAGAGTGGACTGGCATAAGAGATGGTGTGCATGTCCCTTTCTACAACAGATCAGCAGACATATTGTATGCAGGTCCTGATTTGTGTTTCTAATTCTCCATTTTCAGCATTGGATTTGGGGAGGGGTTAGATTGCTGGAGAACTGCAGCCTGCATTTCTGAGTTGAGTGACTCTGGACGGGGGGGCTGCCTTGCTGATCTATGATAATGACATCATAGACTGGATTGAGCGGCTGCCTAATTCCATTAAACAGGAAGCCCGTTGCTTTTGGAAAACATATTAGTCACAGTAGGTGGGACTCCAATGACAGAGCAACAGTGAAATGAGACTGCAATATGGCATGGTGGCTTAACCACTTCCACACCACATCTACAAGGCTGACAATAGATCAAAGGAACCTGAGAATCAAAATATCCCATTTACCTTTTTGTCCCCTCACTCTTAAAAATGGAAGTCTTCTAGAATGTGTCTGCTGATAGAGATGATTGGTAGCTAGGTGTCTAGAAGGTTACGTTAGGAGTGATTACAGTGAAATTATTAGCAAGACCTATACCCCAACTATGCGATCCAAATCAAAGATAAACTAGCTATAATGAGAATTCTAGTGTTATGCTATACAGGTATTTGCTGATTCATGTAATACCCTAAGGCAGCCCATGTAAACAAAGAGGACAGACACACTAACTAATATAGGCAAAGAAGACATAGCATGGAAGAAGAGGGCACACTTTTAGAAGTAGCAGAGATTTAGAGTGAGAGTGTATACATCTCGAATCAACCCATGCAGAGGAAGATGCAGAAAAAGTCTGTATTTAGTCATGTGGAAATACACCAGGATCTAGCCCAAAGATGAAGGCAAGGAAGACAAACCAGAAGATAGCCTAAAAGGAGAAGCCTTGGTGAAGATACATGGGAAGGTAGTAATGGCTGGAGTCTCAATGGATAAACTGTGGGAAGTAAAGAACAAATGTTGGCAGTGGAAACAAATTAGGAGGAAACCCACAAGTGTAGTCAGCATGGAGACCACCAAGAAGGTAGACAATAATATGAACAAGGTTAACATGTCAGAATGTAGTCCATACTACATGTTTCATGTTCAAACACACCTAGACAAGAGCTCACATATGTGAGAGGGCGCATACAAAGAGATAACCCACTTGAGGAAGCAGTGTGTACCCACCCAGAGTCAGCTCACACATGTAGATGAGGAGACATATTAAAAAGTAGTCAGTGTCTGAAATGAGAGTAAAGATAAATAAGTAATAATAAGTAATAATAATAAATACTAAACAAATAAAATTATATCAATCTATAAATAAAGTGCTATCTAAGATTACACAGATTTAAACCACATGTGAAGTCAAAGATAGGACACACAGCAGTAACCTACTTGTAGAGCCAGGATGGCAATACATCAGGAGGTAGCTCACACACAGAGTCATGGGGAAGACGTACCCAAAAACAGACCATAGAATAAACTCATAAGCACAGGTAGAGAAGACAAATCAGGGTAGAACCCACATGTGAAGTCAATCTAGGAACACATCAGGAGTTAACCCATGTGTTGTGTCAAATTGAAGAAACATCCAGGAGGGTGTCCCATATTTTAAGTAATGGGGAACACACCCACAAGCAAAAACATATCAAGTGGGCAAAGACATCCCACAAAATATTTACACACCAAGAGACAGCCAACATATGTAACCAGTCTGGCATGTAACACAAAATAATCAAATGGTATTCTTGAAAAGGTGGGAGGGGCAGGGGTAGATTAAAAGAGGTAGATAGGAACTCCTGATGTAACTGTATTGGTTTGGGAGCAAGGTCTAATTAGAACATTCTACCTGTGTCTGAGCTGGTCAATAAGTGCTTTTCTAGCTCATAAGAGTAATATGTCTACCTAGTGCAGTATTACCTAATTGTTTTAAACATATTTTCCAAGAGCAAAATTGCCTTTATTGCCGATTTCTTATGTCCAAACATATGTCCTGCTGGACATTGTCAAAGTAAACTCATTACAGGACTAGCAACGGTTATTGTGGTTCTGTTGTTAGGAAACAAACTGGGAAAAGACATCTCACAGCTTGGCCTCCTAGATGTGTAACTGCTGGTGTCCACCAAAAAAATGCATCATAGAGAACATCTAGAACTCTGACCCAGATACTCAACAGCAGAAAACATCAAACTTTTGTGTGGCTGAGAAACGTTTTATTCAAATTTAGCAAAGTAATGTAAAGGAAATCTAACTAAAACTACATTGTCCATTGGAAATCCATTTCAGGCTGAGGCTAAGGATCTGCACTGGCAATTGGAAGGTTGCCGGTTCAAATCCCGTAAATGACAAAAAGGGACTCTGCTCTGTTGAGCCCTTGAGCAAGGCCCTTAACCTGCAATTGCTGAGCGCTTTGAGTAGTGAGAAAAGCGCTATATAAATGCAAAGAATTATTATTATTAAAGAATTATCTTCATTTAACCCTGGAATTCACTTTCAGTAGACAAGCCACATAACAGAAGGGAGCCCATGTGTGATATTAAAGCACAGCATACTATGGTACATACTACGTGTCACATATGCGCTGCACATAACACTTGCAATCCACCTTAGGCTCAGCTGTATACTGACAGACTGGCTTAGAGCCAAGATACTTGTGGCAAAGCACATTGTGTGTACTGTGAGTCAGTCTAAAGTTGTATCAGTGTAGTACACACTTACCTCAAACAATATCACACCATGCAGCCATAGATTCACTTTCGAGCCTCATTATTTAGGTTGGACAGAGGTTAGCAAATATAAAAAAAAAAAATTTCTACCACATTTTGCTTGGAAATTACAAAAATTCAATCCATTAGCAGATGCAGCATGTAAAGACTAATGGCAGATATGTTGCATGAAGGAAGTAACATGAGAGGTGAGCTCAACTTTGAAAGTTTTTCTTTTTTTTTATGCTAACCTCCTTTATTGTTGATAATTCAGAAAAAAAAGAGAAAAGAGCAAAAAGTGTAATTTATGACATTACAAGATGGAAATCCAGTTGAAAATTCAGTAACTACCCAAATGCAACCTGAAGCTGACTAGTGTATGATATGGCTCCTATGCATTTCCTGTGTGTCCCAAGGTTAATTCACACATTTTTACATAATCTGAGTCTAAATAATGAGTCCTGAAAATGAATTAAAATATCTGATGTTTACACTTCAAATTACGATCTAGAAGGTTGCTCATCTGACACTTGTTTCATTCACACATGAATGTAGGGAATCAGACAGAAAAAAACTGTGATGTACTAAACTTCAGGGAGTTATAAGATGTGCATAACAGAAAATGGATTTCTAAGGTTCCTAATTTAACACTTCATCTACACTGGAATTCAAGTAAGTGTGAAGAAACTCTCTCAGTATTTGGCAGGGTCATAAGTTATATTTTTTGCTTTAGTTTTTCTGATTTACTAACAAACATAGAAATTAATAAAGAATACTTTTTTATTTGCTTCTTGATGTATGCAAAATCCTTGCAGAGTTACTAATTTAACAATTCGCTCTACAATGGAATTCACACAAGTGCAAGAAGATGAGATAATGCAAACAAAACTCTTTAATTTCCCTCTGATCATAGCAACATAGAAGAATGGTTCAAGAGAAGTAAAAGCAAGAATAAACAATGGGGTGTTTAGTCAATCCTTGGAAAAATTGGTCTGGAATGGTCCCTACAGTAGATCCTTGTAAACTTCACATTAGTGATACTGCAGGAAAACACTCAACAGATACAATACAAAACAACTGATTGTACTATACAATATAAAATCAAATACATTAACTTGTGAATGTACATAAATAAATATACAGTAAAATGAACAGGTAATTGAATCAAGTGAACAACTTCAATAATATTTAATTTACAAACTAAACACAATGGCTGAAATGAAGAAAATATGCTACGTAGACAAGCAGATTGATACAGGGGTGCCAATGCCTCTGTGCACATCAACCTTTACAGATTTATTGTGGCATGTGTATGATTGTGTGTGTTCATTTCTTTCTCTTAATCATCCAGAATGAATTCTGGTAGGGCAAAAAGGCTGTCAGCTATCATCACTTATAAATTTTAAGACTGTGAGCACATGTGTGTATTTAAATAAATTATGCATCTCCAAAACTACTTGTGCAAAAATTTTGCAAATCATGACTAAATGGTGCAGACTGCAAAACACCCAGCTAAATTAGACAATTTCTATGGCAGTTATTGTTAAAGATGAAATGATTTTAAAGGATATTGAGATAAGTACTGGACCAATATAAACCAAAAACATTGGGAATGGAGCCTGTGACAAGACAAGACAAACACTATGCAAATTGTTTGAAAAAGACAGGTCAATTTTTTCCAAAAGTCATTGTTGTATATAGGGTTCTATACATACACATAGACACACATACAGACACTATGCTAAAATCAACTTCTCTGCGTTTTGAAAATCATAGAATCAGGATCTGAACTTAACTTGATAGCAAATTTTGAGCCCATCACCAAACTTTCATTTACATGGAAGTAAAAAATAAATAGGCAGGATGACCACCTTAGAACACAAAACAAAATACCAACAGGGATTCAAAAATACACTTTTACTTGTTTGTCTTTGCCCAAAACCTAAATTCAAGACCTTGACTCTCAGTATAGAAAGAAATTGATAAAGCTATGGTTTGAATTCTGTTCCCTTTAGCATACGGCAGGCTATGCTTAACAATACCTACACACGATAATGTATCATCATCTTTAACATCATCAGACTAATGTGATGGGCCAAACTCTTATTTATGGAAGTTTAACAGAATGGTTTAATAGAAATAATAAGTAAGAATAAAACGCGAAATCTTTAGGCAGTCTTTTGGAGCCAGTTGTATCAAAGAGATAACCTGGGTGGCATGACGTGGGAGCCCCACAAATTGCCACCCGTCCTTTAAAATACGGAATCGTCCCGTATTTGTGGTCTTGGCCCCCAAGGGATGTGGCCCCCGCTGCAGTATGCGTCCCTTATTTTTTTGTATTAAAAGTGGTAACCCTACCCACAAAGCAATTCTTCATACACTTCTATCCAGCACATATTGCAATTCATTCCTACAGACATTAACTGGAGCCTATTAGGTGGGTGCACAGAAGAAACGGCCCAATTAATTAGAAATGATAACACTTTGTTATTTAAAGAGGAACATTCTAATAAGCACATCTTGGGAATATGAGAAAAAAAATAGATATACTAAAAAAAAAAAGTAACTTGCCCGACGGGAGTCCGTGCCAGCCCCACCGGTTTAAGGCTGCAGGCAGCATTAATCACTGTAGTACTCTCTCTTCACAAAACTAAGGGTTCGGGATAACAGATAAAAAAAAATGAGCCGTCCCTCAGCCTTCTGGCCGCGCAGGCCAAACGTCAGCTTTTTCAGTCTGACGGTCTCCATGGAGACAGGCGGGGGCGGGAAGACAGAAAGCGGGACGTTGGCTGGGGAAGCGTCTCCCGACGGTTTGCCGAAGTCTCCACCCTTGAGCTGGAAACGGAAATCGATGCTGATGAATGCGGTCTTTCTGCTTGGTAAAGCCGGAGTGGCAATAGCGGGTTTATTTATTTTCCTCTTAAAATGTGTCTAACGTGGCACTGACTGTCGTTATTAATCAGGTATAATAATATAATAAACAACATGCGATATGCTGGGAAAGTATAATTTGACTGTGCTCAAAATTGCATTCATCGCAAATGTAAGAAGTGAACGTAGCCTGCCCTTTTCTATTTCATAAGGTGTTTAATCCGTCAGAAAATGCCAAACCGCGAAACTGAATTATTAGTCGCGCGTTCAACAAACAAAGGCTAGGCAGGTTTAATAAGCTTGATATAAGATTTCACGTTTTGAATAACAAAGCTATTGTATTGCAGTAGCACCTTTACATTTCAAAGAGGCAAAGCAAGATATTTGATTTTTTTTTTCATTTTGAAAAAAATAAGAAACTGGAGCCTGTAAATAGAGTTGATTATAAGGAACAACATGCAACGGAATTCTTTAGGGAAATTTTGGAAACGTAAAATAAATACACACTTTCATACTGATTAGATGCCCACCTCAGGAATATTAACCCCTTATCGCAAAAAGCAATTGGGATTAAAAAAAAATCACGTCTATTGTGTTTGTCTTTACCCACAACCAGTTTTCACAGCAGCAGCTTCTCAGTGCAGAAAGAAATGGAAATGTTATGTGGTGTAAATTATATTCCTTTTAGTATACAGCAGGCTGCTACTTAACAACGTGTATACGTGACAGTGTGTTGGTTACATATATGCCATTCATAGTGCATCGTCATCAATCTCATTTTTCCTATTGTAAAAATTCTTGTTTTACTAAACTATATACAACAGTTTATTAAAAAAAACAACAAAAATAAACATCCTAACATCTAACTGTAGAAGAAGCAAAAGTGTAAAGAATTAAAACAAATGGCTCAAATGATAATGTGATTTTTGGGGGCCCCATTACAGGTCATATAGCATCATGATTTTAATCAAAAAGTGTGTTTGGTCTGTTTTGTGCATTTCAGGATCTTGCATTATTTCACATTATATATTTAAATCATATGCAGTATGTAATGTTAGTAAAAGTATAGAACAGCTTTTTCTAAGTAAGGATTTTGGAAAGGTAGAATGTAGCAGTAGTGGTAATGTCACATGTACAGAGTACAGTGCAGTTCTTACTTGCATATCCAAACAACATTCAACATGATGTCACTATCCAGTGCCATGATAAATAAAATATATTAAAACACATAACTTCATTTTATTTGAAAGAAAAATTCTCATGGCAAGGGCAGCACAATGGCACAATGGTTGCACTCCTGCCTCACAACAAGTAGACAGATTTTCACATCTAGTTGGGTGCACCCTGCATAGAATTTGGTGTTTGTCCCAATGTCCAGGTTTGCTCTGAATTCCTCTTACATTCCAAAGACATGCAGGTTAGATTGATTGGCAATGTTAAACTGAGCAGTCTGTGTGTCTATGCCTTCACCATGCAATGGACTGCTGCCTTGTTCAGGGACCTGCACCCTATGCTTGGTGGGATGATTCCAGCTACGTCACAGCCTTGATCTGGATAAAATGGGTTGGAAAAATGGATGGATGAATATCACAGCAATTTGTACAAAACATGAACCTTTCCCAAACAAGATGTCACAAAAACAGTTTGCAATTGTTAGTTGTAAGGACAGCATGTGGGAATAAATTATTAAATTCTTAGGAAACAAAACAGGAACACCAAAAACATCTTAGCTGGGAACCAAATCAGTGTTTAAGTACTATAATTTGACAACACTGCAATGTCTTTTATTTTATCATAAGGTAACCTAACACGGTGGCACGGTGGCGCAGTGGGTAGCGCTGCTGCCTCGCAGTTAGGAGACCCGAGTTCGGTCCACAGTCCAAAGACATGCAGGTTAGGTGCAATGGCGATTCTAAATTGTCCTTAGTGTGTGCTTGGTGTGTGTGTGTATGCGTGCCCTGCGGTGGGCTGGCACCCTGCCCAGGGTTTGTTTCCTGCCTTGCTCCCTGTGGTGGCTGGGATTGGCTCCAGCAGACCCCCATGACCCTGTAGCTAGGATATAGTGGGTTGGATAATGCATGGATAACCTAACACTGTCAAACCCAATTCAGGGCTGCAGTGGGGCTGGAGCCTATGCCGGTAGTATTGGGTAAAAGGGAGTAAGCATCCTTGGACTGGGATCCAGTATATGTATTTCATCAATCAAATTGTTATTTTATTTTGCCTGTTTTCACAGAGCATCATTATTGTAGTTATTACAAAGTTAGTAATGTATAAGGAAATATTTTCACTAAAATAATGAGAATATGCTATGTTTGAAACACACCCAGTGCTATGATAATATTCTATTCATTCCTCCAGTTTATTAATGTGTTTAATTTAGTTCCATATTTCATAAATCTGTGTTCATCTCTTATTTCAAATCCAGTTTATGCAGTTCTGGGTCACAGTTTCAGAATTTAGAGTCTAATAGAACAATATACAAAGCAAGGCATGACTCAACCTTGAAAAGAGCTCCATGCCATCAAAGGACACACAAATATACACACTCAGTCTCCATCACAGAAGATCAATTTAAAGACCCAAATTAGCCTAACGTGTATGTCTTTAGGATGTAGAAATAAAAAAGAGCATATACTGTAGGTACAGGGACAATTGACATACTTAACATAGACAATGACTGAGTCAGCATTTGAACCAATTTTTGTTGCTTTCAAACAGCACACATCTTTTTTTCTGTAAACATGACTTTGATATTTTTCTTGCTTCCTGTTCAATGGAAGATGGGTGGACCAAATTCTCAAAGATGCTCTATCCCACCACATTGCATCAGTGAGTCTGCTTAGGAGTTTATTATTTCTAATGAGTGGGAAACAAGGTTTCATTATTCATCTGCAGTACAATATAAACTTTAGCAATGTTTTATAAAGAATATAAATTATTTATAAATAAACCAATTATATTTTTTTGTTTGAGGTGTGTCCTTGACTATAATCATAATTATAAAAATAAATATTTATAAGGCATCAGACTTCTGGCCTGATCATGTGAATGAAATTTACACAACAGCCATCCATCCATTACCCAACCCGCTATAACTACAGGGTCACGGGGGTCTGCTGGAGCCAATCCCAGCCAACACAGGGACGCAAGGCAGGAAACAAACCCCAGGCAGGGTGCCAGCCCACCGCAGGACATTTACACAACATGTTTATCTTAAAATAGCACTGGCTAATTACTAGCTGTTAATATTAAATCTGCCCTACACTTTCATACAATCAGCTATATGAAGAATTGTCTTTGATATTTGTACAACAATATCAATACAACATGCCAGTATCATCTCAAAATTTGCTTTAATTAGACACAGAGGAATGACAGAAAATATTAACTCATCTTCACCTCAACAGTTCTAATATCTGTCAACTACATCTTTAGGCTTAAAGGTTTCATTGTTGGGGGACACAAGAGCTCCCTTCAAATTGATGTAAACATAATTTTTCTTGCTCCTCAAGACAGAAGTTGACTATGTTTCATTTTATATCTTGTCCTAAAACTAGTTATATGACTCATGTCCAATAAAGTAAACCATTATTAGTTTAGATTGATTTATGTATTTGTGCTTTACCTCATCTTAAAATGTATTACTGAAATAACATTTGGATAAAAAATAAAATATATAAAGGCTCATTACATCAGCACTTACAGATGAGTTTTGATGGTTGTAGTGTGGAATGTCTTGTAATGATGCATGCTGCTAATTGTCCTTTATTCAATAAAGATTTTGAGGATATGAAACATCTGCCGAGGATACTTTGTTTCTAATGAGAACAGTATTGGCCGACAACCACTAATTCCTATTTCAGTTTAGCTTTATCATGTATAAAAATGTTTTTCTTGTTGATAAATGTATTCTTGTTTATTTTGTAAAGGATCTTGTGATAGTGTACTCTAAGAATGCTCAGTGAATGGCACAATGCAATATAAAGGCTGAATGTTGGTATTTTAATTTACAACTCCTTTAAATTCAAAATTTATTTCACTGTTAATTTTCTGCAAAACGTGAGACCATCTTTCCTTGAAATTATTATTTTGTCAATAAAGGATGTCAAATATGGGATATGTTAAAACATCCTTTAATTCGTGTAAGGCGGTTCCTTTGCAGGATCCTATGCAAATCCGACAGCTAAGCCAATTACATGCTGTCCGAATTTAAAGGAATGTACTGTAATTTTGTGAAATATAGTACATGACTGTAAGTTAGGATACAACGCATAAAATGTTTGCTTTTATCAAAAGAAAACCAAGATCTTTAGAAGGACTGATGCTGTTGAATTATGATACTTTCATTTTAATTAAATGCAGTTGGATGCTGTCCTTTGGTTGCACCATCCGGTGTTGTAATTTGAATCCAAGACCTTTTTTCATTTCAACCTGCCATCTGCTTACATCCTGAACGTGAGAGATCCGACATATCCCTGCCCCCTTTAATTTTTGCATTGCTAATGGGGCTGTTAAAGCTAAGTAGAGAGTAGGCAAATATTAGCAAAAAAGAAAAAGATCAATAGTCAATCAAACGTGGTAAATCTAAACGCTGGCGAATATGATTGGCTAAGAAGAAGGCAACTTGGAGGGGGTTGAATACCGTGCGACACTGCTGCATGGTGAGCCACGAGGACGCTTGCATACACATTATCTTTATTTGTAGAAGATATATTTTGCAATAGCAACAAATGCCATAGGTACCCCCCACCTAGATCGGTGCTGTTTCTGTAACAAACACAATCTTGTTTAAACAGTGTCTAAGCGACGCAATTGCTCAAACCTCGGCAAACCTCATAACAGAGGCGTTAAGAAAAGCGTCCTTCCTGCTGTTAAGCAAATAAAACATAAATACGACCCAGGTACCGAATACTGTTGTGTACATATGGTGCAAATGGGTAGAGAAGTGTATATGGTGCCCAAGCGCCCTTCCGCAGCGCGCCGGGTGGGGTTCTGGAAAACTAAATCGAGCAACCAACGTCCTGATAATGGATAGCATATTCTATTGCTCTATTGTTCAGCGGAGAAGCTGCTGGGAGGAGGATACCTCACCCCCACTATGTCCCTTAGCCAATCATAGCGGTTTTCCTGCCGGCTTTCCGAGCCGGCCACACGCCCTTCTGCCCAATGAGATAATCGCAGACCCGAGTCACCAAGGTAACGTGGTGTATATATTGAATGGTTCGTCCCCATGTGCGGCAGGTTCTCTTACATCGACCCCCTTGCCGTCGCGCTGTAAGAAGACATCCGCAGAGAGGTCCTACCTCCATCGCTTCCTTTGTCAGATCCTTCAAGCGAGCTAAGCATCAACGACAATGGTGAGTGCCTGGCATTCTTGTGGGACAATATGATGTTAAAGAAATGCTGTCTACGCAATCAAGGGGTTGTGCTTCACACATCTGCCATAACGGGGTGGGGATAGATTTATATGAACAGCTGTAAGAGAGTTAATAACAGTTAATAATTACAAATAATCGGAATGCACCAATGGAGTTTTATGTATGAAATGAAATACATTAATAAAATGCCACAGCTCCGAATGCTGTATTGCAAAAAATGGACTAGGAAAATAATGATTAATGGTGGAATTCCTTTTGCCGAGTCGGGATATGGGTGTGTTTCCAGTCAGATCCGTTCTCCGTAATAACAATGTCTACACTTAAAGAAAGAGAGTGTGTTTCTGGGTGGAGAGGAAGAGAAAGAGGCTAGACAGCGAAATGCAATAGCAAAGCTGGTGAAGATACGGAAAGGGAAGTTTAGAGAGATGAAGACTGAGACAAAGGGTCGACTAACGGTGACTGTTTTGGGGGGGGGGGGGGCCGCGGGACTGTTTAAGGAGGGGATTTGGTCTTTGGTATGTGGTGGTGTTTAGTAGTCTTTGTTCACCGCTGATCAGAAAATTGAACCATTCGAACACCCCGCGCACGAAACAGCACAAAGAACGTACGACATTCAGGCGATCCACACTGGGATAACTGTTGTGTGAGCTGGCGCACAAAGTGAGACTGAAGAAAATTGAACGTGAGCGGAATACATCATCTGCTCATTTTTTTTTTGGGCGGTTCCACAACGCCTTTCATATACTGCCTGGTATCTGGCACCGGCTGCGCTGTTGTTAAACCTCACATCTGGCATCGGATGTGGGCTTTTGCAGCCTGCTTTGGCACGGAACCATTTTTTGTAATCTATTGAGGTACGCCAGATGAAACCGAAAAGAGAAAAAAACAAAGCTTAACGTCTTCGGTTGCTTTCTTTGGTCTGGAGCTTTTTTAGCAAGTGTTACAATTACCCCCACCCCACCTCCGCCCTCATACATACAGACTACGCCCCCCGCCGCCTGCCTGGTTGCCATGACAACAGAGCTAGCGAGGTACCACCCGCCCGATGCAGGCATCTCTTTGTTTTATGAAATGTGCTTATTTGTTCTCTTTAGAATTTTTTTTAAAATCAATACATAAGTCGTTTACTGTTACTTTATTATCAGTGAGCCTCCATTGTATTCTGTTATTAGTGCTAGAATACATAAAAACTGAATTAACACGTGTAACTCCGTTGTGTATTCTTTCAACTATTTGCTAAAAAGCCTTTTGGGGAAGGGAAGTCCAAATGACATGTTACTACTTTTTTGATATGCCTGATAAGCTTGGTGCATTTTATATGATGTGTCTACTTGCCTTTGAAAGGGAATATGTGCTTTAAATTCTTAATATTTATTGCTTGAGATGGCACTACTTTTCTGTCATTTTTGTTTCATATGCTCAAGTATCTAGCTAGCCTACTCACCTTTTTCTCTTGTATTACAGCGTGAGTGCATCTCCATCCACGTGGGCCAGGCTGGTGTCCAGATCGGAAATGCTTGCTGGGAGTTGTACTGTTTAGAGCATGGCATCCAGCCTGATGGGCAGATGCCCAGTGATAAGACCATTGGAGGAGGAGATGACTCTTTTAACACTTTCTTCAGTGAGACAGGAGCTGGAAAACATGTTCCCAGAGCAGTGTTTGTAGACTTGGAACCAACTGTAATTGGTAATATTTCCTTGCAAAGTTTATTTGTTCCTTCATAGTTTTTATGATCTAGACATGAGTAATGAGAATGTTTTGGTTTTTTTTTTTTGCCCTACCAACAGATGAAGTGCGTACAGGAACCTACAGGCAACTTTTCCACCCAGAGCAACTGATCACCGGCAAAGAAGATGCAGCCAACAACTATGCTCGCGGACACTATACCATCGGCAAAGAGATCATTGACCTGGTTCTAGACAGAATCCGAAAATTGGTGAGAGTCTAATGTGGTTGTGTTTTGTGTTATGTATTAGATTGAAGGCATCCGTGATTTAACTGTTAATGTTCTCTTTTTCAGGCTGACCAGTGCACAGGTCTCCAGGGCTTCCTTGTCTTCCATAGTTTTGGTGGTGGCACTGGGTCCGGTTTTACTTCCTTGTTGATGGAACGTCTCTCTGTTGACTACGGGAAGAAATCTAAGCTGGAATTCTCCATCTACCCCGCTCCCCAAGTGTCCACAGCTGTTGTAGAACCCTATAACTCCATCTTGACAACCCACACCACACTTGAGCACTCAGACTGTGCCTTCATGGTAGACAATGAAGCTATTTATGACATCTGCCGCAGGAATCTTGACATTGAGCGCCCCACCTACACCAATCTCAATCGACTTATTGGTCAGATTGTGTCATCTATCACAGCCTCTCTGCGCTTTGATGGGGCTCTGAATGTCGATCTGACAGAATTCCAGACCAACTTGGTGCCCTACCCTCGTATCCACTTCCCTCTAGCTACCTATGCCCCAGTTATTTCTGCTGAGAAAGCCTATCATGAGCAGCTTTCTGTGGCTGAGATCACTAATGCCTGCTTTGAGCCGGCTAACCAGATGGTCAAATGTGACCCTCGCCATGGCAAATACATGGCTTGCTGCCTGCTGTACCGTGGTGATGTGGTACCCAAAGATGTCAATGCAGCTATTGCCACTATCAAGACCAAGCGTACCATCCAATTTGTAGACTGGTGTCCTACTGGTTTCAAGGTGGGCATCAACTACCAGCCTCCCACTGTTGTACCTGGAGGTGATCTTGCCAAGGTCCAGAGGGCTGTTTGTATGTTAAGCAACACCACTGCCATTGCAGAGGCTTGGGCACGTCTTGATCACAAATTTGACTTAATGTATGCCAAGCGTGCTTTTGTCCACTGGTATGTTGGGGAAGGTATGGAGGAAGGGGAGTTCTCTGAGGCACGTGAAGACATGGCCGCCTTGGAGAAAGACTATGAGGAAGTGGGTGTGGATTCTGTTGAGGGAGAAGGGGAAGAGGAAGGAGAGGAGTATTGAACCTCATTAGATGGTGCTACTGTCAGGGAGCCCAAGAAGAATGACCAAAAACCACCAGATTCTGCTTTGTAACTCAGGCTGCTTTTTACAACTTTGTATGTCTGTAGTTTACATTTTTTTTGGAAAACTTAATTCAATTTCAAACGTACAAAACAAACTCTAATCAGCCCATAACTGCTTGGTTGGTTTGTGAAACGAGAAGGAAATAAAATCCCTGTCTTCATTCTTTTGGTCTCTTTTGTGTGTCATGTTCTTATCACATGAGCAAAGAGAAGATGTTAAGATCTCAATGAAAAATGTTGTGGTGGCTAATCAATCTGACATTTTTAAATTTCGCTGGTTCTTATAAAATATACAAACAAATCATTTAATTCAAAAGTTCAAAATGAGTGATATTTCGTGTTAAAACAAGCCATGATTCATCCTTCACTAAAAACATGTAAGTCATTGCAGTGCTAGAAATGGTTCTGCTTAGAATTGGGTGAACTACTAAAGGAGCCATACAAAGAAACTATTGGAGAGATTTGTTATGGAGCAATGCTACAGAACTGTACAGATATTATGATATAATTAAAGTCTGGGACAAATGGTGTTTCATCATGCAAGCTAATGGGTGAAAGTTAAAAAAGAAAGTACAGATTGCCACATCCAGCTTAGTGAAGTTTTGCTTATTTTCTGTTCCATCAAACATGGTCTTAAGTTCAATTTATTTGGTGTCAACTAAATTCTTGTCTTAGCTAAATGTGTGTTTTGAATATATTTTTTTTCATCAGTCTCTTCAGTGTTTGAAATTTATAATTTTTATTTAAACCAGTATAAGGGCAGGGTTGAGTTTTTTAATCCAGTTCAGCCTCTCAATGGCTAGAGCCTAGTCTAGCAGGACAGCGTACAAGGCAATAAGCAGCTCTGAGTATATATAAAGTGCTGTTAGTCACACTTCTCACTCATGCACACCCCCAATTTAGATTCACCAATGATCTAACCTGCAGTCCTTGGGAAAGTGTGAGCAAAACCATGAGAGTCCAATATCCACGCAGACACAGGAGACAATCAGTGCAGGATTCAAACGTGGGACACTGGAGTTGTAAAGAAGGACCACTAACCACTGTACTGTCATGTTTATTTGAATGTATTGCATTTCAGTTAAATGTAACTGAATTCCCAGTTAACACATACAGTGTGTAGTGGTAGGAAGAAACAATAATATGGTTAGTTTTTACATGTTCATAAAGTGGACATATTGCTGTTTATAAATTATATTTAGCTAATCAGTCTTTGGAGACAAAAAACAAACTCATATGCAATGAAATGAACATCATCCTCGTTTGAACTTGCTAGACTGTTAACTGCTAGCCAGTCTTCTTTTTCTTTTATAATTAAGAGTATTACTTAGAGGTAACAATATGTTGCATTGTTTCTGGAGCAGACAAAATAAAAAAATGCTAACACAAGATAAAACACGCTAAATGTGCAGTAAACTCTCAGTTCAAGGGACTGTAAACTAAGAATCAGCTTGTGGAACACATCTTTACATTCCATAAGTAATTTAAAAAGCAGGTGAACTGTACATGAGGGGTTTCTCAACCTTTCTTCTTCACGCAAGATTAGTACAAAAAAGAACTACAGAAAATAATAATTTAGAATTCAGCAGCATCCCTACAAATAACAGAATTCAAAATGCGTACAGCTCTAGCACTAAAAGAGTTCCTAAACCTGGTGGTCTTTACACTCAGGAATCGAAATCTGCAGTGGAAAAGTTGGATAGCTACTGTCTGACAGAATTGACTCAGCTTTCTTTCTGACTTGTTTGTAATACAGTTCAGTAACGGAGGTCTGCTGTAAACTAATCATTTTACTGGTAGTTTTTACAATGTTGCAAATGCAACAATAAATTAAATAAAATTCTAATTCAAAAAGTTATGGTTTTGTCCGCTTCAAAACAAGAAGCCATATCTGTCCCTTCTAACAAATTGTTTGTGTAGAGATCAAAGGTTAGCTTGTTATCAATGATGGTCCCCAGATATTTGTATTGCTCCTCCATGTGCACAAATTGTGAAGTACTGAACTCTTATTGGGCACAACTATCAGCGGTATTTCTTTATCCCCCACCTAATTATATTTATGTACAATATTTTAACAAGGAATTACAGACAGGTTTGTATGTGACTGTGTCTTTTAATCTTCCTTATGAATTCCTAATGTTTTTCAATTAATTATTTTTCATTGTAAGAATAGTTGTGTGGTTTCATATGGAGTAAAAATGAGAAAGCCTAAGATTTCCATATTTGTAACGTATGGAAAATAAATGAAATCGGATCAAAAGAAGAGAAACATAACTCTCAAGTCACAAACAGTTTCAGGTCAGAAAAGAGGAAAATAACTCACAAATTTTTAAAATTCAATGTGAAGACCTGACCCTGTTTCATGTCACAGAGGGTCTTCCAGTTTTAATAACTTTATGTGCAGTTTAACTTCATCCATTATCCAACCCGCTATATCCTAACTACAGGGTCACGGGGGTCCCAGCCAACACAGGGCAGGAAACAAACCCCGGGTAGGGCACCAGCCCAAACACACAAAGCACAATTTAAAAACGCCAATGCACCTAACCTGCATGTCTTTGGACTGTGGGAAGAAATCAGAGCACCCTGAGGAAACCCACACAGACACGGGGAGAACATGCAAACTCCACACAGGGAGGACCCAGGGAAGCGAACCCGGGTCTCCTAACTGCGAGGCAGCAGCGCTACCCACTGCGCCACCGTGCCACCCCTTCTAATTCTATGTTCAGCTTGTTCCTGTATTTATACAGTATTTAAAAATGGATGAAGGTAAGCAACATGTCTAACTATATGCATGATACAATAACTTTCCACTCTTGATTAATATGAATTAACATTGAAATGAAAATGAGAGGTTAGACATGTTTATTTTGTTCTTAATAATTAATATTAGCCTTATGTTCCACATTGTATAGTCTTTTGCATTAATCTCTAAAACTGCTCTGAAAATAATAGTTGGCTAAACAAGCTTAGCAAAATTAAATATACTGCATATCAAGCCTCAAATTTGTATACATATTCGAAATCCCTCTCTGTAACCTGTGTTATTAATTTATTACTTTTTTATCACTCTTGCCAGAAACGTCCTCCCTGTATTACCTGACCCCTCATTTTCATTGTAATTTTTTTATTTTCTCTTTTGTACCACTTGATTAACACGTTACAGGCTGAGAACTGCAGGTCTTCTTCACAGAGAATGATACATTAGTGTAAGGCAGTGCTTCCCAAGCTTGATCCTGGGGACCCACTGTGGCTGCAGGTTTTTGTACCAACCAGATTCACAATCTGTGATAATAATCGATAACAACTGATCTCATTTAATTAGCTGGTCTTGAATTAAACATGAATTATGTTTCTAGACTTCTCTAGTGCCTTCAACACCATCCAACCTCTGCTCCTTTGGGACAAGCTGACAGAGATGGGAGTATGGTTTTGCAATGGACCTGGTGGCATGGATCGTGGACTGTCTTACAGACAGTCTGTGCGTCTCGGAAACTGCAGGTCTGACATTGTGGTCAGCAACACAGGAGCGCTGCAGGGGACTGTACTTTCATGGACCCCGTGATCATCAGAGGTGACTGTGTGCAGAGGGTACAAACCTATAAATACCTGGGAGTGCAGCTGGATGATAAATTGGACTGGACTGCCAATACTGATGCTCTGTGCAAAAGAGGACAGAGCCGACTATACTTCCTTAGAAGGAAGGCTGGCATCTTTCAACATCTGTAATAA
>JANRMT010062791.1:123917771-123932348 GCA_026402145.1 Polypterus bichir lapradei | reverse complement strand
CGACTTGGTTCAACATTACTTGGCAACAGGGAAAGTGGGGCAAGTTGCACTGGTGCAATTGTGTCTCCCATAAAAGTAGCTTCACTTAAAATCACTTTGTGATTTTGCACGGGTAAAAACGTCTGCTGAAGTGTCAGATTCTTCTTTAACTCTTCTGCTTTCTGTATCTTGTGCATTGCATTCAGGTCTTTCAGGTTATCCTGATGTTTTGTCTCATAGTGCCGTTTTAGATTAAATTCTGTAATTACACCCACATTTGCTCCAGAAATGAGACACACGGGTTTACCGGCAATGTCAGTAAACATATACAAAGCCTCCCATCGGTTTTTAAAGGCTCTATGTTCAGAATCACCTTTTCTCTTCGGCATCGTGTGGGCTAGCTTCACAATAACTTGCACCTTCATAAGCTAGACTTGATTAACGCGGTAAGTGTTCGGCAAGGCAGCTGAAGCGCTGCATTATGGGATCTGTAGTTTATTGTGTTACTAGCGCTTAATATCCCCGGGCCATTAATAACAATAATACAGTATATAAAATGATCTCGCGGGCCGGATATAATTACACGCCGGGCCGGATGTGGCCTGCGGGCCTTGAGTTTGACACATATGGACTAAATAGAACTTGAAAAGATATATTTTTTCAAATGTGATCGCGCAATTCAGATAGAGTTGACGCGCACTACAGTACATCGAGCCCGCGTGCTAATGTGGTTTTGCCTACGTGCCTCAATAAGTCATCCTCCCCTTGCTCTTACTTTTTTACCGTTCATCTAATGAATACACTGAGTATGGCTTTACCAAAACATCATTGATGGCGAATTAAGTATCCATTATTCGAGTATGTAGATCGGGGTATATATATACATATATATATACCCGCGTATCGCAGCGGAGAAGTAGTGTGTTAAAGAAGCTATGAAAAAGAAAAGGGAACATTTTAAAAATAACGTAACATTACTGTCAATATACAGTAATTGTTTTGTGAGTGTTACTGAGTGTTGCTGTCATCAAGGATTTAATTATCATTATTTCTTTCAATCAGGTTCGTATTTGTAGGATGTGTTGTGTTCAAGTTACATTCCGTGTTTGTCAATCGTTGTAAAGATGACAGGTTTCATTCATCGATTTGTTTCTTACTGCATCAATAAACAGCTCGTCTTCTTCTTTATCTGAGACCTGACACACTGCATGCACGGGTTTTTTTTTTTTACACTGTCTTCCTTTAGCGGGACATTGACTTTTTCCACCGTGTGCTTTGTTTCCGCAGCAGCTGCACTTACGAATATTCTTCAGACGCTTCATATTTTTTTGCAGCCTTTTCAATTGTGTAATTCGGTTTTTGTTCAGCGCTCTTTGGAACTGTTGCTTTTTGTCTGTGCACTGCATCAGTTCACGTGAGCCGCTCGGTGTACATGCATCGAAGTTTCCCAGCTGTGCTGGTGCCATGTCGTGCTATGTCCATGGCTGTATTTAATGTTACCGAAGTCCTGGCACTTAAAACTTTCTCTCGCAGTTTCGCTGAGTTTGTGCCAAACACCACCCTGACCATCTCATCTTCCTCTGCATAAGCACCGTCCTTCACCCGTGAATATTTAGTGGCAGTTTGCTATTGGATTGCCGCTGACGGACGGCCTTATATGGGCAGGCACTAAATTACAAACGCTAGCGGCAGCCTGTCTATGAACTTAATTTAAAGTTTAGGTTTACATCGTGCTTTGTTTCCGAAGTAGCAGAACTCATGAATATGGTTGTATATATCACTCGCTCGCTTCTTATTGTTTCGCTGCCTTCTTAATTATATAATGCATGTTTTCATCAGCGCTTTTTGGGGCTCTTCCTGGTTTTCTACGTACTGCGTGATTACGTAGGAGGCGTGATGATGTCACACGAAACTCCGCCCCCACGGCTTTCAAGCTCATCTCCATTACAGTAAATGGAGAAAAACAGCTTCTAGTTATGACCATTACGTGTAGAATTTCGAAATGAAACCTGCCCAACTTTTGTAAGGAAGCTGTAAGGAATGAACCTGCCAAATTTCAGCCTTCCACCCACACGGGAAGTTGGAGAATTAGTGATGAGTCAGTCAGTCAGTGAGTGAATGAGTGAGTGAGTGAGTGAGTGAGTGAGTGAGTGAGGGCTTTGCCTTTTATTAGTATAGATTCAGAAAAACACAACACTTTGGTTTTTACATTTATAAGACATCTAGAAATATTTCTATGTGATTTAAGTAGAAATAATTAAATAAGTAGAATAAACTCTCTTTTGTTGTTTTTCTATTATTTTCCACTTTTCCTGTGTAGTTTGTTCCCTTCATTTAACCATAATAGTGACACCAGCACACTCAGGATGATGAAAGCAGCAACAACTTCAGTGTTGGAAAAGCAGAATGAAAATTAAGTTGAAAATACTGTTAACGACTTAAAATATATATATATACTGTATATATATATATATTCCCCATATAACTGCTTATTACATTTTAATAAAAATCTACCAGACTTCGTTTTGTAATTTCTACATTGACTCCAAAACACAGAAACTGGGAAATAATGACTCACTTAATTAGGCTAAGAGTCCAATGAAAAATGGAAGTTGGTTGGAACAAAAACCTGCAGCTACAGTGGGTCCCCAGGACCGAGTTTAGGAACCTCTGGTGTAAAGTATTAGAACACTACATAGATATGGTATGTTAGCAGGCCATTGTGCTGCTACTTTTTAACAGAACTGAAATTTATCAATCTATTTTCCATATCACATTTTTTTCTTTTCTGGTCAGTCTCACAGCATGTCTGAAACTATCCAGCCATGGATGGTGGGAAACTGCTAATATAGTCACATTAACTTAGCAATCCCATGATTGCTTTAGTTTCCTATTTAAGATTTCCACTGATTTTTCCAGAAGTAAATATTTAACAATATTTTAGCAAATGTTAGCATGTTTTGAGCATATGACTGGATAACTGACATATGGATTATGCAGTATGAGTAATGCAGGTTTTTTTTCTTTTTTGCAATGGACATCATTTGCCACTGTACAGCATTAGTCACAATTGGCTTCACAAAACCTTTTACTCTCCATTCTGCATTAACACATGAGACAAAAATACTTGGCCAACACTACAAACTACATGTGGTATGGAACACAGAAAAAATGGGGTGGAGTATTCATTTAAGATTACCAATACACATATATTTGGCATGTGGGCCGAAAACTACTAAATCTGGTGAAAAACTCACATAAACACTAGGTGAACATGCAGATACGATGTTGGGGTTCTTGAAGTAAATAAAACAGTACTTTATTTTCTGCTAATCATTTATCACATTTATAATGAAAGCAAAGAGCAATTACATTTTAGTTTTCTTCTCAAATTCCATGTATCTATTCATCATCATCAACATCTTTACGCTTTTCATGGCGAAGATCATTGTTGCAACATGGACTGACCAGGGCACTGTCCACGTCAATGTTCTCCAGCACCTCCTGAGAGTTTTCCAAGTGCTTCCAGACTAGTGAAAATATATAAAGCCCGTAGCATATCCTGGACGTATCCCTCAGGCTTCTCACAGTAGGCTGTGCGTAACTATAGGAGGTGTCCAGGCATCATTCTAATTTTAATGCCTAATCTTTTCAACTCTACTTGATTGTATGGAATGTTACTTGCTTTTAATAAAATCAATTAAAAAAAATAATGCCCAAACCACCTTAACTAACAGTTCTCAATCCCAAGGAATAGTAGTTCTACTCTGAGGTCCTCCTTGATTTCTAAGATCCACATTCTATCACAAAGAGTGAACCCAGGAGCTGATTAGTCAGGGAAAAACAAAGCAGTACTCTTGAGAAAGCAGGAACATTACTGGGAGAAGTACAAGAATCATAGAAACAATGATTTTAATGGCAAAACCTAGAAGAAAAATCTTTTCACAAAGTTAAAGTCTGATATCCAAAACACTACTGTTAGTAAATTTTGTTAAATTAACTTAAAGAAAAGTTTTTTTTTTTTTTTAACACATACAGTTTTATCCACCAAGCAATAGTGGACTGTGTGATAGCTGCCATATTTATACCGGAATAGTCTTTGACATCATCAGCAGTGTCAATCATGGTCATGTGATGGTAAATAAAATGGCGTTACAGAAATAAAGAAAAATAAAAATCGCAAAATAAATCAATGTAATTTAATGAAATGAAAAAAGTAAAACTTATAAATAACACTGAATTCTTTACAGAGATCAAAAGATCCAAAAGAAGACACCAAACAAAGTAGAAAAAAAATTCAAAAGAAACAGATATAAAAAGAAATATGCCTTGCTGGTGATGTTCTTAATGGTAGTGAACACATAAAAAAATTTTGCTTCCCAGCATTAGTTGACAAAACATCACATTTGCTTATGACATGTGATGGTTTTGGGGCGGCACGGTGGCGCAGTGGGTAGCGCCGCTGCCTCGCAGTTAGGAGACCTGGGTTTGCTTCCCGGGTCCACCCTGCGTGGAGTTTGCATGTTCTCCCCGTGTCTACATGGGTTTCCTCTGGGTACTCCGGTTTCCTCCCATAATCCAAAGACATGCAGGTTAGGTTAGGTGCATTGGCGATTCTAAATTGTCCCTATTGTGTGCTTTGTGTGTGCGTGCCCTGCGGTGCGCTGGTGCCCTGCCCGGGGTTTGTTTCCTGCCTTGTGCCCTGGGATTGGCTCCAGCAGACCCCCATGACCCTGTAGTTAGGATATAGCAGGTTGGATAATGGATGGATGTGATGGTTTCTTTCCTGGATGTTGGTTTATGATAAGTAAATCTGGCTAATTAACATGATGATTGATTTTAGCTAAAAAGATACATTAGCATGGCTGACAATAATGATGATGTTGATGATGATGATGAACTTTCCTTTATGGAATTTCTTTAAGATGCTCACTATGCTGTTGATGCAATAAAGTCTACTCATTGTAATATTTTCCGTATTACTAAGAATTATGCCAGTTCTTCTAATACTGAAACATGCATTTATTTCTTTGAAACTTATATGAAACTAGGAGGCTCTGCCCCCTGCTCGCTTTGCTCATCAACCCCTGGGTGGGCGCTATGCGCTAGCCACTTCGCAGCTCTGCCGCTCTCATATGGGGAATCAGATGTACAATTTACACAGATTGTTACTTTCATGGGAATTGTTACATATGCGTAATAGAACTAAGTAATTTACATTACGGCGAGTAATTAACCATAGTAAAAATAGTAAAACGTAATAAATTGAAAGAAAATTATATTTCATGTTGCGTTAGAGGTATTCGTTGCAATATACATATGCAAATACTTTTTAAACTTACACTTTTACTGTAAAACTTCAGTAAAAACAATATTTGGAATTAACTTTTCATCAATATCGCATTGAATTTTGATTCTGTGTTTGTGACAATGCAACGTATAACTGCCCATGAGTGAATATCGTTTCTTTCTTTCTAATAAATAAACCGACTTTTTCAAATGTTTGTCCCTGTGATTTGTTAATTGTCATAGCAAAAGCTATTCTAATGGGAAACTGTAAACGTTTTAATATTAGTGGCATATCAAGATCTCCTTTGGTGTCTAATGTTTTCCATGGAAGATGTACTACATTACCTTTCTTGTTGCCTCTTAAAATTTTACATGTCAGAATTGTTCGACCAATTTTGAATACAACTAATCTGGTCTTATTGCATAGCCCATCGCACATACATAAATTATGCAATAACATTACGATACATCCTTTTTTCAACAGTAATTCGGCCAGTGGAAGACCAGACAGTGTTAACGGTTGTACATATTCTATGGGATATTGTAAGTTGATGTTTTCATCTTCCACACCATCACCACCAACTGTTTCAGCATAATTTATTGATACGCATTTAACCAATTTGCCGTGTAACCTATTGACAATTTTCGTGTTGATTCATTTGACCTCATCGTTTCTCTGTGCTAGGATTGCCCGTGTACTCATTTCTTCTATTGATAACTCTTTGGGATGAAATTCTTCAATAAGATTTGGACATAATAAGTTTTCTTTTATTGGGAAATGGTTGAGAGGAAAGCAATAGTCTCATCTCGTGGGACTTGAAAAAATCTCTTGGCAATAGTCTCGTCTTGTCTCAAGATTGTCTTTTATGATAGAGAGATATGTTTCTTTTCATTGGATCAATGCATTGCTTATGTTTAGATATTTTTTAATATAAGAAAAGGTAAATTAAGTCAATAAGCTAATTAATTTCCAACTTTTTTTCTGTGTGAAGTGATTAAATAGGTTTTTATCCACTATTCAAGTTAAGATAAAGGGTTTTAAATGTATTTTGCAAAATGACTCTATATTCTAATAAAATGGCCATAGACTTCACTTAGTGAGGATGAATATTGAAACTGAAAAGAATCCTACTCTGCTACGAACCAAATGTAAAGGGAGTTGCCAAATTCCAATGACTTCCTCCAATACGCATGCCAGGCCAAAGAACTAGTCCGCTACTTCAGATCCAGGACAGAATCCACATTGCTCCTGCTATATTTTAACAAGGCTAAAATTGCACAGCAGGAATCGTATCTCAGAAATTCATTCCCTGTTGCATCCCTTTAAAACCAATGTCTAATCTGCTTACCCTACATAGGACCTTGCAGCAGAGCCCAAAAGGGCTCCCAATCTGAGCCTCACCTCACTCCTTCTTTCTTCTGCTGCCTCTCCACATTCTTGCACAAAAGCAAGCTCTGGGTCACTCCAGTCACACCAAGCCACTCAGCTGTAGTGGCCTTCTTCAGCCCCAGATCATCAGCCCTAAGTTTCCCTAGGGGCTTTCGGCCCGGCTGTCTCCCTCCACTCTCAGGCTTTAACCTCTGTCTCTCTCCATCTCTCTTGAGGATCTCAATCTGTTCTATTCCCTTCTCCTGTGTAGGCTCTTATTTATCTCTTCTGTATAATCGGGTTCAGTCGCGACACACCGCTCCCTCCAAGGCTGCCTCCGCATGTTTGTGCTGTGCATTCGGCCAGGCACCCCAATTAACCACAGAGCGAAGCGAGCTTATACAGGTTCTAGTATAAGATAGATTCTCCATTCCACTACCCAACCATAGGCTTCTGCAGGAAAGATGAGCAGTGGGATCCTACTGAAAATAGAATACACCCTCTTTTTCATCCTTTTGAAAATGGAGACCCAAGCCCACACCACACTGAAGAGACATGTTACCTAAAACACCACAACAATATCCTGGTCTTTCAGCATATCCAGATGGATTTTAGTGAACCATGTGGCTTTGCTACTACGGAGCTTTTTAATCTCATCCATTGATGCAACCTCAACTTCTATCAATACTTCTGGGACTGCCTCCTCCAAAGACAGCATAAACACTGAGATTAGGAATTACTCAAAGCTCACCTTCCACTTCTTGTCAATATCACTAGTTGAAGTCAATGTTTCACCACCCTTACTGATAGCAGACTGAGTAACATTCCATCTACCCTTCCTGAATGTCAGGTAGTTTTTACTGAACCCCTTTGAGGCCACCTTAAAGTCATTGTCTATGGTTTCACCTTACTTTGCTCAAACACAGGCCTTTACTTCAGCCACTAATGCTGCTGCCACCTTTTTGCTCTGTACCTCTCTCATACCCTTCAGTTAACATTACATGTAAGACTTAATTTTTGTTCTGTGAGTGAAGTGCTAAATTGTGTTATATATAAGTAATCAATGTGATTCATGATGATGGTGATAAATACTCCAAAAAAGCAAGATGTACAAGATCATGCATGATTTATAAAAAAAAACAACCAATGGATTGTTTAAAAGGGCTCTATTCTTTAGGCCCCAGTATAGACCTGAAAAGTTCAGGCTGCATATGTACACACATGAGCAAAGGTATGATGGGAACACTATAGGGTCTTTGAGCCTGGCCAAGCAACCTGCAAACAGACTAGAGATGTCATACACATAGAAAATTTTACATATTCGTTAAGAAAAAATTTTCTAGATAACAAATTTCATTGAGCATATCATGGAAAATTGGAAAAGTTGATAGTATAGTTTGTTAGAAACAATTCATTTTAAATTATTGAGGAAAGAAAGCTTACCACTTATTTATATTGTGCACCACTGGGAGATTGGGGGACAGTGCCCCACTAATCTAAATGTTCAGTAGATGTGCCACTGCTTAGAAGAAACCTTATAAGAAATCTTGTTTCCACACATGCCATTGATTATGTATAATCCATGGCTAGCACAGATCTCCGGTTAAAACTGAGAAATCTCGTTCCAGAACAAATGTAGCATGTAGAGGTAAAACAGACTATATATCTAGTATCTGTCAACCTTCCACATGACTTCTAGGTCTTTTCCTGTCAGAAGCATTATGGCCCATATCCTAAGAGTCAGTTTCCATTACCAAGGCCCAGTATGCCTGGACCCATTCCACTCTTGCCTGTCACCAAATGACAGTCTGATTTTCACCCATCATTTGTGAATTATTCTTCTTCTTTCGGCTGCTCCCGTTAGGGGTTGCCACAGCGGATCATCTTCTTCCATATCTTCGTGTCCTCTGCATCTTGTTCTGTTACACCCATCAACTGAATGTCCTCTCTCACCACATCCATAAACCTTCTCTTAGACCTTCCTCTTCTTCTCTTGCCTGGCAGCTCTATCCTTAGCATCCTTTTCCCAATATACCCAGCATCTCTCCTCTTCACATGTCCAAACCAATGCAATCTCGCCTCTCTGACTTTGTCTCCCAACCGTCCAACTTGAGCTGACCCTCTAATGTACTAATTTCTAATCCTATCTATCCTTGTCAGACCCAATGCAAATCTTAGCATCTTTAACTCTGCTACCTCCAGCTCTGTCTCCTGCTTTCTGGTCAGTGCCACCGTCTCCAGCCCATATAACATAGTTGGTCTCACTACCGTCCTGTAGACCTTCCCTTTCACTCTTGCTGATATCCGTCTGTCACAAATCACTCCTGACACTCTTCTCCACCCGTTCCACCCTGCCTGCACTCTCTTTTTCACCTCTCTTCCACAATCCCCATTATTCTGTACTGTTGATGCCAAGTATTTAAACTCATCCACCTTCGCCAACTCTACTCCTTGTATCATCACCATTCCACTTACCTCCCTCTTATTTACACACATGTATTCTGTCTTGTTCCTATTGACCTTCATTCCTCTCCTCTCTAGAGCATATCTCCACCTCTCCAGAGTCTCCTCAACCTGCTCCCTACTATCGCTACAATTCACAATGTCATCAGCAAACATCATAGTCCATGGGAACTCTTGTCTAATCTCATCTGTCAACCTATCCATCACCATTGCAAATAAGAAAGGGCTCAGAGCCAATCCCTGATGTAATCTCACCTCCACCTTGAATGCATCCATCACTCCTACCACATATCCTGTACAACTCTTACGTACTTCTCTGCCACTCCCGACTTCCTCATACAATACCACAGCTCCTTTCGAGGCACCCTGTCATATGCTTTCTCCAGGTCCACAAAGACGCAATGCAACTCCTTCTGGCCTTCTCTATACTTCTCCATCAACACCATCAGAGCAAAAATTGCATCTGTGGTGCTCTTTCTTGGCATGAAACTATACTGCTGCTCACTAATTATCACCTCACTTCTTAACCTAGCTTCCACTACACTTTCCCATAACTTCATCCTGTGGCTCATCAATTTTATCCACCTGTTGTTATAACAGTCCTGCACATCCCCCTTATTCTTAAATATCGGCACCAGTACACTTCTTCTCCACTCCGCAGGCATCCTCTCACTTTCCAAGATTCCATTAAACACTCTGGTTAATAACTCCACTGCCATCGCTCCTAAACATCTCCATGCTTCCACAGGTATGTCATCTGGACCAACAGCTTTTCCATTCTTCATCTTCTTTATAGCTGTCCTTACTTCCTCCTTGCTAATCTGTTGCACTCCCTGATTCACTAGCTCCACATCATCCAACCTCTTCTCTTTCTCGTTCTCTTCATTCATCAGCCTCTCAAAGTACTATTTTCTTCTTCAATACACTCTCCTCGCTTGTGAGTACGTTTCCATCTTTATCCTTCATTACCCTAACCTGCTGCACATCTTTCCCAGCTCGGTCCCTCTGTCTAGCCAATTGGTACAGGTCCTTTTCTCCCTCCTTAGTGTCCAACCTATCATACAACTCATCATACGCCTTTTCTTTAGCCTTCGCCACCTCTCTCTTCACCTTGCGCCTTATCTCCTTGTACTCTTGTCTACTTTCTGCATCTCTCTGACTATCCCACTTCTTCTTTGCCATCCTCTTCCTCTGTATACTCTCCTGTACTTCCCCATTCCACCACCAGGTTTCTTTTTCCTCCTTCCTCTGTCCAGATGTCAAGCCAAGCGCCCTTCTTGCTGTCACCCTTACTACATCTGCTGTAGTTTCCCAATTCTCTGAAAATTCTTCACTACCACCCAGTGCCTGTCTCACCTTTTCCCTAAACTCAACCTTGCAGTCTTCCTTTTTCAACTTCCACCATTTGATCCTTGGCTCTGTGAATCATCTTGTGAATTGTGAATGGCAAACTCTTATTGTGGCTCCAGGCAGCTTATTTTTTAACTGAGATCAGTTGGGCTACAAGGGTTACTCTGACACTAGACTCTCAAGCAAACATCAATCCAAGGCTTGTCTCTAGGACTTTGTCTCAGTATCCCTGTTCTAAACAAGAATATTTGGGGTTTGACCTAGACAACCTTCAGAAATTGGCAAATACCTGGAAAATGCAGTTTAATTTAGAAATGTGCAGTCATCACATTTTAAGTGCTACACATTGATAAAAGGAACATAAATTATAAATAAAAGATGGAAGACCCTCTCATACAGGAAGCAACCTCTGAAAAGGATTTAGGGGTATGTGTTGATACAACATCTTAATCGGCTAAGCAATGCACAGAAGCAATAAACAGGCAAATAAAATGTTAGGTTAGGTTATATCATAAAACTGCAGAATTTAAGTCAATGAAAGTTATGCTCAATCTATATAATGCACTAGTAAGACTGCATCTGGAGTATTGTACGCAGTTCCACGGTACAAGAAAGACATAGCAGCACTTGAAGCTGTGCAGAGGAGAGTTACTCAGGTGTATCCCAGGAATTAAGGACATGTCCAATTCTGAAAAACTCAGAGAATTAAACCTGTTTAGTCTCAAGCAGCGGAGACTGCATGGGGACCTAATCCAAATATTTAAAATCCTCAAAGCCATTGATAAAGTAGATCCAGCAACATTTTTTAAGCTTAAGGGTGAATCACATACTCAAGGACATCAGTGGAAATTAAGGAAAAACACATTTAAAACTGAAACCAGGAAGCACCTCTTTACACAAAGAGTTGATGGAATCTGGAACAAACTAACAAGTCATGTAGTTGAAGCAGAAACCTTGACAATCTTTAAAAAGTATCTGGATGAGATATTGGGACAGCTTAGCTGTTAGTTAAACTAACAGACTTAATGGTCTGAATTGTCTCCACTTGTTTGTCAAATTTCTTATGTTTATACGGATTTAATTGGAACTTTCATGATGTCCATTTATGAATTGTTCTTTGTCTCGCCTCTCCTTTTGGAGCAGTTTGCCTTTGGTAACACTGACAGAAGCAATAAAGTGTTAAGCATGATTAAGGTACATCCAATTCCCCTGCTTTGCCACCAGATATATTTATGCTAGATTACTGCTATAGCAGCAGTAATTGTATTTTAAATCTTCTGCAAGATTTGGTTTATTTTCTTTCATAAAACCCCAAACCTATATAATCTCAGCCTTATGCGATTCATTACAATACACTACATATAAACTAAATATAAAATTTCACATGATTTTTTTTTTCAGTAAGACACCACCTTCCCCCTTTTGTTATCAGTAAAAAAATATTTTGGTCTGTGAGTAGGTAGCGAAGAGGCAGTTTGAATATAGAATTGCTTTCATTTCTCATTTGGCAAGTATGCAACAATAAATAAATTAAAAGACATTCTCTCGGTTGGTTTTAGCAGTTTAAACATTTGTGTACTGTGCCAATACAAATATTTTGAATGCAAATTCAGTAAGTATGTGTTATGACTGTTATCTCTGTTACTTAATCTTATCTAGTCAAGCAAAAGCAATACTTCTGAAATCAAGTTTATAAAATATTTAGTACTAGTCTTGCAATAGGTTACCACTAAAAGCAACATTATCATGCATTATATTCTTGTGGTATCACTTTAACTTCTTCATTATTAACAAGGCGGCACCCAGGCAGCACGAAAATGCCCTTAACCTAGCAGGAGCAGCTTGTGGGAGACTTAAAGGGCTGGGGGATGGTCACTTTAAGTCTAAAAAACAAGGAAAGGGTTGGTAGTAGACGTCACACTTTCAGACAGCTTGACTGGTGGCAACATACCAGGATAAACCCTTCATTGTAGAATTGGAACATCCACTGATACTAAGATGCCTTGTAGTGCACTGACTGCAGAAAGCCACTGTTTCTTCTATCCTTGCCTATATAGAAGGGTTATTTACAACAATGGAAAAATACAAAAGGGCCAAAAAAATACAAAGAACTTAAACAAATTGTAAATAAGTTGAATGTGTCATGTATCTTTTAGTAGTATTTATATTGCTGTATATATAATCTCATTCATAATACAAGCACTGACCCATGATCAGATCAACTTACATATTTTTTAATGTTTCCACTATCTTCAAAGCACTTATCTTCATGTATGTTTCTTCAAATATTAGTGCATCTCATTGATGACCTAGTAATTTATTTATATTTAGAAGCACTGGAGAGAATTAACTTTGTCCGGGCACTCCCTTCTCCCAGCTGCATGCAAGCACCTGTCACTGAGACCTGATCACACAATATTTCCATGTAGTGAAACAGCTGAAACAGCCAATCCCCTGTTTAGTCATCTGGTCATTGCCATGTACTGTAGGTTTACATGGGCAGGTTTACATGCCATTTGTTTACTCAAATAACTAGCACTCTATACTCGGCATGCTTTAAATTAAGCCCAGGGGTAAGAACATCTATCTATCTATCTATCTATCTATCTATCTATCTATCTATCTATCTATCTATCTATCTATCTATCTATCTATCTGTCTATCATATAGTGCCTTTCCTATCTATCTATCTATCTATCTATCTATCTATCTATCTATCTATCTATCTATCTATCTATCTATCTATCTATCATATAGTGTCATTACTATCTATCTATCTATCTATCTATCTATCTATCTATCTATCTATCTATCTATCATTCTTGCTTGTTTTGTAAACTAATGCTCATGTATTAAATTTTAAAGAAACAACTGAATAATTAATGATTACTGACATTACTATAAACATTACCTGGACTGCTTGTAAGAGATGTTTTTTAACAAAATCATATAGAACTTTAGTTGACACTGTGGACTTTTCAAACCATCCACATTCAGATTTTGTGATAGAAAGCTTTCAGAATTGAAAATTGATGACTGCAGATTTTTGAAAGACTTTGTTTGAATCCTTTGAACACAAACAGAATCCTTTTTCTAATATCTAGGACTCTTTAGGGATGATATAGCACCATAACTAACTAAAAAAAAGATCTTGAGTCTCCTTCTTGGTTACACAGAAGGATTCTGAAGGAAGTCAAAATCAGACTCAGAACAAATCTGGGCTGCTAATGGCACTTAAAATAAATAAAACTGCAGAACATCTGAAACAATAAGACCTCAACAGACAGTGAACAAAAACTGATCATTCTGTGTTGTGAAAACTAAAGTTCAGTTTCCCACATCTATCACATCTGTGTGAAAACAGACATTTTGTATAGGGCCTGACCTTTATGATGATGAGCAGACTAACTGGATTTTAATGTTGTAGTCAATTTCAGCATTCCATATATTCAGGGCACTGGATGATTGTAACTAGAACTCTTTAAAATTAGATATACAGTAATCATATTTGAGCATGATATGGAAGTAGGCCATATACAGGCAATTTTAGTTTTTCAAGTTATTAAGAGTGGTCTTTGAAAATCAGAATTCTGCTTTGTCTTAGTGGTATGCATGCAGGCTAATGGACGATGCCATGCTTTTGTCAAGGGATGGATCTGGAAAAAGGCCTTTAAAAGGGTGTAGGATTTGAGTCCAACATGCTATGGTTTTAAGGCAGTCCATTTAGTACTAAAAGAGTCAGCCTCTAAATGCAGTGCAATTACTGAAACATGTCTGAATTAAATTTCAGTTTGTGGTTACAAATGAAATATTGGGTGGTATGGGGGTGGAACGTGAATAACTGCACAATACTGGACATTGATTTCTCACAAAATGGAATTCAAGGACAGTGTGGCTACAGAACTTTGACACCTGAAGAACCAAATGATTACATTATGGCATGATGAGATTATTAATTCCAAATACTACAATATTAAATAAATAAGATGAGGAAAAGTTCCTGCATTGTCACTGAAAGCAGACATTAGACTCTGAACCATTGTAACAGGAATTTTAAAAGTACAACTAATCATATTTGAGCTATCTATCTATCTATCTATCTATCTATCTATCTATCTATCTATCTA
>JANRMT010062791.1:123871945-123917761 GCA_026402145.1 Polypterus bichir lapradei | reverse complement strand
CTATCTATCTATCTATCTATCTATCTATCTATCTATCTATCTATCTATCTATCTATCTATCTATCTATCCTGTGTTACTGTTACTCTGTGTGTCGATTGCTTTGGTCTGGAGTGGGAGTGGCCTTTGTGCTAGCAGGAGAGTGAGTGTAGCTTTTTCTTTTTTCCTTTTTTGATTTTATTCTTTTTTCTCTTAATATTTAGCTGTGTTATTTATATATAGTTATTATTTCAAGTTTATTTAGTGTTTCTTTGAAAAGAAGTGGCTAGGATGGCTCTGTCCCGACGGATACAGTCAGGCCTTTTGCCACATGGCGTTGAAAACCTTAGCAGAAGAAATGGCATCAAGTTGATTTTTGATCCAGTAGTTTCAGTAGAGAAGTTTGTTACTGAAATTGGAAAAATAATTGGATATAAAACCATTATTTTTGCTTCATGAATGAATGAGTCAGTTGTGGTATTTCTAAATAAGGAGGCCTTAGTTCACCAACTGGTTCAGGAAGGCCTAATTATTAATGGAACCCTTATTTCTGTTTTGCCGCTTTCAATTCCCGCAACGAGGATTATAATCTCTAATGTTCCTCCTTTCTTGAAGAATGAACTGCTACGTAATGAATTGAGCAGATATGGCGAGATCATTTCTGATATTACTATGATTCCTTTGGGGTGTAAAGAGCCAGAATTAAAGCATGTGTTTTCATTTACGAGACAGGTTTTTATGCTCCTCAACATAGGTCACAATGAGTTAGATGTTACTCTGAAATTCAAAGTAGATGGAATGTGATGTGATTATTTTGTGTTTATATCTTCTGAATCAATGAAATGTTTCAAATGTGGGCGTGCAGGGCACAAAGCAGTTGACTGTAAAAGAACTGATGGCAGTTATTCTATGTGAGGAAACATAAATGCAGTCAGGGAGTCAGATGTAGAGGATGAGTCTCAGGATTCAAGACTACGATGCTGAGGATCAGCAGATTGTTATCTGTGAGGTATCCACAGGTACTCTTAGCTCGACTCCAGGAAGTTCTAAAAAATCAGATACCCAGTTGTAGCTCCACAGTTGAAAGGAGTGAAATAAAGAAAGCTAAGACAAAAATGCCTGAAGTGGATGGATCGGCTGAGGCCGAGTTGAAGTCCTCTAATGTGAATATAAATCAGGCTGAAGAAAAGGGGCCAGCTAAGGCCGAGGTTATGCAGCTTGTCAGAGAAATGACACCAACTGAGGTAGATGACATTGAAAGTCTGAATGCTGCTGCCTGTGAACCATCTACGGTGGATAAGCAGGCCAAGGCCAGTCCTGAGTCCATGTCCACAGTGAAGCTGCTCACCCTTTCTTAAATCTCAAAGCTGTGGCAGAAACTGAATCAGGCACTAATTCAGGTAGTGCAGTTAGGGAAGAAAAAGCTGGAGTTGTTGAGGAAATGAATGTTGAAGAAGAATGGACGACACTCAACAGAAAGAGGAAAGAAACCTCAGATGGTGGAGTAGGAGCAAAGAGAAGTAACAAAATGATCCTGACAGAGGGGGCTGACGTGTCTTTAAAAAAATCACTTTTTAAGTACCAGAGAGGTGACAATTAGCCCAGAGTGTGAGGAGGGTCAGGATGGTGAGGACATTGCCTCTTGTGTGTCAAGTGACAATTTAACTGGTACTCTTGGAAAAACGGAGCACAGCACTGAAAGAATTCTGAGCTTTCTGGATTTTCTTGAAGGCAAATAAGGATCAATGTTGTAGAACAATTTCCTGACCTGGAACTTTTTTTGGTTTTAGCCAAGCGTTTTATGCATAATTCTGTTCCTTTGGGAATGAAAAGAAAAGAATTTAATCATTTAAAGAATGTTATCAGCAAAGTTAGAAAGTCTCTCACCTCCAGAACATAATGGCTCCACACCATTCCTCTTTTTTTCATTGGTTCAAGTTCTTCTCGTCATTGCTGCTCCATTTCTATTGTTTCTAATGCCCGTTTTCTCTTTGGGTTCTTTGAATGTTAAAGGCTGCAGGGAGTCCTCAAAGAGAGCTGTACTTTTTCAATATTTAGAATAGAAAAAAACTGATGTTATTTTTCTTCAAGAAACTCATACTGACCCAATGAATGAGTAGGAGTGGCAGAGGGACTGGGGTGGGATGACATTACTGAGCCACGGTTCCAGTGCCAGCGAAGGGGTGGCAGTGCTCTTCAGTAAATCATTTCTCCAAGAATCCATAGACTGTCTTGAGCAAGTTAAAGGCCATCTCATGAAGGTAGTTGTACACATACAGGGGAAAAACATTATTTTCATAAATGTCTATGCTCCAAATGAGGGCAAAAAGTGAGTTTATTTTTTTCTTTTGTTAAAAGATGTACTTGCTGAGTGCAGTTCAGAGAATGTCGTGTTTTTAGCTGGTGATTTTAATTGCACTGAAAATTCAGTCATGGACAGGAATGGCGCTGAGCCTCACCTGGGGTCAGTCAAGGTGTTGCAGTCTGTCCTGAATCAGCAAGAAAGAACTTGTGGATGTGTGGAAGGAGTTGAACCTGACGGCGAGACAGTACACATGGCTCAAGGCCTCTAGTGGCATGTTATCTATGGCAAGGCTGGACAGAATGTATACTTTACAGCACAATCTGAACCTCATTTTAGGCTCTTGTCTTTTGCCCACAGGGTTTTCAGACCATAGTTTAGTCTCACTCATTTTTCTTTGGGGTCTGAGAGTAATTTTAAATCTTTCTGGCACTTTAATACTAAACTTCTTAAAGACTCTCTATTTCTTGAACACTTTCGTCTTTTTTGGGACAAATGGAGACTCGGCAAAAGTGAATTCTAATCCCTGAAACAGTGGTGGGACGTCTCCAAGGTCCAAATTAAACTGTTTTGCCAGTTTTATTCTGAACATTCTTCTAGAAAGGTCACCATGGCTATTAAAGAACTGGAAGCAGACATTGGGCTAATTCAAGCCAAACTGGAAACCGGTTTTGATGCCACTTTGCTTGAGTCCCTACAAGACAAAAAGGATTCTCTGACTTCCCTGCTGGATGAACAGGTGAAGGGCACCATTGTCCAGGGGAGATTCCAAAATATTTCTCAAACAGATGCCCCTACACAGTTTTTCTTTCCATTAGAGAAAAAGGTTGCTCAGGCAAAAATCATTCACTGTCTGAAAACTGCTGATGGGACTGAAATGACGGAGACCGAGGAGATCCGGGAATTTGACTTAAAATTTTACAAAGACTTATTCTCTGCAGAAACAGTGGACTTGTCTTCGAACACAGATGACTTACCACAGTTGACTCCATCCACCAAGGAAGTACTCGACCTGTCACTATCGCTTGAGGAGCTCACTAGTGCTCTTGAGAGTTTAAATCAGAACAAAGCCCCTGGGATCGATGGACTTCCCGTTGAATTCTAAAAGTCCTTTTGGGATATCATGGGTAAGGACTTCCTGACTGTATTTGTGGTGAGCATCAGGGATAAAGAACTTCCTGTGAGTTGTCTGAGAGCTGTTTTGACTCTTTTACCAAAAAAAGGGGATCTTTGCAACATTAAAGTTCTAGAGAGGTTTGGTTTTGGTGAGATCTTTCTAGGATTTATTAAATTAATGTATACAAATGTGTTTAGTGTTTTAAAAATTAATGGAAGATTGGGAGCCCCATTTTCTGTTACAAGGGGCATTCGTCAGGGGTGTGCACTCTCTGGTATGTTATACTTGCTGTCCATAGAGCCCCTGCTCCACAGACTTCGGCAAATACTTCATGGCCTGTCATTGCCTGTGTGTCCCACTGCATCCTTTAAGGTGGTCGCATATGCTGACGATGCTACAGTTGTCATAACTGAACCTAATGATGTTGTCCTGCTGCAGGACTGTTTACAGGCGTTTCAAACAGTGTCATCTGCCAGGGTCAACTGGTCCAAATGTAATGCATTTCTGATGGACAACTGGGACTGTCCTCCCCCAAGCCTCCCAAGTGGTTTAACATGGAACAATGTGTTTCAACATCTGGAAATTTACATTGAGAAGTCTGGAGCCACAGCTGATAACTGGGAGGGCTTAATTGATCAAATTCAGGGAAGACTGAAAAAATGGAAATGGGTGGCCGCCAAACTCTCTTTTCAGGGTAGAGTGCTGATTGTTAATAATTTAATTGCTTCAATGGTTTGGCATAAATTTAGGTGTGCAAATTCTCCACTTTGGCTATTAAAAGAAATTGAACGCAGTGTAGATGAAGTGGTCAGGGCTTGGTGAACATTCTGTGCAGAATTGAAGCTTTTAGGCTGACAGATTTACAACGTCTCTTGTATGCCCCTCAGCATTTATTGTGATGGAGTTTGGCTTTCGCATTTTTTCATAGGGTTGGAAATCTAAATTTTGATTTGCAACTCCTTTTCATTGACACCAAGCGATTGGCACTATCTGTGCTGCCCACTTTTTACTGCAATATGTTATTAATTTGGCACACTAAAACAAACAGGGTGGGAATTAATCAGGAATCAGTCTTCTGGTTATTTGAATTACCAGTAGTATGGAATCCAGTCTTGGAGTTTGACTCGGTCAGTTTAAACTCCCTGCTTATGAACAAAGGCTTTACTAAAGTAGATGACTTTATTGATCCAGTCAGTAACCAGTGGAAGTCTGGGGCAGCTGTGGCACATGAGCTCTGGGTTAGATCTGTCCGTTTTGGGGGGGTCGATTAATAACAAACTAAAAGACTCTTTTGTTCAATTGGGTGCAGGTCCCCTGTGTGAGGATTTTTTCTCTGGAGATCTCATAAAAGAGGCAGAACCTCCTGAATGTGACATTACAAGTAAACCAAATGTTAAAGATTTTATCAGTCCTAAAAACTCAATTTTAAAAGTTAATTACATAAATGGAATTTTGCTCCAAGATTTATCAAAAAAGAATTGTATGACTGGTGTCTTAAAGTATCCCATTTTATGCATTTGAAGGAGATGACTGATACCCTCTGGAAGAACATTCGGTGTCTGCATGACACGGCATCTCCAGCATGGAGGACTTTATATAAACCTCCCATTAAAAAAGAGTTGGGGACCTGCAGTGGAGGATTCTACATGTAGCAGTAGCCACCAATTCATTCTTAAAAACCAATGGCGCTAATGCAACAGATCAGTGTCCAGTTTGCCTTCAGAAAGAAACAATTTATCATTTATTTCTGTATTGTACCAGATTACAACCACTGCTGCGTTTCCTTGCTTTATTGTTAATGGATTTGGGAATTGTATTTAATGAACTCATTTATATTTTTGGAACGTCTGTGTCAAGAATTTGTAAAAGGGAATGTTTACTTTGCAATTTTTTGTTAGGCCAGGCCAAGATGGCAACTTTAAAAACAAGAAGTAATAGAGATAAAGATCTGAAAACCACTGATGTTCTATTAATGTTTTAGGTCCTCCTTCAAAGGAGACTGAAGATAGAATTTGCATATTTTAAACTAATTAATCAATTAGATATATTTAGAGAAATCTGGGCTGTAAATGATGTTTTATGTTCCATGGAAAATTAATGTCTGGTACTAAAGTATCAGTAGAAAAACTTTGTTATTAAATGTTGTTGAATTTTGGCTGTTAAATTGATTGCAATTATGTTATAATTGTTAATAAAGGTCTATTTAAAATTAAATAAATTATCTATCTACCTATCTATCTACTTTTTAGGAAGTCACTGCGCACTGGAGAGATTCCGAAGGACTGGAAAATGGCAAATATCATCCCATTATATAAAAAAGGTGACAGGGCAGATCCAAGCATCTATAGGCCAGTAAGCTTAACATGCATCACAGGAAAATTAATGGAAGGAATTATTAAGGTTAAGATTGAGCAACACCTGGCAAGGACAGGAGTTATTCTGAACAGTCAGCATGGGCTCAGAAGAGGGAGGTTGTGTTTCACTAACATGCTAGAATTCTATGAGGAGGCAACAAAAGGATACAATCAAAGTGCAGTGTATGATATTATTTATCTGGACTTTCAGAAAGCATTTGATAAGGTGCCACATGAGAGGTTGGGCATCAAGTTAAAAGAAGTGGGAGTTCAGGGTGATGTTTTTAGATGGGTGCAGAATTGGCTCAGACACAGGAAGCAGAGGATGATGGTGTGAGAAACCTCATCAGAACTGGCCAATGTTAAAAGTGGTGTTCCACAGGGGCCGCTGCTATTTTTAATAAACATAAATGATTTAGATAGGAATATAAGTAACAAGTTGGTTAAGTGTGCAGATGATACCAAGATAGGTGGATTAGCAGATAATTTGGAATCCGTTATATCATTACAGAAGGACTTGGATAGCATACAGGCTTGGGCAGATTTGTGGCAGATGAAATTTACTGTCAGTAAATGTAAAGTATTACACATAGGAAGTAAAAATATTAGGTTTGAATACACAATGGGCGGTCGGAAAATCGAGAGTACACCTTATGAGAAGGATTTAGGAGTCATAGTGGACTCTAAGCTATCAACTTCCCAACAGTGTTCAGAAGCCATTAAGAAGGCTAACAGAATGTTAGGATATATAGCACGATGTGTGGAGTACAAGTCCAAGGAGGTTATGCTCAACCTTTATAATGCACTGGTTAGGTCTCATCTAGAGTACTGTGTGCAGTTTTGGTCTCCAGGCTACAAAAAGGACATAGCAGCACTAGAAAAGGTCCAGAGAAGAGCGACTAGGCTGATTCCAGGACTACAGGGGTTGAATTATGAGGAAAGATTAAAAGAGCTGAGCCTTTACAGTTTAAGCAAAAGAAGATTAAGAGGTGACATGATTGAAGTGTTTAAAATTATGAAGGGAATTAGTACAGTGGATCGAGACTTGTATTTTAAAATGAGTTCATCAAGAACACGGGGACACAGTTGGAAACTTAAGGGTAAATTTCGCACAAACATTAGGAAGTTTTTCTTTACACAAAGAATGATAGACACTTGGAATAAGCTACCAAGCTACACACAGAAGAATGCTAAAACATATTCTGAAACAAACTATATCAAAACATCAAAGACAATAAACTAAATGAATAAAAAGACAAAAAAAACTTGATCCTGTTATGATTCTGTATGTTGGCATATTTTTGTATACTTGATTAAGCCTTTTTATTTAACAATTATTTCACAGTTTGTCTTTTTATGGCACTGAACCTGACTTTTAGCATTTATTATTATAAAATTGTTGTCAGTTATTAGAAACTATTTTGCATCATTTTTGCTGCCATTTTGTTTTATCCTGGGTGCCGCTTTATTGTGAGTCCATCATTAGGATGCAGCGACAGTTGCTATGGTGTGCAGTCCCAGAATTTATGTGGTTAACATCATCAATGTGTAGGATGTGCCACTGTGCGAGTCTGTGGATATCAAACAAAAAACTTTGTTTGTTTGTTAAGTTAGTTGTGCTGTTAAGATTTCCCAGTTCTGACTTTTCCTTTAATTTTTCTTACTAAGATTTTTGCATTTATATTTTGGTATTATGTTCGGAATTAATGATCTGGTTTAAATTTTCTGCTTGTTTACAATTACTCTAATGGTCATCCGTTTACACATGGTAGCCTTTCCTGCTCAATGCTAATAGAGCCAGGGATAAAATCCTGGCTGAACCATAATAGACTCAAACATGGCTGTTCAGAACTAACTTAATGTTAACCTACTCCTATGAATATTCAGGTAAGGTTTTGTAGCTTACTTTGTGGATATTTGGAGGCTCATATCTGAATTTCATTAATCCCTGTGATCTATACTAATAAAAGGCAAAGCCCTCACTGACTGACTGACTGACTGACTCACTGACTGACTCACTCACTCACTCACTCACTCACTCACTCACTCATCACTAATTCTCCAACTTCCCGTGTAGGTGGAAGGCTGAAATTTGGCAGGCTTATTCCTTACAGCTTACTTACAAAAGTTAAGCACGTTTTATTTCGAAATTCTACGCGTAACGGTCATAACGGTCGATAACGGTCGACAACGTCCGCCATGTTGAACTTTCTTATTTATGGCCCCATCTTCACGAAATTTGGTAGGCGGCTTCCCTGCGCTAACCGAAACTGATGTACGTACTTATTTTGATGGTATGACGCCACTGTCGGCCGCCATATTGAACTTTCCAACGTCACTAATTTTCCAACTTCCAGTGTAGGTAGAAGGCTGACCTCATCTTCACGAAATTTGGTAGGTGGCTTCCCTGCACTAACCAAAACCAATGTACATACTTATTTCGGTGGTATGACGCCACGGTCGGCCGCCATATTGAATTTTCCAAATGTCAATAATTCTCCAACTTCCCGTGTAGGTAGAAGGCTGAAATTTCGCAAGCTCATTCCTTACAGCTTACTTACAAAAGTTAAGAAGGTTTCATTTTGAAATTCTATGCATAACGGTCATAACGGTCAACAACGTCCACCATGTTGAACTTTCTTATTCATGGCCCCATCTTCACGAAATTTGGTAGGCGGCTTCCCTGCGCTAACCGAAACCAATGTACATACTTATTTCGGTGGTATGACGCCACTGTCAGCCGCCATATTGAACTTTCCAACGTCACTAATTCTCCAACTTCCCGTGTAGGTGGAAGGCTGAAATTTGGAAGGCTCATTCCTTACGGCTTACTTATAAAAGTTAAGCAGGTTTCAGTTCGAAATTCTACGCATAACGGTCAAAACGGTCAACAACGTCCAACATGTTGAACTTTCTTATTCATGGCCCCATCTTCATGAAATTTGGTAGGCGGCTTCCCTGTGCTAACCGAAACCAATGTACATACTTATTTTGGTGGTATGACGCCACTGTCAGCCGCCATATTGAACTTTCCAACGTCACTAATTCTCCAACTTCCCGTATAGGTAGAAGGCTGAAATTTGGAAGGCTCATTCCTTACGGCTTACTTACAAAAGTTAAGCAGGTTTAATTTCGAAATTCTACGCATAGCGGTCATAACGGTGAACAATGTCCGCCATGTTGAACTTTCTTATTTATGACCCCGTCTTCATGAAATTTGGTAGGCGGCTTCCCTGCGCTAATCGAAACCAATGTACGTACTTATTTCGGTGGTATGACGCCACTGTCAGCCGCCATATTGAACTTTTCAACAGTCTTTGTTACTTATGGGCCCATCTTCAAGAAATTTGGTACGCGGGTTCCCAACGCTAACTGAATCCTACTTACGTACATATATATGTCCATAGCCTGCAGCTCAGTCACCGTGTGAGGCGGCGTTGGGTCCCCCATCCCAACGCCTCCCACGTTGTTGGCTGCCTGCCTATATAAGGCTGTCCGTCACTCTGGTCTCTTCATTTCCTTCCTTGCTTCGCCACGGGATTCACGTCTCCCTGCTGATAACTACAGCCTTTTTCTTTAATCCACGGCTTCTCCGCTGTTTTATTGTTCATTTATTACAATTATAGTTATTGTGTAGGTATTTTAGACTTACTTTACATTGTTCAGGTACCCATTTCCTTTATCATTCCAAACATACCCTTATTAACATGTCTATCAAGGTGATCACCATCGATCAAAGAACTGTCACTTACTGAGTGGTTTCCATGCCCGGAGATGGCACCTATCTTTTCCATTCTCTGTGTTACATATTGCACGGATGTATCAGGCTCATCTTTGATATCTGGAGAAACATTGTGTCTTATGTATTGAATGACTGGGACAGGTTCAAGGTGTGGACTGCTGACGGTACAGGAGATAATTATACTACACAGGAGCACTAGAAGAGTGAAATGCTTAAGCCCTTCACCTATGGTTCTGCATGTGAGTTGATGGCTGCTGCTGAATTGTTCGGTTGTTGCTTTCAAGTGTACCGAAATGGCCAAATATTTTACACCTTTGGACAACCACCAATGCCTCTTAAACATCTTAGATTCACAGGTGACGATTTCAGTAGTGGACACTTTGATGTTTATGAATGTTTAAACTCTCAAAAGCTGGATGTGAAGTTATCAATGAAACTGGTTGTATACTTACAACGCTTGACAGATGCCGAATGTCACTTCAACACAAGTCCTACAAATACTGTCGTAATTGAAACAAACAATGAAACTCAAACCGATTATGACAGCAGCAATCCAAGCTGTGAGATTTGAAACAAGATTACTGTTCACATGGCCAACTGTACGTTGCATGCTCAAGAGTAAGCTCAGCGCACAGCTTGGTCATGTTACAACCGGAGGGCCGAAATGACAATGTGGTATACAAAAAGATCCTTAACAAATAATTATTGGTATATTTTCCCTCAGTTTAAAAAGGTTTCATTTTCTTCTTAATAAAACTTTTAAGGCAGTACTTCGCCGCTGCGAAGCGCGGGTATTTTGCTATATATATATATATATATATATATAGATATAGATATACATATAATGTGTGTGTGTATATATGTGTATATATATATATATATATACAGTATATATATATAGATATATATATAGATATATATAGATATATAGATATACAGATAGATACATAGATAGATAGATATATATAATGTGTGTGTGTGTATGTATGTACAGTATGTATGTGTATATATATAGAGAGAGATATAGATATAGATATATATAGATATTAGATATAGATATATATATATATATATACTGTATATATGATGTGTGTGTATGTATGTATGTGTATATATGACAGCAACACTCATAACAGTGACAAAACAATTGCATTGACAATCATGTTACGTTATTTTCAAAATGTTTCCTTTAATTTTTCATTACTTCTTTAACACACTACTTCTCCGCTGCGAAGCGCGGGTATTTTGCTAGTTTATTATATATTTGAAATACATTGTAGTGTACAGTACATTGTTAGAACCATATCCTGTTATTTTGTAAAGTGTGTTTATGATATGGTCTGAATAAGATGCTATATAAACTGAAGACCAATGGTAATATATTTTTAAAAAACTAAGTTTGTTAGGGACAGCATGGTGGTACAGTAGGTAGTGGTACCACTTCACAGATCCAGCATCATGGGTTTGAATTCTCATCGTCTGTGGGGAATCTGCACATTCTCTCTGTTTACCATTTACATCCACAAAGACGTGCAAGTGAAGTTAATTGGCAATTCCAAGTATGTGCATGAGCAAGCCCTACACCAGATTGATATCATTTGCAGGGCTGTTTCCTGCCTTGTGCTCAGTGCTACCAAAATAGGCTGTTGCCCCACCACAATCCCAAACCGGATTGAGAGATTTTGGGAATGTTATGTTAAATCTGTTGGGCAGTGCAGAGGTAGAGTAGTTAGCAGTACTGCTGCTACACAGATCCAACATTTTGGGTTCATCTCCCATACTTGTCTGTGTGGAGTTGCACATTTTTTCTATCCACTTTAACAAAGGACATGTTTCTGTGTGTGTGTCTGTGTATCTGTGTGTCCATCCAGTAGCTATGACTCTGTTATATGTCATTTGTTATGGGATTTGTAAAAGGAATGTTAATGTACAGTATGCACCAGCTCAGCCTTTGGGATAACAGAATCATTTACATTTCTGGGCACTGTGCTGTCACAAAACCTTAACATGGGACAATAACATCACATGCTTTATTAAGAAAGCCCATGAGAAAATGTTCTTTTTGTGTCAGCTAAAGAAAATCTCCCTCAGGCAATATTGGTCCAATTCTACACAGCCATCATCAAGTCCATTCTATGGCCAATCTGCAGAGCATCATCAGAGCCTATGAAAGGATCATAACTGTAACTTACTTCACATTCAAGTCCTACAGAGTTCAGGGTAAGGAAGAGTGTTGTAAAGATCATTGCTGATCCGACTCACACAGGGCATCACCAGTTCCAAAGATTTCCTTCTGGTAAACGTCTTTGGGCAATGAAAGCTAAAACAACACGTCACCTAAATGTTTTTTTATCCACATGCAGTTATACTTACTAATCAGGTCTCATCTTCTTCTCAGTATCTATGTATACCTGTGCAGTAGACTGCCTGGACATTTTAATCCTGCTATTTCTTTATTGATTTGTTTTGCCCTTGTATGCTGCATCACATTTTATCATTTTATGCTTTGTATTCTTTGTTGTACTTGTATGTTGCACCAAATCTATCAAGACACAGTCCTAGGACACATAAGAATACCTGGCCAATAAAGTGAATTCTGATTCTGATTCTGATCTGTTGGAGTGAAAGATGTAGCACGTTTTATTAGTACATGCATTAAAAACGTTTGGTATGGAATGTGTAAACCTCCCAAATCCCCATATTTGTGTTGGTTAATTTTACTTGCAAGTCTGCAGTATATTAGCTGTGTGTGTAGGAGTGTGCAAGAGTGGGTACTGCAGTGGACTAGTGTCATGTGCATGAATGATTCATATCTTGTAACCATTGCTGCCAGGATAGACATCAGTCCCCTATGATTCTAAATTAGATGAAAAGTAGGGCTGAGAATGTTATGTTAAATAATCTGGTTGAAGTTTTATTGAATACATTGTATGGTTTTGTCACTGTCTGTGCAAAGTTTGCACTGTCATCCTATATCTGTGTGCATTGTCTATTTGTACTCTGATTTCCACCCTTGATTAATGTGCAGTTAGGTTAACTGGAAGCTCTAAACCGACTCTTTGATTGTGTGTGTTTGTTTCAGTGTGCACCATGATGGATTATATACCATCCAAGTTTTTTTTCCTCTTCTGTATCTTATACTGTTAGAATAGACAGTAGCTCCCTGTGACTCTGTTTTTGACTAACCAAGATAATTTGCTTTAATGAATGGCACAGTGATGCAGTCTTAAGCTCTTTCCACCTCACAACTGCGAAGACAACTCTGAATTTCCAACCAAAATTCAAAGAGGAACATGTGTAGATGAGTGTCCTGTTTCACTCCTCTAAGGTTTGTTCTGGCTTTACACCAATACAGAATAAATAATTTCTGTGTGATGGAAAAAACAGGTTTTACAAATTCTGGCATGAAGGTTAGTATTTTTTTCTGAGTCATGGAGAATGCTATGCCACATTAGACCGTTCCTGCTCAAAACTGGCACCAGTAGAATCTTTTGGTTAATAAGTACAGAAACATAGAAGCAAACAACTGGCCGTGGTGGACAACACAACTAGACTGTACTGCTGAAGTCACTGAAAGAGATTTATATTCAAGATGTTTGCTTCTGCTGATTTGGCTGCTCAGAAGGCTTTGTCTGTAAATATCTTCTGCAGTGCGGCTTGCCTGCTAATCCTCTGCAGCAGACCCATGTGCTCAGATCTCTGAGTAAAGAAGCAGGAGGAAATGGGAGCATTCACTAGGAATGTATTGTTTCACAATGATCCTGTTGTCTATAACATTATCCGCACAACCACTCTAATCTCAGACATTCAATATGGCTCTGAAGACCTTGTACCAGGTGAGAGCTCCTGCTGGAATGATGATTGTATTGCTTATTTTGGTTGTGCTTGTGAGAGTACATTGGTAAAAAGCAAATATCTAATATCAATCTGCCACCCTTTTCTTGAAGTGATATTCTAATATTTTGAAAAGTGCGTATGTGGATGAAAAAACACATTATATAATAAATCCCAATTAATAACAAACAATCTGAGTTATTTAAAAACAATATTAATACGCTTAGTAAAAATCATTTTCTGCTGCACTAGTGGATCTGAAGAATTAAAAGCTGATCTTCTAATCGTAAAGGAATACTGGAGGTCACTGCAGCATGTCTGTCGTCAGTACAATTGGTTCCCAGACTTTGTCTTGTCACGGAGGTTGCATATAACAGACATGCACCTTATGCTCCAATTGGTTACTTGGCATCTCATTAACATAATATATTAATATATTCTCACTGAGGCGATACAAATGCGATCACAGCGCCCTCCCACCTCCATTCAGTTACTTTGATCGACTCTTAGCTGTCGAGTTGAGTAACGCTATTTTAATTTTATATCGCTTCTGCACCGCTTCCTAAACACCAAGCCACTTCTAAAATGGTGAGTTGCAGCCTCTTCGTCATTCTGCGTTATTATTGATACTCAAGGAATGGTCGAAAACAGCTGGTCAGGACGGGATGCGGAGAGTCACTGGGACTGAGTATGCGCAGGGGGTGGGAGCTGCTTGTCAAATTACCGTTACATTGATGGAGAATAGACGCGTGAACTCTGCTGGAATCCGCCAAAGTAACTACAGCATCGGCCATCTGTAGCCGTTTCTCTCCTAATGCCGAAAGCGGATTAAGAGAGATTTACCGCAGCGTTAAAGTCGGGGCTGCTTTCTAACCGTCGACTCCCTCCCTGATCGATCTCCATGTTCCTTCCGCAATGCGTGTTTTCCCGCCCAGCGCGCAAAGCGGTCCCCGAGCATCCCGAGCGCGCGGCTTCTGCTCCGCCTGCCTTCCTTCGCATATGGCAAGGCATCGTTGTTAGCCACTGACTTGGAAAAGTCGACTTACGTGGCAGAGTGACCGAGTACAGGCTTCGTGACTTTATAGGAAAGTGTTACTGGGTGTGGTGAAGCTTTTGAGTGTGCTCCACAGTGCGAGGAGCCGTCCTAAGAGCCTTGAGCCATTATTAAGATTTTTTCCCTTAAAATAACTGTGATGGTTATGCCGCAACGTGATGAAACTGATTAAGGTGAAAAGAACTCAGGGAAACAGAATTGGAAGAAGAAATACGAAGACTTACACCACTCTGGTTAAATGGTAACTCTTAACAACTCCCTGCAGCATAGTTTAAATTCATATCATTTGCTAAAATACGTGGTTTAGACAGGTTTCTATTTTTAGAATTGCTTACCGAAAGTACCCGGACAGGCAGTGAAGTGTGGCTCGTGACTGCCCCTTCTGCCTTATTACATATTCTCAGTCTCCACTGGTGCGTTCCGTAAAATGAAACCGGAGTCTGAAATTCAACTTTAATCTGGTGACCTGTGTTTAAGGAAGGTGGACGATTTGGATTTTCGGGTTGTGTAACCTAAGTGTAAAGTTTTCATGTTTTTTCTTGCTTCCTTTGCAACCTAACAATGACCTAAAATATGCAATTATATGGATTGGGAACCCGACCACACCGAAATTGTCCCCACCTTGCTTCATCCGCTGCATAGACTAGCTTTTCCTCACCGTGAATCTGAAGGAAGCATCAGCTTTAAAGATAACACGTCGACGTGTTCGAGGCCTGGTGCCCTGCCTTACTGCAACAGTTGCTAAGTGAACCTGGCGAGTCTTCCTCCAGGTTATTGATTCAGGTTGTCTACGTGTGGCAGTCCTCCCAGCCAGTGATGTGATGTGAATATCAATGTATTTATTTATGTAGTGGTGTGTAATCAGACAGTCTGTTTGGAATATTACATAAATCATTACTGCAAGTCATTCATAAATCAAACTTCTTGTGAATAATACAATATTAAGAATTAGTTAAATACTGATTGAGAGCTGCCTACCTTCAATAGATCTACATGTATCTGCTAGAAAAAAATTAATTAATTTCCATGTGTGTTCCTAGTTCCATGCCATAAAAATAAAAAGAGATTCTCAGGGTTCACTTTCTCTTAGCTTTTAAAAGATATTTATATATTTCCGCATTAAACAGCTTTTGCTGCATTGTGTTGCCCTACTTTTCAGATAAATGTGTTTATCTAGTAACATATAAAATGCCATATTGAATTTTTATCTGATTTCAGTTATTTCACAGCTGTTAGATTACTGAGTACAGTACCACAGTTGTTCAGTGGCTAGTTGCCACATGGTCTTAAAGACCTGCCTTTGTGCTCTGTTGGGTCATTGGCTATATGCATAGCGCTTACAAATTCCAATCATTTTTGCCCGGGTTTCCTCTGGGAATTCCAATTTCTTCCTTCTTTGTAAAGTGATACACATTAGACTAATTGGTGGGTTTAAAATGGTTCAGTATGAGTGTGTGTGTGATGGTTTGGTATATTATGCAGAGTTGGTTCCATCTGTATGCTACTGGAATAAGTTGCAAACACCCTGTCTCCATGTAATGGGGAAAGGTCCTTAAACTGAAGAGAAAGTGATCATTAGTAAACTCACCTAGTATACTGTTTAACCATGGTAAACAAAAAAAAAAAACAGGAACTAAAGCCTGGTCATCTGTAAATTTGCATTTCTTTAGTCATGTTGGACTAAATGAGTCATTGTTCACCACCAATGAGGAGAGCTAGTGGTTATGAATCACTTTAAATTAGTATTTTAAGTATCCACATTGGGGAAATGGGGAGCAGATGGTGGCAAATCATATAAAATATAATTTTGTTTAGTCAGAGTTACAAAGATGTTATCATTTTTTATTTTTGGACCAAGTCATACGGTGAGGATTTCTGTCAAGTGTTAAATTGCCATCAGAGTTGGATGACTAAAAATAAAAAAAAACTGGTTCATCCCACTAATGGCTTCTTTGTCCAGCTTGATGGAAATGAAATTTCAGAGTGAGAATTGCTTAATACTAATGAGAGATTCTCTCTTGAATTCTTTCTGGTTAGATTTACAGAAAATTCAACCCATGCCATTTCTAGCCTGATGCTTTTAGTACTGTCGTTTACATATTTCTCTTTTGAGACTGGTTTTTCAATATGTGATACATACTGAAATACTGCCTTTTGATGGCAATGGTCAAGCTGTTAGGTATGAAACCTATACCCTATCTCACTTGCTGCAGAATAAGCACAATACTGGGAGCAGGCAGGTTTTTCCCAGTACACCAGTTTGCACAATCCTAAATGTATATAAAATACGCTGAATTTTATATCACATGTGATTTATTATAAATTTTTGTTATCATCTACATGCCCTTAGCTGGCTTTTAGGAATGCAAAAACAGAACTGTAAAAGGATGTACTTGAGTAAAGTAATACGATGTTATCACATTTATTTATCTATATTTTATAGTGATATAATGTAACCTCTCCAGTGGCTGTTCTGAAGTATTTTATTTTTGTATAACAGTCAAGTTATACAAGTTTCTGTTCTTAGTAATAAACACAGGATTACATCTCCAGAGGATTTCTTACTTACTGCCTATCCTAGAGTACCATGCAGCAGTTTTGTATATAATTCTGGAGCAAATATCACAGAAAAGCCAAGGTAGCTGACCAGGAGATACTCTATCCTAGTATGACACATGCTGGTTAATAAATCTATCTTCTAATTAAAGTCTGCTTTAAAATATTGTGAAAATTGGTACATCCTTGTGAGCAATGGGAATGGACATTCTTATTAATGAAAGTTGATTTGATAGTATTGCTTTCTTGCTCTACCATGATTTGAACTAAATAATATTTGTTATACATAATCTCTTAATACTAAACTCAGCCTCTTCTTTCTCTTGACGTCTGTAGCGTGAATGCATCTCCATCCATGTTGGACAGGCCGGTGTCCAGATCGGCAATGCCTGTTGGGAGTTGTACTGCTTGGAGCATGGCATCCAGCCAGATGGGCAGATGCCCAGTGATAAAACCATTGGAGGAGGGGATGACTCCTTTAACACTTTCTTCAGTGAGACAGGAGCTGGAAAACATGTCCCCAGGGCAGTGTTTGTGGATCTGGAGCCAACAGTAATTGGTAAGTCAAGTTAGGTACTGAGGAAAATCTCTGGGAGCCTAGTTTTCTTGCCACAAAGTTTCTTAACAGTCATTTGTTCTGCTTTACAGATGAGGTGCGTACAGGGACCTACAGGCAGCTTTTTCACCCAGAGCAGTTAATCACTGGGAAAGAAGATGCAGCCAACAATTATGCTAGAGGGCATTACACCATCGGCAAAGAGATCATTGATTTGGTGTTGGACAGGATTCGCAAACTGGTTAGTTTCTTTGATGCTGGATTTTCTCTTTTGGTTTCTAATTGTATACTATACAGGATTATAATTCTAAGCTTTTTCTTTATAGGCTGACCAGTGCACAGGTCTCCAGGGCTTCCTTGTCTTCCATAGTTTTGGTGGTGGCACTGGTTCTGGTTTCACTTCACTGCTGATGGAACGTCTCTCTGTTGACTACGGGAAAAAATCTAAGCTGGAATTCTCCATCTATCCTGCTCCTCAAGTATCCACAGCAGTTGTGGAGCCCTATAATTCCATCCTGACCACCCACACCACTCTTGAGCACTCAGACTGTGCCTTCATGGTAGACAATGAAGCTATCTATGACATTTGCCGCAGGAACCTTGACATTGAGCGCCCCACCTACACCAACCTGAACCGACTCATCAGCCAAATTGTGTCATCCATCACAGCTTCTTTGCGCTTTGATGGGGCTCTGAATGTCGATCTGACAGAGTTCCAGACCAACTTGGTACCCTACCCTCGTATCCACTTCCCTCTAGCTACCTATGCCCCAGTCATTTCTGCTGAGAAAGCCTATCATGAGCAGCTTTCAGTGGCTGAGATTACCAATGCCTGCTTTGAGCCAGCCAACCAGATGGTCAAATGTGACCCTCGCCATGGCAAATACATGGCCTGCTGCCTGCTGTACCGTGGTGACGTTGTGCCCAAAGATGTCAATGCTGCTATTGCTACAATCAAAACAAAGCGCACCATCCAATTTGTGGACTGGTGTCCTACTGGTTTCAAGGTGGGCATCAACTACCAGCCCCCTACTGTAGTACCCGGGGGTGATCTTGCAAAAGTTCAGAGGGCAGTGTGCATGCTAAGCAACACGACTGCTATTGCTGAGGCTTGGGCACGTCTTGATCACAAATTTGACTTAATGTATGCCAAGCGTGCTTTTGTCCACTGGTATGTTGGGGAAGGTATGGAGGAAGGGGAGTTCTCCGAGGCACGTGAAGACATGGCCGCCTTAGAGAAAGACTACGAGGAAGTAGGGGTTGATTCAATTGAAGGAGAGGGTGAGGAGGAGGGAGAGGAATATTAAAGTTAATTAGTTGTGTTTTTAGTGATTGTTTAGCCCACCTGCATTTTCTCACACTAGTGAGTGTTTGTTTCATCTGCAGTCTGGCACGTAGTCATTAAATCTGAAAGGGTGAGAAATCTGTGTTTGGGGAAATGCATCTTTATAAGATTGTGATTCCTTTAACCTTGTGGCGAATGACTATTTTACTTTTGCCTGGTTTGTCTGTTATTTAAAATAAATTCATTGGAAGGCATTACACTCTGTTGGTGTCCTGAATGTTTATTCTTTGAGGCAAGTCTTGTGTTCACCAACTCAGTTTCTGACAGTTTAACATTGGTGTGAGGAGTGTGCTTTATTGGACTGTAAGCCTACTAAGAATTCTCCTGGATGCATATTAACCATTAATAACTGACAACTATGTTCTTCTTTCAGCTGCTTCCATTAGGGGTCGCCACAGCGGGTCATCTTCTCCCATATAGTCCTGTCTTCTGCATCTTGTTCTGTTACACCCATCACCTGCATGTCCTCTCTCACCTCGCCTCACCTCATCTCACCTCTCTGACTTTGTGTCCCAACCGTCCAACTTGAGCTGACCCTCTAATGTACTCATTTCTAATCATATATATATTCTTGTCACACTCAATGCAAATCTTAACATCTTTAACTCTGCTACCTCCAGCTCTGTCTCCTGCTTTCTGGTCAGTGCCACTATGCACCTCTATTTTTATTATAGTTCAATGCCATTTTTATTTGTGGTGTTAACATTACAAACCTAACAGTCATCTCCTGTCTAGTTTTTGGAAGCAGTGTATAGCTAATACCCAGTTCCTGTTTTGGGTGGCACAGAAGTACAGTAAGTAGCATAGATCCAGCATTCAGAAAAGCACAAAAATGTGATTTTTACATTTATAATATATTTCCAAATATTTGTATTTTCGTTATAGGTTTAAATCTGTAACGCTATTGTTGTTTTCCTGTTAACATGCATTTTCTGTGTAGTTTACCCCCTTAATTGCATCAGAGCAGATACATTGGTAAATAGCACTGAGTGCTGAAAGGCTGTAACAACTTCAGTGTCAGATCCATTAATATGCTCATTAGTAAATAATGGATTAAATAACCAGAACAGCTAGAAATGAATGAAAATCCCGATGATAATGAACATTTTAAAAAACACGAAATTATCCCCCTGTAACATACCTAAATGTGTGGTATATTCTAATAAAAATGTACTTAGTTTTCTAAAGTCTACTTTGACTCCAAAACATAGAAACTGGTAAATAACAATGTGCTTAGTTAGGTTAGAATTCCAATTAAAAAAAGGAGATAGTTGGACCAACAACCTGCAGCCACAAGGGGTCAAGAAAGACTGAGCTTGAGAATCACCGCCTTACCACTTGTCCTTACGCAATTCTCCTGCTGTCTGTCTGTCTGCCTCCTAGTACTCTGATTTTCACTCTTTATCCCTAAAGACATACTGTATGTGTTAGGTTAATTCATGCTTTCAAATTGTTTCTAGTACAAGTGTAGATGAGCCCTGCCATGAAGTTACAGCTTGTCCAGGTCTGCTTCCGCCTTATGCCTTGAATTACCTTAAGTTCATTAGGTGTCAGAATGTGCTGTAATAAAAGCGCAGGCCCTGTTTTGTTTCAGGACTCAATCAAATTAAGACAAATGGTCGATTGAGGCTCAGTACATCTTGGCAAAGCTAAAGAAACTAAACATATTATATATTTGCTATGTTTATAAATGACCAGAGCAAAATACATTTTATATGTATAGTATTTGTTCAGTTAGAGCACTAGCAGGTTACGTTATCTGTTCATGCAACAGGGAATCACTGGTGTGGATTAAGCAGATATTTAATAATTTTACAAACAATACCTAATCCAATAACTCATACTGCTGTTCTAGAGGCCACATTGAGCCCTTACTTGTGGATATGTTCATACTGCTGATTTCAGAAACCATCTTTTTTAGCAGTAATTTATGAAACAATAAAGAGACACTATGAAGCAGTTACATATTTTTCCCTGGATGTAGTCCCACCTTCTGATTTATTGGGCAACAGAGAACTTTAAGGAATGTGGCACCTAAAGGAGGATCAAAGCAAGTTTCCAACAAATATCTGTGTTTTAATAAAATTTTGAAGTTTTCAGTTCACAGCTGAAAAATCATCCATAAATCCAGAATTTTGTCTGGCCAGTTTCCTGGAAGCACAGAAGCCAGTTTCTTAACTCTATCCATAAATTCAGGAAAAATATCCATGGAGGGTACAAGCGGGTAGACAGTTGCTTGACGAATGTAGGATCACAGGTTCAAACTCTGCTCGATCATTGACCATGCGGAGTCTGCGTAGGTGTCACTCCCTTATCCCAAAGACCTGCTAGGCTAATTGGTGATTGTAATTCTGGAGTCATGGCTGTAGCGTCTGCATGTGTCCTGTGTGATGCACTGGTATCCAATGCAGTATTGGCTCCTGCCATGCTGTTGGTGCTATTTGGATGGGCGTTAGTCCCCGCAACACTGAATTGCATTACATGGGTTTGAAAATGTTATATCAATGCCAACATTTGCCAGTTTTGTTCCAAACCAGTCCCTTAAAGGCATGAACATTAACATTAAGATGAAAATGTGACACCTTCATACCATGAACCTTAGGCACTTGGTGGTAAATTACCAAGTAACAAAGTACTTTTGGGATTTTTAAAAACTCACCTCAATGTTGGCTTTGGGGCTAAGGAACTAAGCTGGCAATCACAAGGTTGCTGGTTTGATTCCTGTAAATGCCAGGAGTGATTCCACTCTGTTGGGTCCTTGAGCAAGGCTCTTAGCCTGAAATTCCTCCATCCTGGGTATGATGCTGACCTGCAAGCAGCTCCTCCAACTTGCAGGGAAAACTTGGGGGGTGGTGGCAGGACTGGCATTCCAGCCACTGTAAAAAAAATCTCACACCATTCCTTTCAAACTAGTGTGTTGCACAGCTGTGCTTGGGTCCCATGTTGGGTTTGTTGTGTGGTGGGTGCAGCAACACACTGTATGAGTGCATACTCCCACCTTCCACCTCAATGCTGTTTTGAAGCAAATAGGATTGTTGAGTGCATTCAGCTGAGTGGCCTGTTCTAATGTTTGACAAGGAAGTGAGTGTCTTAAATTTGTGGAAGAAATGTGTGTTAGTAAACAAAGCAGTGTCTGCAGATCACAGCTTATGTGCTAGATGGTGCTGTTGGACCACCATAAATACCCTGGATAGCAATTCTTGAAGACAGAATTGCTAGCATTAACCAACCAATTAAAGCCATCCAGATTATAATTTCAACAAAATGGAGAACCTGGAAAAAGGAAACTCGGAGCCAAATTGATGTTCTTCATAAAGCACTCGTAAAAGAGACATGTTCTCCACCAGTGGGGAGGCCAAGCTCTCGCTGTGGTCAGCCCTCTACTAAATTTATGTTCACATGGGTACTGGATTGTTGCTCCCTAATGGTAAAGAAAGAAAAATTAACTGTATAGTCAAAGTATATCTGGTGTAATAAGAAAACGTATATAAAATTATTATTTAATGTTTGCTAAATTTTCCCCAGGGAACAAATTAAGTTTTAAACACATTGGATAAACCAGAGCATTAGGACCATCCAATGTGTTTTCCTAACCCAATTTTTAATGTTGCCAAGAAAAAACATAGCAAAAGGTTTACTACGAAAATAATCTACATTTTTGAGCAATAGATTTATAGATTGCTTGAAAAGAGCCATAAAATAAGCAAAAGGTTGTTGGTAGAGTGTCTCCTCACATCCTGCTGGCATTTAAAAGAAAATATAATGCAATGTTCAGGTTTTGCCAAATCCCAAGCAAGTGTGGATGCAAGCAAAGCAAGCAAAGTCCACGCAGGGAGTACATGGGAAGCGAAACCAGGTCTCCTTAGTATGAGGCAGCAGCACTAGCACTGCACCACCGTGCAGCCTATTACAATATATATTACAAAAAAACTAATTATTAAACCACAACTATATGCATAGAGTATAATATAACAAAGGATTCCAATGTGTGAAAAATAAAGAATATTATTCCAGCAATAGGTGTAACAGTAATGAACAGGAATGTATACTGAAGTAAAACTAAGAAGCAGAGCATTAGGTTACTAAAGAGTAAAGCTGGCACCACATTAAACAACTTCTCGTTGGAGGGTATGTCAAACTTCACAACTGTTAGTTGATCTCATAGCCTTGAGGATGGAAATTACATAATCTATCTTAGCTAGGTATTTTAGCAAAGCTTTAAATTTTGAAAGTACTTCTAGCTCGCTGCATTCTTACAGCCAACTCACAGGCTTCCTGACAGCACCAGCAGCTGTACAAATGCTTTTTTCAAGTATGGCAAGTTCAGTCACAATCTCAGCCTTTTTTTGCCTTTTTCCAAAATGTTTTGGTATGACAAACATGAAACAGCAGACATACAAGTCTTCTGCTTGTGCAGTCCAAAACTCCTTTCACCTCATGGCTACACTGTCTGATTTATTCGGGTGAGTCACAGTCTGGTGTGAGTGAGTCGCTGGGGATGTCAAAATAGGGCCAGTCTCGCTAAGATTGAGTTACGTAAAGTCATTTCTAAAATTGGTGCTAATTCTTAATCAATGGCAGTCCGAAATTTCAAAGTCCTTTGGCACTTAAAGTTTGGATGAATGGCTGTTTCAAGGACACCTCCTCCTCCTTACAGGCAGGCGTATAAATGAGACACTATGGAAATATTAATACATAAAGGCATTGAAAAACAACCAAGAATCCAGCTTCCTTAAATAATGTTACATGTTTATAAAAGATAAAATGACTGGCAACAAGATGTGAGCAGTGGAGGGTGCTACTGACCCCCCAAATCCCAGACATACAAGACCCAACACAACTCCAAAATATAAGACTTTTTAATCCACATAGTTTTAATAAAATAATTAATCACAGTCAATACACACATTAAATACTTGCACTTTCAGTCTCTTTCTTTTCTCTCCTTTTCTCAGCAAGTGAGTTTTGCCCTCTTCCACCCAACTCTGACTCACTGAGTTATGGCTGAGAACTCCTTTTAAATTGGACCCAGCAGTACTTCTGGTGACACTTCTAGGTCATATGGAAGCCAGAGAGTGATCCTCCCTTGGCAGCGGCCTCTATTGTCCCCCAAGGACCCCTATAGGGCTGAACTTCTGGACTCCCATTCCCATATAGCCCTGTGGGTGACCAAACTGGGACTACATGTGAGAAACACTGCCACCTATTAATCTGGGGGATGAATTGAAAAGAAAAATAGGATGACAACAACAAAATTGATTATAATACCAAATGTCAATGATAAAAGATGGATGTGAATAACATAGGGGAGAGATCTAGAACATCCATCCATTATCGAACAACTATCTTAAAAATACTCACCTTTCAGTTAGAACATTAGAACACTCTAGACGAGAACAGGCCATTCAGCCCAACAAAGCTCACCAGTCCTATCCACTTATTTCTTCCAAGAAAACATCAAGTCGATTTTTGAAAATCCCTAACATCTTACTGTCTACCACACTACTTGGTAGCTTATGCCAAGTGTGTTTCGTTCTTTGTGTAAAGAAAAACTTCCTAATGTTTGTGTGAAATTTACCCTTAACAAGTTTCCAACTGTGTCCCTGTGTTCTTGATGAACTAATTTTAAAATAACAGTCTCGATCCACTGTACTAATTCCCCTCATAATTTTAAACGCTTCAATCCTGTCACCTCTTAATCTTCTTTTGCTTAAACTGTTTAGGCTCAGCTCTTTTAATTTTTCCTCATATTTCAGTTGTACAATGGAGTCACAAACATAGTGAGATGGGTATGAGGCTTACTAAAAGCTTCACAAAGCAGACAAGGACCTTCTCTAACCCAGTGATGTGCGGTAAGGTTCATAGCTGTTGAGGCACAAGTCAGATTTACAAATATATGAACCCAGAAGAGTAGCTGATTCACTATTCAATTGGCAGCATGCTCATTGACTACTGGTTATGTTTCATATCTCACCAGCATTCTTTATACACACATCGGTAAGGAGCATATTTGGCTAAGAAAGAACGTTACATTTATAGCGGTGAGACGGCGGAGAGAGCGCATTTGCTCCTCACCTTCCATGTGTTCTAAATTTGCAGTTGCAATTCCACAATTCATACTCATTCAATACAAATGAAAGTATTGATTTTTGTACAAAAAATAACAGATTTCAATTTGATCAACAAAAGGATAACAAGAAAAACAAAAGAATATTTTATTTAGGGTCAAAAATTAGTTTTTAAATATTAGCTGTTTTTTTTCTTAGTCTGATCCCATTTTTTATAAAATTGAAAAACATTTATGGTCTTAACCTTTATTTGTAAATGAAGTCCATGCGCCTATCCTTCTCCATGAAAATCTCCGTCACTTTCTTCTAAAAGTCCCTCCATATTTTCCTTTAGTTTTAAAAATCTTAATCTTCTATTTTGGCAGTCAGTCAGAACAAAAAGTAAAAATAAACGGACTGCTGCAGTGTACTTGACTTTCTGGTATTGCTAACTTATTGGCGGCAAGAGCCTCAGCGTAGAAGAACAGCAGCAAAGAGCACCTGTTAGGCTCACATCCGCCCCCTTTGGTGCTGCATGGTACTGTCTGCCTCACCTTGAGCCTTTTCACTGCGGTGTTATGTCTGATCAGCAAGACTAAATATGTCACACACATTCATTAAAGATATTAGCCAGACTGTGGAAAGTCAGGGTGTATAATAACTGTGTCTGCAAACATTATATTGGCGACATACAGAGAGACAGCAACAGGCACGCACCGATTGCATGCGTCAACCTTGTGTGTGAGGGACAGCACAGTCCAAGGTGAGGCTTGTCTCATCTTATCGCCACTGCACCTCGTGTTCCTGCTCTGTATTTGAACATGAAATGCGCCAATTCACTGATTTTGACTATAAAAATGATCAAACTTATTGGAATCATACAGAAAACAAATTTATAGCACAGACCAGTGGACATATTTATTTTATCATTATTAGTTTTTTTACTTTTCATGATGACACTCACCTGCCTTCCCCGACCGCACGTCCCTCCTGCAACCTATCCTGGTGTGACATCAATCCAAACAGCCAGCCCCAATGACCAAAAAGTTAAAAAGTATACTTATAAGTGTTCCAAAATATACCCAAATGCCACTCTAGGGAAACGAACCATATAATCTCTGGCTAAATGGCACAATTCCAAACAATATATCTTTGTATCAAAAAGAAGAAAAATCAAAAATAAAAACGAAATACAGATACTATACAAACTCAGTGGGATTAATTTCAACCTGTCATTGATGCTAATTCCTAAAAAAATAATACGGCAGGTAGCCATTAATCTGTAATCTTTATTTTGTGAAATGGGTATAAAAGTTCAATAAATAATAATCATGCACGTTGTCAAACAGAAATTAACATCTATGCAACTACTAAAAAATATTCATTCTTTTGTTCAAAAAGACATTCATATGTAAGAAGTACCGTATTTTTATTTAACACTTACAGCAGCAAGTTTGCACCATTGTTAGAAACATTTCTGCCTCAAAGAGTTTTGGTGTCAAGCATCTTTTATACACATTTTACACTGTCATCCATTGTTTCAATAAGGATAAAAGATTCTGTCAGATCGGTTGACACATCTAAAATGCCCCCAGGATGTGTTCTTATTCATAAGGAATGGTTCTGATTTATTCTGATGGTGAGAAAAAAAATCACAGGATAGACCCAGAACATTTTTAAAGTTGTGTGACATATTACAAGGGGTCAGAAGGATACACCTGAATTCTGTGATCTGCCTCCAGGCAGGAGGTACATTGGCACAAGGAGAAGCAGACACACAAGAGGCCACTGGGGGACAGTACACCATGGATGCATTTTTGCTGTAAGCATATTCCAGCACCCTGACCATGTACAGTGGGATGCAAAAGTTTGGGCAACCTTGTTAATAGTCATTATTTTCCTGTATAAATCGTTGGTTGTTACGATAAAAAATGTCAGTTAAATATATCATATAGGAGACACACACAGTGATATTTGAGAAGTGAAATGAAGTTTATTGGATTTACAGAAAGTGTGCAATAATTGTTCAAACAAAATCAGACAGGTGCATAAATTTGGGCACCGTTGTCATTTTATTGATTCCAAAACTTTTAGAACTAATTATTGGAACTCAAATTGGCTTGGTAAGCTCAGTGACCCCTGACCTACATACACAGGTGAATCCTATAATGAGAAAGAGTATTTAAGGGGGTCAATTGTAAGTTTCCCTCCTCCTTTAATTTTCTCTGAAGAGTAGCAACATGGGGGTCACAAAACAACTCTCAAATGACCTGAAGACAAAGATTGTTCACCATCATGGTTTAGGGGAAGAATACAGAAAGCTGTCCCAGAGATTTAAGCTGTCTGTTTCCACAGTTAGGAACATATTGAGGAAATGGAAGACCACAGGCTCAGTTCAAGTTAAGGCTCGAAGTGGCCATCAATATACACTCAATTACCCAATATGACAAAGTGAAAGCATGTTCTCGGATGAGCCTGCAAATTTATTAAAAATCAAAACTGAAATCTCTCATTCATATAAGTACTAGCCATCCCCCACAGCTTTGCCCACGTATTAGTGAAACAGGAGAGTGAGGATGGCTCCCTACTCCTGACATCACGCTTCCCCCTCCCCTCGGCCCGCAGCCTCTGTCTCGGATTAATGAGAATATATTGCTCCTGCAAGCGAACTATGATTCTTAGTGCCATGAGAGAAGTCACAAAATCAACCAGAATGTTCAAGCAAATTACAGAAAAAAAAAGATCTAAATCTGTTAAGTAGTTCTCTCATTCGCTAACTAAGAGGAGTTAAGGTTACGCCCCAAGGCAGACATGTGAGTGAGGAGGGCCCTGCCCCTCCTCCCCACAGCCCGATGAGTCTCTCTCGGATTCACGCTAATAAATTGGTACCGCAAGTGCATTACGATACTTAGTGCAATGAGAAAGTCACAAAATCAATGGAATGTTCAAACAAATTATAGAAAAAAACCCGATCTAAATCCCGTTAAGTAGTTTTCTCGTGAAAAGCGGACAGACATACAAACGGGTCTAAAAAACTATAAGAAATTTCGCGCTTGGACCACGAAATTTTTAAAACTGTTTCTTAGCGAGCATCGATGTCCCAAGGGTAACCTACATTCCAATTTCAAGTCCCAAGTCCTCATGGTTCAGGAGATTTCGTGGTGAGTGAGTCAGTGGTATTTGGCTTTTATATATATATATGTATTAAGACCCGTAATTCAGTGCTTTGTAGAAGTATTCTTAGGTCAGACACTACAAACTTTGCATACCAAGATTTGGGCAGATTATTACCATTCTTTCTAGCAGAATCTCTCAGCCTCCACTTGATTGAATGGGAACTATCATCTTCAGGTCTCTCTAAAGATATTCTATGGGCTTTTCTTGGGACCACTCAAGAACAGTCAGAGACTTCAATATTGTCTTAGGTGTATTTTTTTATCATTTTCCTGCTGAACTGGTGAACTGTCACCCCATTCTAAAGTTGCACACAATCTTGAGCAGGTTTCCTTCAAAAGAGTGCTCTGTAATTACCTTCATTCATCATTCTTTCAATTCTGGTCCAGCCACTGTGAAGCATCCAATATAGCATGAGGTTGCCAACACCATGTTTCACAGTAGGGATGGCATTAGACAGGTGAAGAGAAGTACCTGGTCTTAGCCAGATTACTTGGACTTCATTTCCTAGTTTTTGTCCTGACGTGCAGTGTAACTTGTGAGACCTTATATAAACAATGTCCAGCCAATTAATTTTCCACAACAGGACTCCAATCTAGTTCTAGACAAACGTCAAGTATAATTAAAGCGAATGGGTTGTACCTGATCACAATTTGGGTGCCAGGGCAGAGAGTCTATATACTTATACGAAAGAGAGATTTCAGTTTTTGATTTTTAATACCCCGTGACCCTGTGTTCGGATTCAGCGGGTTGGATGATGGATGGATTTTTAATACATTTGCAAACTTTCTAAAACATATGTTTTATTCTTTGTCATTATGGGTTACTAAATGTAGATTGCTGGGGGAAAATGTAGATTTAACAAGATGATAAAGTGTGCAGAGAGTGGAGGAGTCTGAATACTTTCTAAATTCACTGTGACATTTGTGAGGTTCTCCCCGGATGAACAGTGACAGTCAAGATAAGGAGACATCTCTTTAAATCCACAACAGACATATTGGTGGGCTCTGACATTAACGCAGAAGAATGACAAACATTCACATTTCCAAGTATTACAGTGGTTGAACCTGTCCTTTAACTCATCTGGAGAATTTGTAAAGAAGCAGTAAAAGTTTAACACCTCTTCCTATCTTGCTTTCAAAACTGGAATGATTAGAAAAGTATTAGTCAAATTATAGATGAAATTTCTAAAGAGGTTTAAATTTGTGTCCAGGAATCATGTGAAGACAAAACACATCAGAGTGTGCTTCTAACAATAAAGAACTACAGAACGAGTTGCTCCTAACTTTGTGTTCTTTGTTGTTTATTGTCTTAGGCTTCCATAAACTCTGTAGATAACTGATGGAAGAAAGAAAACATGTAAATTGTCTATGGGGTCATTAGCCCACTACAAGCTAGAAGAACAGCTTCAGCACAGCTAGGAATAGATTCCACATATGTCCGGAACTGCACTGGAGGGATATGATATCATTCTTCTATAGGAAATTCCATTATCTGGTGTTTTGATTAATGTGGCAGAAAATGCTGTCTCAGGCGCCACTCTAGAATGTCTTCAAAGTGTTCACTTGATTACAGATGTTGTGACTTTGCTAACCACGATATACAGCTTACATTGTTATCATTCTCTCACAACATTAATTGACCAGTTGTGCCCCTTGAATGGTGGCAATGTAATTCTGAAAGAGTCCATTATAAGGAGTGAAATGCCTAATCATAGCATGAACACAATCACTAACAATTGCTTTGTATTATTGGCATTTTCTTTGCCTAAATGATAGATCTGCATAGTATTTTTCTACAGTTACATGACCTTAAACATAATGGGATGTTAATATAACATAATTCAACATAATTTGTATCCATCATTTCACTTAAGTGGTTCCTTTTCTTTGTCTGCATACTGTGAGAAGATCCATGGTTGTCAAGAATCTGGTTGAGGGCAGGCTAAAGCCTCCAGACCAGGGATGGAAGAATCTTGATGGGCAGACTGGACAGGATTGAAACATGCTATGGTCTCTTAGGAAGCAAGAAAGATGTCAGGAGCTTCTGACCCATGAGAGAGAGAGAGAGAGAGAGAGAGAGAGAGAGAGAGATAAAGAGGATAAGGGAGAGAGAGAGATAGTTGTTGCCACAGAAGATTGTCAAGAACAACTCCTGGCTGATAGGTAAAAGCACAAGGTTGTAAATAAAGAGAAACTGAACCATATTGCCTGTAAGGGTGTAGATTGGAATTAGACCATTTGTTAACTACCAGCCTGATAACTTCCAGCACATGGTTCCAGTTTGAAAAGATTGAGCATGTACTGCCTTTCAGGCAGGCATTGAAAAATAGCTTTATAAGGGCAACAGAAGGCTTTGGTATCATGACCCGAGGTCCAATGATTCTGCAGTAATGTTAAGAGCAAAGTATCTTCTGGGTTGAGGAAAAAAGTTCAGGATCTGGAGGGACACATGTAGAGAGAGAAAGAGGGAGAGACAGAGACAGGAGGTGGGCAAGACAATGAGCCATTCCACTGGAGAGAGAGAATGGATTAAGGCCTTGTCACGCATGTGTGTCTGAGGATCACCGTCTTTGCTCTTCCTTTGTAAGAAGTTGCTAACGATATTGCCTTTCTGTTCCCACAGTACAGAGAAGACACTCAATGACAGCAATTGACTCTGCCTCTTCTGGTCAGAGGACTAAGCATTCAAGGTGCTCCTGGAAGGTGGTATCTCATTGTGGACTAGTGCTTGATGGGGACAGGGACCTGTTCTAGACCTGAGAACCTTAAGAAGGCGTCGTGACACTTTATTTTTATTGTGCTCTATTTTTGTCATGCTCTCTTTTGTTGATTAAACAGGATGACCCAGCTGGTGCCACAACATTTATTTTGGATCCCATATTGCACAACCACGGTCTGTAGAAGTAAGCCAAGACAGCCTGTAGACTTTGTAGTTTTACTCTTTGGTAATTTCCCTGCTTCATCCATCCCTCTGTGTGTCTGTCTGTCTGTCTGTGTGTTTTTGAGAACTTTATTGGCCTCACAGCTATCATTCTGGGTGAGGAAGATCACCACAAGAGTGCCCCCTCATTTCTACTATGAGGTATTGCAGTATAATGAGGCTCATAAAGAGTTCAGATTATGTGAATTAAACGTTTTGCCATTGTGAGGAATGACTACAGCAACAGCAGTCTCAGAGAAGAGAAATGAAGTAGTTCAGTAAGTAGATGGGCTTCTTTACTTGTACCAGATACCTGACTAGCATTAGTCTGTTTGTAACTGTGAGTCACTAATAATACATAAATCTATCTCTATCCTCATGAACTAAATAGATCTGCTTTGTTCAGTCCACCTTACTTTACATAAACAGTACTCATAAAGTAAGAGTTACATACAATAATCTATATACAGTATAAAAGGCCTGCATTTTGCTAAAGAAAAGCTGCTTTTGGAACAGAAATGCAGTTTCCTGAAGGCAAAAAGATTTTCCTACAGCAGTAAGCTGTTTCAGCAGGGTTGAGCTTATGTAATGTTGCTGCTGACTGAACAGTTGTTGAATCCTGCCTGTGTTGATGAGTCAGATTTTACAGGCTTTCTTTTGTCATTCTGTGCCAAAGAACGCCCCATTTGTAAACTGGCTTAGACAATATGGTATCAATCATTGTGCAAGCAATGGGTTATCCGTACATGACTGGCATATTTGTATCGCCTAGGACTTAAAAAAGAAAGGGGTTTCTTGGACATGGCAAAAGTTGTAATTGCCACCTACAGAGATGGCAACAATGTAAATAAAATCTAGGAATAAAAGTTTTACTTTAGTTTTTATTTAAAAGAAACTCTTGAAAAATTAAATTGCTAAGAAACAACAGTTATGGCACTGAGAAGACATCAAAAACAGATCAGGAAGACCCAAAAGCCAATCTCCTGCTCTTGCCATGAAACCAGTAAGTTATGGTGATGGGTATTTACTCAAAAATCAAAATTAAAACACAGGTATAAATCAGGAAATAAACTGGGATAAAAATGTTTTGACGTAATCTGATTGAAGTAAACTATTATAAATGATTCATGGTAACATACACAGTAGTGTCCATTTATACATACAGTACATTCTTTATCTGAACATTTACTGCAATACATGGTCATTTTAGACACTGAAGGTGATTCCAGCAACAGTGAGTTCAGTGAAGGAACCAACCTGTAAAGGGGTGCCTCGCTTCTATGATTATTAAATATATTAAAAAATGTATTTTATATAAATGTATAATTAGGAAAAATATTCCCCTTAAATAATATAGAGTAATATATTTTAAAATAAGTGTATTATTCTAATGACACGTCTTATACGTTTTAATATTTTATGTCATTCTCAAAACTATTTACAACACATTATAATTACAATATTTTATTATAGTTCATCAATAAATATTTTATTATGCATTAGTTCAAAAGTCTGCTGGACATTCCAGAAATTTCAGATTTTGTTGTTTTAAAGTCAAATCATGCCACCCCTTTTTTAACATAATAAATAACATATAAGTGCAAAAATAAATTGGTCATTCAAATTCAATGTAAATGGCACCTTTAAAAACGCAATTATTTAAAGTAGTAAAAGAGATGAGATCTGATCTACGCTATGCACATTTGTGTCAATTTATCATTTATCTTATAAGTAGAGAAACAGTAATGTTGATATTTAAAGTAAAAAATAAACAGAACTCAGTAAATATAAAAAGATTAGAAAAGAGATGTTTAACTTATTATTATTATTATTATTATTATTATTATTATTATTATTATTATTATTATTATTAACTTATCCCAACACTAACACTGTTGGACCCTGAGCAAATGTTTAAAAAACAAAAACAAATGTAACCAATTGTATCGCAAATGTTGTAAGTCGCTTTGGATAGAAGTGTCGGCCAAATAAATAAGTGTATATGTAAGTGTAAATTCCAAATGGAATACTATATATCTATACAAAAATGATCACAGTAAGTTCCTTTGCAGATTACACAATAAAAAATAAAAGAATACTTTCCAATGTATATTTTTGGAAAGTATTCTGAATTATATTTCAAGTATATTTAGAGAACATGTACTAGGGAGAAAATCTACATTTATTTACAATACCAGTAACGGCGCACTGCACAATAACATGTAGTGAATACACTTGACTTGAGCATTCCTAGTTTTCATCCTCTTTCTCCGTACACTTAGCATTTGTTTGCTCAGAGGTTGATGCACTTGCTGCTTCCTAAGCTGCCCTTCTTTTCTCCACCCTAGCGGACCACTTCTTCTCTTCTTCCGTCAGCATCTTTTCTCGTTAAAACTGATTAAGTCAGTGTTTGTGTTGTAATTACTTAGTATGTTTTCTTTAATTTTACACTTAAGCTGGCACTTAAGTCTTCAATCTGCCTCAAGAATGATTTAAGATATGAAAAGGTAGGGGAAGTGACGGCGAAGGTGGTAGGGAATGAGAACGGCGTCCATATACATGTGCCGCACGGACGCCCTGCTATTACTATACTGAGAGTTGATTCTACAATAAAATAAAAGAAAAAGAAAAATAACATTAGAGCTCAAAGCTGATAGTAGACATCACATAGTATATGTGTACTAAATTTCAGGTCAATAATTCAAACGGTTTGCATACTACAAGTGATTTAAAATTCTATACAGCCAAACGAACAGACACGGTAACGTATTATATATAAAGATATTAACTTATTATTTAACATATTTTAAATACAGCATTAAATTTCAATATTATCAGGTAAAATATAATAACAAGTATGCAGTCAAACTTTAAAAGTAGATATACAGTAATCAGAAATCATAATTTATTCCACCCAGATTCTGTATAATTTCTTGAATTTACCGTAATAATAACCATCTTTTTTGTTTTATTTCACTTGAAAATATTTGGAGAATAAATGGGTACTTATTGTATTAAATGTAATAATCTAAATATAGATTTCTGAAGTATTTAAAGGCTGTCATATAGATTGGTGGTTCTAAATCAGCTCAATGTGAGTCTGGGATATAATGAATATATTGTGATGGGAGCCTTTGTGGGCTTCATCTGCACCCTGAAATAATTACAAGAAAGACAAAGAAAAGAACACAAAAGAAGTGCGTTTGTTGTTCACAAAAGATAAGTAAGGGTTGAGGGTGTGGCTGACTGGGAGAGGCATCCTGTTTTGTTACTGTATATATATGTTACGGGTAGAGCATGAAAATTGGATAAACCTAGCATTAGCTGGACAAAGCTTGTGTTATCTAAAAGACCTGGGTAAAGCTGGAATAAACTTTCTAACTTTACCCAGGCAATCTTATGTTTATCCAACCACAACTAGTTAAACATGAATTTCAAACAAACAAGATACTTTTAATATGCTTTATTACTATTATTCATATTTTAAAGAGTAAAGAGATTTTAACAACATAAATACTGAAAAGCAATGCTATTGGTCTATCTATGTTAGAATACTCACATCCTATCAAATTTAATCATGCTACTTGTTTGAACAGGATACGGTTGAATGGCACTTGGAATTGCAAAGAATTCCTAACGCTTTGCATTTACATTTTATGGCCTCACACATCTTTTTACAATGACACCATTAACAGCTTTGACTGCAGGAAAATGACTGGATATTTTCTAGATGACTTAATGATATTATAAAAAGAAAAAACAGCTTTACCCAGGTCTTTTGGATAATGTGAACTATACCTGGGTAATGTTAGGTTTATTCGATGTTTGGGCTCTACCCATAACATATACAATGCACACAAGAGACAACCCCACTGCAGTATACACACATATAACAGGCAAGCATACATTGGGCCTTAGTAGCCAGGTTGCTGAATTTTAAAAAGGAAGATGTTCAATCAGTAACATTGATTGTGTGACTTTACACTGCAAGAGCCACACAGGATGGACGAGAATCCCAACCAGTAGAGGCGAAGGTTCATTAAGTGGATAGGAAGCCCCAGGTGGATTGACAAACATCCCAGCCGAGACAGAAGAAGGTGCCTTACCTGAACAGGACTCCCCAGGTAGATGGATGGACATCCCAGCCCAAAGTGAAGGACAGAAAAAGACTTTCTCTGGGGAATGTTTGTTCCCCAGGACACTAGATGGCAGCAGCCCTGCATATCGGTACCCGGTCGGAAACCAGCAGGAAATGTTGGGAACTGTAGTCTGAAATAGCAGCCCTGCTAGGGTCCCTGAGTGTCACAAGAGGGTGCTGTAGGGAGATGCACTTCCCGTTATTCAGGACTTTCATATGACACAGAATTGCTTCCAATGGGCAAAAGCCCTGGCACTAATAATATTTCCGGGTCTTCAATAAAAGGGATCACACTGCCTTGTCTAGTTGAGTCAGAGCTGGGAGGAAGGAAGGCAACACTCGACTGGGGGAGAGCAGTGCAGTAGGGAGAGGAGAGGAGGAGAAAGAGGAGAAGAGGTAACTAGTTTTTGGCTTTGTACAAGATACTTTGTGCAATAAACACCCTTTATTTGAACTCAGGACTGTGTTTGTGTGTTCATGTTTGGGGTTTAGGGCTCACTGGTGCCCCCTAGCCTTTACAAAACGTAATGTTTCTTCATCATTTCACTCCAGAGTCTTAGGTTCAAAACTAATGTCACAACTGTCATTGCCTGAGCAGAAACTGTAACTTTACATTTTCTTCTCATGCCTGCCTGTTTTGTCTGAAGTTACTTCTGCTTTCCTCCTATTTCTCCAAATATGTGTGTAACTACATTGCTCCGAGATTCTAAATTGGTCCACATATCTATCTATATACACTGTATATACTATACATATATATTGCTCAAATAAATTAAAGGAACATCAGATCTCAATGGGAAACAAATCATGTTGGATCTCTCTAATGCTATGGACTGGGTAATGTGTAAGGAACAAAAGGATGTCACATTGTTTGATAAAAATGAAAATTATCAACCTACAGAGGGCTGAATTCAAAGGCACCCTGAAAGTGAAACTGAAAAAATGATGCGGCAGGCTAATCCATTTTCATTGCAGCAACTCAGAATCATACTTAGTAGTCTGTATGGCCTCCACGTGCTTGTCTGCTTGCCTGACAATGTCGGGACATGCTCCTAATGAGAAAACGGATGGTGTCCTAGGGGATCTCCTCCCAGATCTGGACCAGGGTATCAACATAATGTCCCAGAGGTGTTCTATTGGACTTAGGTCAGGCGAGCATGGGGGCCAGTCAATGATATCAATTCCTTCATCCTTCGGGAACTGCCTAAATACTCTTGCCACATGAGGCAGGGCATTGTCATGCACCAGGAGGAATCCAGGACCCACTGCACCAGCATAGGGTCTGACAATGGATCCAAGGATTTCATCCCGATACCTAATGAAAGTCAAGGTGCTGTTGTCTAGCCTGTTGAGGTCTGTGTGTACCTCCAAGGATTTGCCTCCCCAGACCATCACTGACCCACCACCAAACCGGTCATGCTGAACGATGTTACAGGCAGCATAATGCTCTCCACGGCTTCTCCAGACCCTTTCACGTCTGTCACATGTGCTCAGGGTGAACCAGTTCTCATCTGTGAAAAGCAAAGGGCACCAGTGGTAGACCTGCCAATTCCGATATTCTATGGCAAATGCCAATTGAGCTCCACGGTGCCAGGCAGTGAGCACAAGGACCACTAGAGGATGTCGGGCCCTCAGGCCACCCTCATGAAGTCTGTTCCTGATTGTTTGGTCAGAGACATTCACACCAATGGCCTGCTGGAGGTCTCTTGTAGGGCTCTTGCAGTGCTCTTGCAGTGCTCATCCTGTTCCTCCTTGCCCAAAGGAGCAGATACCAGTCCTGCTGATGGATTAAGGACCTTCTACGGTCCTGTCCACCTCTCGTAGAGTAACTGCCTGTCTCCTGGAATCTCCTCTATGCCCTTGAGACTGTGCTGGGAGACACAGCAAACCTTCTGTCAATGGCAAATACTGATGTTCCATCCTGGAGAATTTGGACTAACTGTGTGACCTCTCTTAGGGTCAAGGTGTCACCGCATGCTACCAGTACTGACACTGACTGTAGCCAAATCAAAACTAGTGAAAAAACAGTCAGAAAAGATGAGGAGGGAAAAATGTCAGTGGTCTCCACCTGTTAAACCATTCCTGTTTTGGGGGTCGTCTCATTGTTGCCCCTCTAGTGAACCTGTTATTAATTTTATTAACACCAAAGCAGCTGAAACTGATTAACAACCCCCTCTGTTACTTACTGTAACTGACCAGATCAATAGCCCAGAAGTTTCATTAACTTGATGCTACACTCTGATTAAAAAGTGTTCTTTTAAATTTTTTTGAGCAGTTTATATATACAGGTATCTTACTATGTGAGACATATATACAAATTATGCCATTAAAACTTTCACTAGTAATATTATGAATAAAATATATACATTACTGTGCCAGTGCCTTAGGCTGTTTAATTTTAAGGGTAGTTATCTGTGCAGTGTTTACTTCCTCAGGAGTACAATATTTAACATTAGAATAAGTAGAAATATAAATAGAAAAAAGTACCAGAATTTCTTGTGTTTTTCAAAAACCAATTGATATTTAGTGCGATGACTGGAATAACACAGATTTGGTTTCCAGACCTCTCCTTGAGGCATGCCAGCTATTCCATGTATTTGTTAACTTGCACCAAAAGCACATCTGATTCAGCTTATGAGGTAGTGATTAGCTGAACCAGCCATGCTAGTGGTGCAAGTTAACAAATAATAAGTGTATTGAATTGTAACCACAAATACTGGGGTGCATGGAGAAGAGTTTTGGAAATGGCTAAGCTAGCATAGTTTGGAAGACATAAAAATATTCTTTTGTATAAGCCAGGATATAGTCAGCAAGCAGTAGCACACCGAACTGGACTTTTCTTGAAGTGTAGAGTTCAACCTATCATAAAGGAGCATAAAGAACTGTGCAAACTGAAAACAGAAAATGCAGTAGGAGACCTAAAAGCTGTCTGTATCTGGAGAACATGATTTAAAGGTCACTTCGAAATCCAGTGAAGAGCTTATTGTTAACCTGGCAGAGTTATCTGGCAACAAAAATACACATTTCAGCTGTGTAAAGTAGTCTTAAAACAGGTTGTGTTACATTCAAGAAATCATTTTGCAGAAAGACAACAAACCGAAGTGATTACAGGATGCAGAACACCATAAAGTATGAGATGACAAGCAGTGGCAGAAAGTATTATGAAAGACTTGATCCAAATTTAAAACTTTTTTGTTTCACAAAGATGCCAGCATTCTAATAGAAAAGTTAACAAGAAGTACTGACTCCTGTCTTTAGCGTGGCACAGTTGCACTCCTGTCATGGTCTGGGGTGCATTTTAGCCAACTTTGTAGGGGAGTCTGATCAAAGTCTACAGAATATTAACTGTTGACAATTATTAACAGATTTTATTTTGTTATGCTATACTTTTGGCAAAAATAATGTAGTATTTAAAAATTTTACCTTTCAGCATGCTAACAACCCCAACTTTGACCTTCAGTACCTGCAGCAGACACCTGTAAACAGAATACTAACACTGTTATATTGATCACCTCAGAGGCCCACTCTTAACATAATAGAAACAATGAAAAAAAAAACATCAAAAAGTAGCCAAAATCAAAAAAGTGTGATAAATCTTGAAGAAGCTCTGGAATAATTTATTACAGGACTACCTGAACAAATTGCACAACACTGTACCAAGGAATGGTTTAAAAATTTAAAAATGGTTTTCATTTTTTTCATTTTTATTACTATTTAATTTAATATTGTTTCTTTGTATCAGTATACTGCTGCTGGATTATTATTATTATTATTATTATGGATTATTATTATCTAAAAATACAGATTTCTTTTAAAACCACAAGACTGTTTTATTACTCTCTATATAACATTAGGTAATATGATATAGTGCTTTCACTGGCAAATACTGTTCAGATAACTAGCTTTAAAAATAAATTTCTTGGGTATCCTAAGAAGTACTTACAGTATATATAAAATATATTAATAATATTTTTGTAATGGTTAATAATTTATATCTTCACACTTCTGTAGATCTCAATTAATGTATGGTAAACCTCATTATAAATAACAATTCAAAATTTTGGGAAACACAAATGGCAAACTTCTATGAATATATCACCATTTTTAATGGATCCATCCATCCATATCCTAACTACAGGGTCATGGGGGTCTGCTGGAGCCAATCCCAGCCAGCACAGGGCGCAAGGCAGGAAACAAACCCCAGGCAGGGCGCACACACAAAGTATTTCTATATGTTACATGAGGATAACATAGTGATTTTTATGCTTGATTTTTAAGATTTACCTCCTCCTCTTCCTCATCATCATCACGATTGTCATTCTGTTTTTCCAAATAGTCTAGTAATTTAATCCATCATTTACTAATGAGGGTACCAGTAGGTCTGACACTGACGTAGCTGCAGCCTTTGATCATTCAGTGTCTTTCACCCAGGAGTCTGATATACTCGCTATTAATTGTCATTATTAGGATACAAATAAGGAAGCAAATTACACAGAAACGCACAATAATAGAAAAATGACAAAACACAGTCATGCCTTCAAAGTTGTGGTAACATTAGAAATATTCCTAAATCTGTATATATATGAAATCCAACATCTGTTTGTCTGTCTGTCCTCTTTTCACGAAAGAACTACTTAATGGATTTAGATCAGGTTTTTTCTATAATTTGCTTGAACATTCCGGTTGATTTTGCGACTTCTCTCATTGCGCTAAGTATCATATATATATTACAATATCCATCCATCATCCAACCCACTACATCCTAACTACAGGGTCACAGGGGTCTGCTGGAGCCTATCCCAGCCAACACAGGGTACAAGGCAGGAGCAAATCCCGGGCAGGTCACCAGCCCACCGCAGGGCACATGCACCCACATACCAAGCACACACTAGGGACAATTTAGAATCGGCAATGCACCTAACCTGCATGTCTTTGGACTGTGGGAGGAAACCGGAGTAACCGGAGGAAACCCACGCACACACGGGGAGAACATGCAAACTCCACACCGGGATGACTCAGGAAGCGAACCCGGTTCTCCTAACTGCAAGGCAGCAGCGCTACCCACTGCACCACCGTGACACCCATTTTTAATGGATACATATGGTAAGTAAAAAATATGTGATAAAAAAATATGTTTGTCTAGAGCTGTTCCAAAGCAATAAAAACATTTACTGCATATTAAAAGTACAGTTCCATTTAATTGTGATCATTCTAGAAAAATGTCACACTCACTAATCTGATCTAATCTGAAGAAACAGTTTACTTGCAATAAAATGGCGTCACATACAAGACAGGCTATTTAAAAATCTGTTCTGAACTTTTTGCAGCTGCTTCAATACTATAAAGTACAATTAAGTGTTACTCGGTATTTAGCAGACATCTTTGCCCAAAATAACATCCAAAACAATTAAAATATAGACAATGCGTGATTGAAGTCATGTCCTTCCCTGCCCGTTGTACCCTATCTCTACAGCCACCCCCTCCCTATTCAACCAGCTTGATCTGCCACCTTCCTATGAGGTGGCAATGAAGAGCACAACTGGATGGGCCAGCCTGAGGTGGAGCCTATCAGACACTGCCTGGTGTCACATACAAGGCTGGTAATTTAAAAATCTATTTTGAACATTTTGCAACTGTGTCAATACTTCACAGTACAATTAGGTGTTACTCTGTATTTAGCAGACAGTCAGTAATTATCCAACCCGCTATACAGAGTCACGGGGGTCTGCTGGAGCCAATTCCAGCCAACACAGGGCGCAAGGCAGGAATAAACCCCCAGGCAGGGTGCCAGCCCACCACAGGGCACACACACCCACACACTAGTGACAATTTAGGACCTAACCTGCATGTCTTTGGACTGTGGGAGGAAACCGGAGCACCCGGAGGAAACCCACGCAGACACGGGGAAAACATGCCAACTCCACACAAGGAGGACCCAGGAAGTGAACCCGGGTCTCCTAACTGTGAGGCAGTAGTGCTACCACTGTGCCACCATGCCACCCATTTAGCAGACATCTTTGCCCAAAATGACATCCAAAACAATCAATATACAGACAATGTGTGACAGAAGTAACGCGTAATTCAAAATATTGTTTTTAATCACACACCTGCTGAACCTGCTTAATTTAGACGGATAAGACAGAAAACAACCCTGACAGACTCTGAGTCTCGTCCTTTATGATATATAGCACCATTCACTATACACACATCACATTTTGTTTTAAATAGAAAAGACAACAATATAGTATTAAATGTCAAAAATACCTGACAACAATAAAAATATAACCAGTAGAAAAAGAAACAACAAGAGTTCTGTAATCTCAGGAGCTTGAATGATCTTGGCTGAAAGAATAATATCAAGAACAGAGACATTATGAAAAAGACAAATTGACTGAACCAAGAGAAGGGTAAAACCAGATAAAGTTACAGAGTTATTGGTAAAAGAACAGTCCCAGAGAACAAGGGGGAGCTGCTCGGCCTTTTGTACAATATTACAACTGATAAAAGTCTCACAAACAGATGTGACAAAAACCTTCCCAGATTAGGAGCCGCACAATAAAAAAAAGAAAGTTTACAGAGATTTTTAGCAAGAAGAGAGTGTTAAAAGAATATCTGATGAATTATCTTCATGGTTTACATGGGATGACAAATGCTGACATACTGTATGTTCCACCAATGGGTGTTTGTAATTTCTCCTCAAGTCAATGGCCTAGTGTTCTGGATGATTCTGTTTGTAACAGGAAGTGGAAATGAGTCAGCCGAGGTGTAATGTGATCACTGTCTTTGGCTTTTTTGTGTGCTACTCACTTCATTTGTGAATTAAGAATGAATTCTTTTCCATTACATTTTTTGTGCTTAATATACTGTATTATTTACCTAAAAGTTAACTTATATTTAAGAATAACTAAAAGTTCTAGGAGACTGCCCTGTCATGCACCAGCTTTCTTTAAAGTTTATAGAAAACTGTGCACAACATAAATACATTTCCATAAGCATTTATAAAAACTCTGTATTCTGTATCAGCACCAGCTTTATTGTGGTACGCTGGCACAGTGCTAGTATTCTGATGCCACAGCCTCAGGAAATTGGGTTTAAAGGCCAGGCCTGTGTGCAGTATGCACTTTCACCATGTCTGTTTTTGTTTTTTCTGGTCATTTCGATTTTCTGCCCACATTACAAAGACATCCAAGTTAGGTTAACTGGCACCTCGCCCGGTGCTGCTTCCGGCATTGTGTCTTATGCTTTTTTTTATCTTTGTTGCAATATAAAAATTATAATTACAGTAATAGAAAACAAATGCTAAATACTGTAGATTAACTGTTAAATTTGTTGAATTTCTCTTTGGGATTAATAAAGTATCTATCTATCTATCATCTAAAAGTATATTACATTAAAAAAAATTAAAAAAATACTTTTTTATTAATTTTTGAAGCTTTACAGTTATTTGAAGTTAAAATAGCTTCAGCATACAATTTAACTTCATTTTTGAATATAAGTAACAAAGGTTCCTTGTTGATAATGTTAGAAATTCTGCCAATATAATAAGATTCATTAGATATTTGTTTTCTTGGGCAGCACAGTGGCATAGTGGTAGCCCTGCTGCCATACAGTAAGGAGAACAGGGTCCATGATCTGGGTCCTCCCTGTGTGGAGTTTGCATATTCTTCCATGTCTGACTGGGTTTGCTCCAGTGTCCTCCCACAATCAAAAAACATGTAGGTCAGGTAGACTGGTGCAGTTAAATTGGCCGTAGTATTTGCGTGTGTTCACTCTGAAATGGACTGGCGCCCTGTCCAGGGATTGCTTCTGCCGTATGCTTGCTGGGATAGACTCTAGCTCCCCCATGGCCCTGCTCAGGATGAAGTGGGTTTATAAAACAGGATGGATGGGCATTTTTTTCTCTTTGCATGTTGTAAACTTATAAAAACTCAATAGGATCAACTTAAAAAAGTAAAAATTAATCTTCAGTCACCCTTCTTTTGATGACCATAGAAAAATCTTGAGTGTAGGAACAGATCCAAAATAAATGTAAAGTAGTTTCTGTTCAGGTATTACAAAAGGAGCAATTTCAGTCAATATTCTTTTTAAATTTGATCACAGTGTTTGGGAGGATATTACATATGGCATAATTTAAAACCACTTTCTCTAACTCTGTCCGTAATTAGATACAACCCCAAATCAGAAAAAGTTGGGACAGTATGGAAAATGTGGAAAGAAAAAAAAAGTGCAGTGATTCTTAAATTTACTTTGACTTTTATTTCATTGGTGGCAGTATGAACAAAAGATATTTCATGTTTTGTCTGATCACCTTCATTTCATTTGTTAATATACATCCATTCCTGCATTTCAGGCCTGCAACACATTCCAAAAAAAGTTGGGACGGGGGTGTTATTTTGTCCCATTCTTCATGCAAACATATCATGAAGCAATAGGACAGGGTCATTGCTGAAACATTTTTCATTTCAAAATACTCCACACATTCTCTGCTGCGGACAGATCAGGACTGCATGCAGGCCAGTCCAGTACCAGTACCCTCTTCTTCCACAGCCATGCCTTTGTAATGTGTGCAGAAGGTGGTTTTGCATTGTCTTGTTGAAAAATGCATGGCTGTCACTGGGAAAGATGTCATCTTCAAGGCAGTATATGTTGCTCTAAACGTTCAATGTACTTTTCTGCATTAATGCTGCCATTACAGAAGTATAAATTACCTTTGCCAAGGGCACTGTCACAACTCCATTCCCGGGCTTTTTGACTTGTTGCTAGTCTGGATGGTCCTTTTTGTCTTTGGTCTGGAGCACACAGTGTCCATTTCTTCCAAAAACGTCCTGAAATACTGATTTGTCTGACCACAATACATGTTTCCACCATGTGATGGTCATCCCTGATGCCTCCGAACCCAGAGAAGTTGACGCCGCTTCTGGACATGGTTGACATAAGGCTTCTTTTTTAAACAGTAAAGTTTTAAGTGGCATTTGTGAATGTAACTCTGTATATTGCAGTGCTTATTAGAAGTTTGCCAAAGTAATCCCTTGCCTATGTGGTTATATCAGCTATTGATGAGTGACGGTTCTTCATGTAGTGCCATCTGAGGGATCAGAGGTCACGGGTGTTTTTCTGAGGCTTGCGTCCTTGCCCTTTATGCCCTGAAATTCCTCCGGATTCTTTGAATCATTTAATGATACTATGCACTGTAGAGGGAGAAATATGCAAGTCCTTTTCAATCTTTTTTTGAGGAACATTGTTTTCAAACATTTCAATAATTTTCTCCTGCATTTGTTGACAAACTGGAGATCCTCTGCCCATTTTTGCTCCTTAAAGATTCAACCTTTTGTGGATACTGCTTTTGTACCAAACCATGATTACAATCACCTGCTGACATCACCAGTTTGAAATCATCATCATTATTTAATATTTTTTGCCTCATTACTGGCTCTAATTTGCCCCAATCCTTACTTTTTTTGGAACGTGTTGCAGGCCTGAAATGCAGAAATGGATGTACAGTATATTAATAAAATTAAGTGGAAAGGACAAAACATGAACCAGCTTGGGTTCATACTGTCTGCAATAAAATAAAAGTCAAAGTAAATTTAAGAATCACTGCATTTAGTATTTGCTTTTTCCATACTGTTCCAACTTTTTTGATTTGTTGTTGTATTTAAGGAGTATGGTCCTTACATTTTTTCAGCAATATCTGCAATTATATATATATATATATATATATATATATATATATATATATAGATATATATATATATAGATAGATAGATAGATAGATAGATAGATAGATATATATATAGTGACAGATAGGGGGCGCTATCACTCCCTTGAACCCTCAGACTTGACTCCAGACATCCAGATAAAAGTCCAAATTATTATTTTATTTGAACTATACAGTGCACAAAGCACCCTCCTCTCCACAATACTCAAACTCTCTACAATACACAATTAATAATCAATAATCACAATCCTCCACTCCCAGACACGTTGCCACCCTTCCACCCAGCTCAGCTCACACATCTGGGATTTCCCAGAGTCCTTTATAGTTCCTGACCCGGAAGTGTTTCCAATCCCCCAGTCCTTGTGCTCTCCTATCACTTCCGGGTCAGATAAAAAGTCTTCTTCTTCACCCCAGAAGCACGTCATTTCTCTTGTCCATGTGACTTGGATGTACTTCCGGGGTGTAGGGCCAATAGTCTTTGTTCCTCCCTGCAGCGTCCTCTAGTGGCCCCCATGGTATCCAGCAGGGCTGTGGATAAAAACTCCATTGTCCAGGATTCCCTGCTGGTCTTCGGGGCACCTCCAAGAGACCAAGATAGAACTTTTTGGCCTTAATTCTAAGCGGTATGTGTGGAGACAACCAGGCACTGCTCATCACTTGTCCAATACAGTCCCCACAGTGAAGCATGGCGGTGGCAGCATGATGCTGTGGGGGTGTTTTTCAGCTGCAGGGACAGGACGACTGGTTGCAATCAAGGGAAAGATGAATGTGGCCAAGTACAGGGATATCCTGGACAAAAACCTTCTCCAGAGTGCTAAGGACCTCAGACTGGGCCGAAGGTTTACCTTCCAACAATGACCCTAAGAACACAGCTAAAATAACGAAGGAGTGGCTTCACAACTCTGTGACTGTTCTTGAATGGCCCAGCCAGAGCCCTGACTTAAACCCAATTGAGCATCTCTGGAGAGACCTAAAAATGG
>JANRMT010062791.1:123833818-123871545 GCA_026402145.1 Polypterus bichir lapradei | reverse complement strand
TTTTTTTTTTTTTTTTTTTTTTTTTTTTTTTTTTTTTTTGTTTCAAAGCAATCTTTTTTTTTCAAGATCACTAAATTGGGTGCCTCTAGTGACGTGTTAAGTTCATATCCTTGATGCTAGCTTACAGAGTAGTCAATTGCTCAGCACTGTTATATAAGGAGACACTTGTGAGGTCCTAAGCTCCTTCTTGGCATCTCAAGTCTGCTGACAAACAGTGTCTGGTGAGGCCTGGTGGAACGAGCTGACCAGCTCCATTAGAAGCTCAGACTTCCTCAATGTGTTTAAGAAGCATTTGTATTTTCTTTTGTTTGGTGACTTTCTGTCTAACTGATATTAGTGGTTTGGTTTTTATAACCTAGGAATTATAAATAGCTTATATTTCGTTCTGAGCTCTACACTTAATGATCAATTTTATAACCTTGTCCTGTAACATTTGCTCCCAAACAGTTCCCCAGACAGTCCCTCAATTACGTTAACCTTTTTTGTAAGTCAGTTTGGATAAAAGTGTCTGCTAAGAAAATAAATGTAAATGTAAAATTGTCCCAGTGAGATGTTACATAAGGAATATTGCTTTAAAAAAGATATCTATTTTTTATTGCAAGATGAGGGACTTGATAGAAAACAAATTTTCCCTATTTAAGTTCCAGATGGGTTTAACAAATGTAGACTAGAAACTTGACAAGTATGGTATTTTAAATTCATGATTACAGCCTTTAGAGACAACATGTTTAACAATAGAGAACTCTTTTTTCATAATTGAGAAATTTAGAGTAGATAAAGATTCAGTGTCTCTTTAAAAAGGTACCTTTTGAATTCCTTGTGTTTTGGGCTAGCACTATATGAGCTGGCCCACAGTGATGTTGAACTGGACAAAGTGGGTACAAGTGATGAATGGATGGAGTTTTGAAAAATTAACCCCACCACCACCTTTTTTTATTACAGTAACTTTAGGTTCCTCATACAGGAAGGATCACCCTTTATTGCCTTTTACAATAAAGTGTTATCCTTGACAGCCTTAGTTCTGTCATGCACTGTGTATTTTTGAGAGAATTTACACTTACTGAGTAAGCTACTAGGAACACTATACTAATACTGGTAAGGCCTCCTTTTGCTCTAAAAGCAACCTCAGTTCTTCATGGCATGAATTTTACAAGATGTTGGAAACATTCCTTTGAGATAGTGGTCCATGTTGATCACGCATTCTACCACATCCAAAAAGTGTTCTATATTGGATTCAGATCTGGTGACTGAAAAAGCCATTGAAGAACTCATTGTCATGTTTCAGACGACTTTTGCTTTGTGACGTTACAACATTACATCACCAGCCTGGACTGCTTACACAAGGCAGGGTGGGTGCGTGGATGTATGCTGTTGGCTCCAAATTCTGACCCTACTACCTGTGTGCCTTTGCAGAAACTGAGGCTCAGCAGGCAAGGTTACATTTTTCTAGTCTTCAGCTCTGGTTTTGGTGAGCTGTTGCCTACTGCTTTTTCTCTTCGATTACAATTGCTCTGTCTGATTTTAATTTTTGTATTTTAGTTTTGTTTATAATCTGTGTTTTATCTGTTGTTCGGTGTCCTTGAGTGTTTAGAAAGGCACCTACAAATAAATAAAATGTATTATTATTATTATTATTATTATTATTATTACTGCAAAGCCAGCTTTCTGTTCTTGCCTGACAAAAGTGGACATTGACGTGGTCTTTTGTTGTTGTAGCCCATCTGCCTCAAGGTTTGCTTTGTTGTGCATTCTGAGATACTTTTCTGGTCGCCACAATTAAACAGAGTGGTTATGTGAGTTACCATAGCCTTTTTGTCAGCTCAAACCAGTCAGGCCTTCCTCCTCTGATCTCTTTGACCAACTATGTGTTTCCATCCACGGGACTACTGCTCACTGGATGTTTTTTTGTTTTTCCCACCATTCTGAGTAAACTCTAGAGACTGATGTATATGAAAATGCCTGTAGATCAACAGTTACAGAAATACTCAGAACAGCTTGTATGGCCCCAGACATTAAGCCACGGTTGAAATCACTGAGATCACTTTTTTCCAAGTTCTGAAATTTGATGTGAACGTTAACTGAAGCTCCTGACCTGTACTTGAATGAGTTTATGAATTGCATTGCTATCACATGATTGGCATATTAGATTGCTGCATGGATAAACAGGTATACATTTATTCCTAATAATTTGTTCAGCATGTCTATAACTATGAAACAATTTTCATTAACAGGGAGTCACAAAAAGTTGATGTCCCTCCTAAGAGCAATTAGCATGAAAACATAAACCAACCTGGACAGGATTGCACTTTATATACCAACCTAACAAATTAAATTTGTAAACCAATGCAATTATTCCGTATATAAAAATACAGAAATCACCTTTTAATAAGTAGTACCGGAGTTTATACGCGTGGCAAGCAAGCACGTGACGACGCCACCAGCCGTACAGTTATCAGCTGGCTCAAACCGGTCGAATCAGCAAGTGAGCCAACTGTCGAAAAGCTCAAAAAATGCACTTTCAAATTCCAGGCGCTATTGCTGTTGCCATAATTGGCCATGCAGAAGACGATTTGAAAGTTTACCAGGTGATTACTGGTTCGCCAAACCGGCCCGGCAGCCAATCAACACACTTGTTCCAAACGTTTTTACCCGCCTTTAGTGACGCGCGGTATGCCGACATTATAAATAGCCCCACCCTGCGGGTATGCGCAGGAAATTTCTCACTCGGACGCATTAAAGTCTGTGTGTGAGAGCCTTCCGTTCTCAAAAGCAACAGCTGCTATATATTTTTTTTCTCACACTCCTGCATCTAAACGTCAGTGATAATGGTAAGTAATGAAACAATCTCATTTTATATGTTTAGTTATAGGTAACGTTAAAAGAAGATTTAATCCGCCGTTATACACAGGACAGAGGCTTCGCACAACAGATGCGTATTTCCTCTTGTAGTTTTATTTAAATCGGTGTTAGTTTTCATTTTGGTAATTTAAAGTTCTAGACTGTTCTCTTGAAAAATACACGCCGGACACTTGTGATTTGTGGTCACCGATTGCCTTGACCTCTGTGACATTTTTCGTGCCCTCCAGCTGCCAAATGCGTGGGCCGCGATTTTGAGCGTTTGCGGCAGCATGGGCGCGACTGTGTGGAGCTGTATCATAATTTGGGATGCCTTTTTACTTAATTGTTCAAGTTCTCATTGCCAGATTCCATGATTTCTCCGTTACATGTTACCGATGAGGAACACTTGACTAAGCTCAATTTTCTATAAAGTTTAATCATCGTGACTCACTATCGCTTTCGTAACTTTGAAATTGTTAAGACAATGGAGGATACGATGATGCACGTACTGTGACGTGTTCACTTGAGGCCCAATATTAGGGCATCATCTGTAGGTTAGCGGAGAACAATGGCAGAGTAATTTTAATAACTGATGGTGACCGAAAAAGCACATGACCAGAGGCCTTGTTAGTGGTGCGCGGGCGTTGCATACAAAGGCTTGAGACTGCACCGTACATTCGTGTAGGGTCTAATGATCAAATTTCCACTTAAGGGGAACTTCGCTGTGCATCAATGAGTTGTCCAGCTTGTATTATTCATGGCAGTCATTCTATTAAAATTCTAGTGGATCTGGACACCTTCGTATATGGTTGCCTATCTAAGCAGCCCTTTATTCTGTACTGTGGTGCGTAAATTCTGGTTTTCCGTTAGATGCGCCCCCTTTACTTGTGGCGTTTGAAGAAATCGCACAATTGCTTATTTATTCCAGTGAACAGTTGGGAAATAAAACTCCTTACATTTGTTTCGCTTTAAATATGTGAATAGATAACTTTAGCATTAAATCTAAGTATGAGGTTTCTAAGTTTAAAGCCTTGCTCTGAAACATTTCCTGCTGAAAAAACGGTCTTTATTCAATTGTACACGTTGGTTTGTTTCTTGGATGTCCAGTTTCCCTTGTTTGTTAAGCTGGCACTTGTAAATTTGTCTGTGCCTGTCCTGTCATTGTCGGCTGTACCAGTTCACTATGTCTATATATTTTTTTTTGGGGGGGGGATGACAAAGCAGTAGGTAGGCTGCATAGCTGGCAAAAAATGAAATGACAATTGATATTTTCTGATGTACAGTAACCTTTTCACATAGGGTTATTCCTCTCCCCCTTAAGCTCTGCAGTGCATATGTCTTAGAACTTTCTTGCACACCAGTAAGGGTCAATCTTGGGTTGTACATTTTACTAGATTACAGGGGACTTTGATAATCTTTCTGCCATTTCACAACAGCAATTAAAATGTTCCTGCTTTTGTGAGGTCTCATGCATAGTCTAATAGCAGAATATGGGCTTGAGTATAACATGCTTCTAAAGATAATTTATCAGTGCACTTAAGATGCATGGGGTCAGAGTTTGAAGGTCTATTCATAGTTTCAGGTAGTGGAAGTGTGTTAAGATGTCTTGATTATGCTATTTCAGACATAGGTTTGTCATTTTAAACTGACCTTCCAGGTGACAAATGTCTTAATCTGTTTTTTTTAGCGTGAGTGCATCTCCATCCATGTTGGTCAAGCTGGGGTCCAGATTGGTAATGCCTGTTGGGAGCTGTATTGTCTGGAACATGGCATTCAGCCAGATGGGCAAATGCCCAGTGACAAGACAATTGGAGGAGGCGATGACTCCTTCAACACTTTCTTCAGTGAAACTGGAGCTGGAAAGCATGTCCCAAGAGCTGTGTTTGTGGATCTGGAACCAACAGTGATTGGTAAAATTCCATTTCAAGTTACACCTTGATAGTTTCGTCATCTTCAGTATATCTTGTGCATGTATAAATACATATTGTGTTTTCTCCAGATGAGGTGCGTACAGGAACGTACAGACAACTTTTTCACCCAGAACAACTTATCACTGGCAAAGAAGATGCTGCCAATAACTATGCTCGTGGGCATTACACTATTGGGAAGGAAATCATTGACCTTGTTTTGGACAGGATTCGTAAACTGGTGAGTATCATTTGGGGTATTATTTATGGGGTACAAATGTTCTGAAATTAAGAATATAATATAACTAAATGTTTTTTCCCCACAGGCTGACCAGTGTACAGGTCTCCAGGGCTTCCTTGTCTTCCACAGCTTTGGTGGTGGTACTGGTTCTGGTTTCACTTCCCTGTTGATGGAACGCCTCTCTGTTGACTATGGAAAAAAATCTAAGCTGGAATTCTCCATCTACCCTGCTCCCCAAGTGTCCACAGCTGTTGTTGAGCCTTATAATTCTATCCTGACCACTCACACCACACTTGAGCACTCAGACTGTGCCTTCATGGTAGACAATGAAGCTATCTATGACATCTGCCGCAGGAACCTTGACATTGAGCGCCCAACATACACCAATCTAAATAGACTAATTAGTCAGATTGTATCATCCATCACAGCTTCTCTGCGCTTTGATGGGGCTTTGAATGTTGATCTGACCGAGTTCCAGACCAACTTGGTTCCTTACCCACGTATCCATTTTCCCCTGGCCACATATGCACCTGTCATCTCAGCTGAGAAAGCTTACCATGAGCAGTTAACTGTGGCAGAGATCACCAATGCTTGCTTTGAGCCAGCCAACCAGATGGTCAAATGTGACCCTCGCCATGGCAAATATATGGCCTGCTGCCTACTGTATCGTGGTGATGTTGTGCCTAAAGATGTCAATGCAGCAATTGCCACTATCAAAACAAAGCGCACCATCCAGTTTGTGGACTGGTGCCCCACTGGTTTCAAGGTAGGCATCAACTACCAGCCACCAACTGTGGTACCTGGAGGCGATTTGGCCAAGGTCCAGAGGGCTGTGTGTATGCTGAGCAATACCACTGCTGTTGCAGAGGCTTGGGCCCGCCTGGACCACAAATTTGACCTGATGTATGCTAAACGGGCCTTTGTCCATTGGTATGTTGGTGAGGGAATGGAGGAAGGGGAGTTTTCAGAGGCACGTGAAGATATGGCTGCCCTTGAAAAAGATTATGAGGAGGTGGGGGCTGACAGCGTAGAAGGAGAGGAAGAAGGTGAAGAGTATTAGACCAAAGTGTTGCAATACCCGCATGACCTTATTCTTAACTTAACCACTTACTGATTTATTTTATTTCAGCTTCTGGACTCTGTGGCAGGGATTAGTGTGACCTTTTAGCATTGCTGACTTGCTGTGTGTTGGTCTTGATTTTACAACTCCATTTTCAGTTTTAATTTCATGTTTGTCTGAGGGTTTAGAAGGAAGTCCACAGGGTATCCATGCAGTTAACGAGTAGCTTTAAAAGGAGACTGGTGTCTAAAGGATGTTGTCATCTTGAATGAGCACCACTTGTAGTAAGGGGCTGAACTGAAAGTCGTTTCACAATAATTCCGTACTGTCTAATTCACATTTCTTTCTAAAACCACTGTACATGTCTGTTTTTTACTTGTCAACTCAGTGTTATCTATCCTGTTGCAATAAATGTAAACCTTATTTAACAGCGGTGTCAATGTTTCCCATTTTTCACTTCATGTAGACAGTGGCACTTAATATTGCTGCCACTTATCAAATGTTCTAGTTTGTGGTAAAATTCCTTTTAAAAGCTGAATGAACTTTGATTCTTGGTTTCTATTATGTGTATTTACAGGTTATTCCCATCGTTTCATAGGGCCCTTGTGTGTTGGGCTACATATCCCACTTAATTTTAAAGTGGATGGAGGTTACTAAAACAGGGCAGATATATTTGATTTTTAAACATAACCTTGCATCATCAGACCTCAGTGTTTTATATTGGAAGATCACTAAATTATTTGCAAAACTAGGTAATGTGGAATAGTCCCTCACAAATATTAGGTTGAAGGATGACAGTTCCATTTGAAAATGTACAGTAAGTAGTAAGGGAAGCCTTCAGTAATTAAAGAATGGTACTGTTTCACGGTTCATGAGTTTCATTTCTCATCAGTTTGGCAACACTGGTGTTTCTCCATTTTTCCTTTGCCTGTTTTTGTGTGCATGAAGGAACCCTAACAAGACCTGCCACCTTGCCTAAATATGGTTCTTTATTACCATGACAAAAACACATTTTAAAGTGGGTTGGTTAGTGGATAGGTACTTGGATAGTGCAACCTTTAACATGTAGTTTTCCTTCCATTCTCCAAATAAATCTTGCTAGTTTTTACCACTTTTAGCTGTCAATTATATTATACTCCAAGACAAAAAAAATACTTGGAAGAATTCATTTAACTTCCCAGAGGACTAGCATGCAGAGTAAGTGAAACATATGTACGATTCCTTAATCAGTACAGAGGTATGTTTATTGGCATATGTGGGGCACATAAATGAGTAAAGCCCGTAATAGTTGGCAATGTACTGTAGATGTTCATCAGGGAATGTGGCCATACAGCTGCCTGGTAGCAACGTTTAGCACAGATATGAAGCATTCCACAATTTCTTCGAGGCAACTGTCTGTAGTCAGACTACATTGCATAATGTTGCCAAGTTCCTGTCATTAACTTTGTATATAACCCATAACAATTTTACATAGATGAAACTGTCTATGACCAGCAGTGGGGCTCATTTGTGTTAAAGTGGTTTCCCTTACCACACCCCTAGAATAGATGTGTGAACCACTGTCTGCATGTTTATCTGCTGGTGGTCAACAGCTTGACTCGTCTGAAGTACAGATGATGCCAATCTCCAGTGGTCCAGGCAAAATCAACAAAGGTGAGTGGGCAAATGCAATTGATATAAGGTTCCCTGTCTAAGGGTTGTTCCAGCCTTGTTCCCTATTCTTTCTTGCTGGGATAGGCTCCTGCTTCCCTGAAAGCCAGCTCAGGCCATAGTACGTTTCATAAAATTAGTAGATTACCTTTGACCAATGGAGAAACAGAACATGTTGACAGAATGCCCACTGCATAAATCAGCTGTCTGTGATGGTGTTTCTCAAGGCTTTCCAGACTTTGCAGTAGATGTGACAGTCTTCAGTCAGAGTCTCCAGTAATGTATTACTCCAAAACTATTCTGTCATGTTTTAACAGATTGACCCCCTAGATATACAAGCAAAAATTAAACTCACTGGTGCTTTTGTATGACTCAAATGTGTTTAGGGCTTTCTGTTTAGTGTGGTAAAACTACAGGCATCCACTGGTCACTGCTTTTTTTATTTTGGTTAAAACATGGGGATTCTCAAATTTAGTCCTGGGGTAACACAGAGGATGCAAACTTTCATTCCAGTCAGTTTTGCAAATCAATTTGTATCTTATTCTGCATTTAGATAAATATGACAGTGGGATATTCAGAAGAAATTCAGAAATGTGTAAGTTTGCTCAAGCTGTAAATATGTTAACTTTATCATATTTGACCTTTTTAAGTGCTATTTACTCCCTTAATTGTATCTAAATGCAGAGAATTGGTGAAGGAACAGTGGAGAGACTGGTGAAAATGATAGAGAATGCTAAAGGGAAGTTGCTACTTAAGTGTCATTCACTTGTGTGTAGATCAGTAAGAAAAGACTGAAATGTAAATTTAAATAAACTGTAGCTTGCGGCAATGGTACTCCAAAACTGAAGTTGTGAACCAATGACATGATGGATACTGCCCTCTAGTGGTAATTGGAAGTATAACAGGTGTGCAAACTTGCGTACTGAAATTTATTGCATCTGAGTGCAGTTAAGTTTTGTCTTAGTATATCAATGTTAGTTCTTTGCACTTTACCCATTTTTTTCTTGTCAGGGTTTTGATTAAATTAAACCCCAGCCCAGTATCATGAAGTATAAGGTAGTGACCAAACAAATGTAATGTTCATCTCATCGCAGGGCACAGTCCTGCTCATTCATTTCAGGCAGATTTTTGGAAGCAAATTCACTTGTTTTTAGAAAACAGGGAAATTTTGGTCCCAGGATAGGAATTCTTGCCAACATTCTACACAGAAGACATCCTTTAATCAAAATGTATACAGAAAGAAGACATTGTACATAACGTGATATTCACTCTTCCACTGTATTGAGTGTCATTGTTTATACTTTACCTCAAATTTGACTTTATGCATCGAGTCTGTGTTTGAGTTGCCCTGCCTTAGTGTTCTATTAAGGAGCGGCCTTCTTCTTGGCACTTTGGGATGCATTCATCTAGGCTGCATTTATGTCAGTCTGCTCATCATTATCTCTGGCATTCTTATCTGCACATTCTCAACAAGCAATCTGATCTGATCGATTTGCAGTACAGACATTGGAGAATCACTGCAGACAGTCAGATGGACAGAAGGTGCATATGCTACTAAACTTTATTACACAGTCTGCATTAATCTTGTTAGTGAGACTTCCGTAAGCTGCTCTGGGGCCTTCTCTTTTATGAAAAATCTATATGGAGATTAAAAATCTAAGCAGACAATCTGCTGACATACTGGCAAAGTTAAATATAAATGGAAGTATAACTTGAAATTATTGATTTTCTTGGGCAACTGAGGTCTTTGAGATGAGCATGGAGATCTCAGAAAGCTTTGATAAATGTGGGAGAAGCTTTCCAAGAATCTGGTGTGGCACAAAAGTATCCCAACAAAAAGCATGGAGGATATGACAAATTAAGAAAGGATCTCAACTGACAAACTGGAGACTTAGTAGGATAGTTTGTCAGAGTTTCAGCTTGTAAAAATGGTAGATCAATGTACAGTATTAATGAGTAATCTGAAAGCACTGACTTGATGCTGTTAGGTGATTTACTAGATATGGGAATCTGTTGGGGTGGAGTGAATTCTTGTGATAAGTCCTGACTACTGGAAAAAGATATCTAGGCTGACATATGATGGCTGGAGAGAAATCGTAACAGAATGCGTCATGCTTGAGAGAACTTTGTGCACTGATCAAAGACCTACAATATGTGTGGAGTATGTGAAAGTGTTGTTGGTTGGAAATAGATCACTTCAGATAGTCCAGCTGGCTGATGATGTTGTATTGTATAATAGATTTTGATAAATATAGGACAGATCCTGGCAGACATCCTAGTGGCTTGCATGTGAAGTATGTTCAAGTTTAGTTAGATGGAGAGAGATCAAAGCAGTTAAGACAGAAGTTTAACAAAAACTGTCACATTTGGCACATGTGTGAGCAGATCCTTTGGGGTCCATGCATAGAATCTGTAAGAAGGTGGCAAGCTTTAGGCAGATCTCGATAACAGTTTAGCAACCTGTGAGAGAAGTATCTCTCTCACATTTGTTGGAGAAAGATCACGACAGACAGCCTAGAGGCCTGTTTCAACTGTATGATACAATCTGTAGCATTTGGGACAAATTGTAGAAGATCTAGCTAAACACTGCATGTGAAGTTAATATGTATATGGCTGTTTGGGGAATGATCCAAGCAGGTGGCTCTGAGGCCTTCAGTGCCAGATATGGGACAGATTTTGACAGAAAGCTGAGATGCATGCTGTATTTTAGAAACTGCAGCATGAGTATATGGAAGTTTTATATTTTTTCAGAGAGACTGGTTGGAGAGTAGAAAATGTTGTCAATCATTTCACAGTGTCCAGTCCACAGTGTTCACATCACAGGACCTCAAAGGCATTACAGCTTTCTGAATATATATTAAACTGGAAATGACAGATGGAAATATGACTTATGATCTGAAAACTAAACATCATAAGAGGATATATGTGTGTATTTCAGTCCTGTGATTTTACTACCTATTTCCAGCATTCCCTTATTTTTGCTATTTCACATATCACTGCCTATTAAAGTTTTTGACAGATATTAAGTGAACCTACCCCTAGCCCCCTAGTTTTAGGACTGTGCTTCTTGGTGACCAGTTATGTTGTGTTTAGTCCCACCCTGTTAAAAAACAAGATCTTCCAAAAATTCTCCTTGCTGCCTTCAGAGTATGTGGGAAGTCAAACTATAGCACCTGAGTGCAGCTTTCACACAGCAGCTCAAACGTAGAGTGAGGTCATGGAACTGAAATATAAAACTTTTGAGGTGGGGGAGCAGCTATCTGTGTATATATTTAAAATAATAAGGGGCATTTAAAGTAAGATATTTGAAATGCACAAGTGGGCTGGAGGCTGCAGTGGCTGAGCGCTTAATTAGAGGGAGCCAAGAAAACTCAATGGAAAAGAGCACTTCTGTCAATAATAAATCAATACATGGACAAAATCAATCACATCTTTAGCCAGCTAACCAAGCTAAGACCACATCTGGCTCAAGTGTGTCGAAAAGAGGCTTTCTTGAATTGTCATTTGCATGATTAAAGATTTAATAGATGACTGTAGCAGCAAGAGGATTGGGGGTGAAGTGATAGCTTCTTAGGAAGAACCTTATGGCAGGTCATGATCCTCTGTAGGAGGCCTTCCTCAAAGGTCAGGGTGCAGGTTGGAAATTGTTTATCAACAGATTAATCCAAGAAAAGTTGTGTATAAGTCAAAGTGTGTTATAGGAGACGAGCTAGGGTTTGTACTGGCACGTGCATGAGACTGTCTTTGGAGGTCATCCAGGAGTGCAGAGGTGATGTGGAGTATGTGATGATTTGTCAACATAACCCTGAAGATGAACATGATGGAGTGTCACTGAGCTGGGTTGTTTGTGGCTATAGATGGAGGTGGTCCATAGTAAATCCATCCATCCATTATCAAGCCTGTTTGATAAACAAATAAATAAATAAATAAGAGTTTATAATACACTTGTGAGGCCTCATCTAGAGCACCGTGTGCAGTTTTGGTCTCCAGGCTACAAAAAGGACATAGCAGTACTAGAACAGGTCCAGAGAAGAGCGATTAGGGTCATTCCAGGGCTACAGGGGATGAATTATGAAGAAAGATTTAAAGAACTGATACTTTTCAGTTTAAGCAAAAGAAGATTAAGAGGTGACATGACTGAAGTGTTTAAAATTGTGAAGGGAATCAGTCCAGTGGATCGAGACTGTTATTTTGAAATGAGTCCATCAAGAACAAGGGGACACAGTTAGAAACTTGTTAAGGGTAAATTTCGCACAAACATTAGGAAGTTTTTCTTCACACAGAATCATAGACACTTGGAATAAGCTACCACGTAGTGTGGTAGACAATAGGACTTGAGGGATTTTCAAAAATTGACTTGATGTTTTTTTAGAAGAATTAAGTGGATAGGAGTTGAATGGCCTGTTCTCTTCTATACTGTTAAAAAAGAGAGTTAAATGAGATACATAAGAGTTGTGGGGGGAGGCAGCATAAGAGGTAAAGAAGAAGTTAATTGTGGATGGGACGCCAGTCAATTATAGGGTACACTTATTCAGGCTTCAGCACTCACAAGGGAGCAAATCATAATTAACTTAATGGCTATGTTGTTACTTTCTTGTATATGAAGTGTAGGGACAGTATTGTAATCGTCCAAAGATCTGATGTTGAGATTTTGATGAATCTTGACGTTTTAGACCTCCCTGACTTTCTCATATACGAAGTATAGGGAAAGTATTGGCATCCTCCAAAAATTCCATTTCGAAAATACCATTTTTGAAATTATGTTTATGTGTCTGTCAGTGTGAGTGTGTGTGTATGTACTGTAAATATGATAACTTGATTACACTTTCATTTAGGACAACCAAATTTTGCATACAATTATTAGATATAACATGTAGATTTCTATCAACTTTTGGGCTATTTCTGTTAACTGGAAGTGGTACTTTGCCTTTTATTTATGCAGCTGTAGAGTCCAATTTATTCAACTTTACTTTTATAATAATTGTTCAATATATTATTAATTTGATTTGATTTGTTGTTGATGGTTCTTTAATGTACATAATATAAAAATATAATCATTGTCTTGTGGTTTATTCCTCAAATATCCATCTCCATATCTGAGTATACAAGAAAATCTAGGGGAGACCACTTCCAATTTTTAGGATGTGAGATGGAACCCTCTAGGGGAAAATGCAAATGTGTTAGTGTGAATTAATAGCAGAGGGAGCATGGTGGTCTTAGTTTTTGATCATGATTCTGAGTACATTGCAGTGTGTTGGGTTTACAGATGTGTGCTTAGAAGCTAGTTAGGGCAACACAGCCTGAAGATTATTATTATTATAGAAGGCATAGGAGGGATCCATAACATAGGGGAGGTGCCATACAAGTAATTTACAATTCTAGCTATTTGTTTTCTATGGAGACTGTGAAGTCTCGCATGCAAACTCAAGACTCATTTGGGTCAGAAGGGTAGCCAATGGAATTTGAGGGGCTGATGTGAGAGCTCTCAATTGTCAAATGAGAGTGTTCACTCTGAGCAGCTGGAGGATGACACATCTAATTCAGTTCATTTTATTCTTATGTATTACACTTCACAATGACAATGGACAGAAAGTTTTTACGCAGATTTATAAATACAAACCAACAGCAAGAAATGTACCTAACTGCACAGATTTACTAAGCACTTATCTATTTGTATATACACAGTAACAGAAAGAGTCATTATCTTTGAATAAAATAAACAGAAGTCATGTTAACAGAAGTTGACACATGAAGATTTGAGCACAAAGAGCTGTAGATCCCTCTCAGCTACATTAACCCATCCATTTTCTAAAATGCATATCTACTGTAGTTCAGAGTTATGGGAGCTGGGGCCTGCCACAGAAGTACTGGGTTCATAGTGGGAATGTGATGCTAGGCTATTGCAGGACAAACTCATACAAATGAACATTACTCACTCTGGACCAGTTTAGAGTTCCTATTAAGCCTGACATACACATCTTTGGGGAATAAAGAGGAGAACTGATACCAGTTAATTCAGTGCTCTGTGGACTTTGACCAGATGGTGTGCTCTGTGGAGTTCTCTGGTGTGTGGCCATGTGGGTTGTAGAGGTATTCTGTAATGTAGCCATATTAAACTCTCTTGGACTCCCTGAGGTTTGACTGATATGTATCTTCTAGTGAGCTTCTTTAGGTGTAGCTTTGCTTGGCTCAGCTGGGCAGTCCATCATGGGAATTTAACTGTGCACATAAACATGCTTAAGCCATTAGAATCAGCTTGATATGATCTGGGTGATCTGGATTGACTTTACTTATATGTTTAAGGTGTGAATATACTGGATTCTGTTAAGTTGTATGAAGTGTGTCTGATTATATTAGACTACTGTGCTATGATAAATGTGACTGTAATAGTAGTATTGTCTCATGTAAAGAGTACAGTGAAATTCAGGATTTTGCTTAGACCATTGAGATGTGTCTGCACTTACCTTTGATGTGCTCTCTGGAGTCTGAGTCTACTGGACTGTGGTGGGCTTGGGGAGTTCTGCCTATCCTCAACTCTGACTGACCCCCTGCAGTCTGGCTATACTAGACTATGATGGGCCATTCAAGGTCTGACTGTACTTGGCTATGATGGGCTTGGTGACTATCTTGAACTCTGATAAACACCTAAAAGTCTGACTATATCAGACTTTGATAGGCTCTCTAACGTCTGATTATCCTCAGCTGTTATAGGAACTGTGAAGTGTGAATATACAGGGTTGTATTGAGCTCTCTGAAAGGTGGTCCACATTATTCTTTGATGTACCTCATGGAAGTCCAACTATGGTGGATTACAAAGGGCTCTATATGGTCTCAGTATTTCACACTCTTATAGATTGTGTGGAATCTGATAATACTGGACTCCAATTGGCTCTTTCAAGTCTAACCACACTAGACCCTTTGGGGTGGAGCTCTGTGAGATCTGACTCTTATGGATTTCTTGCAGTCAGACTATATTGTCTTGTGATGGGCTCTCTGAGGTCTGACTGTCTTGTGATAACAACTGTGATGTGATTCTACTGAGCCCTGTGAAATATGCCTGCACTGACCTTTGTTGAACTCTTTGGAGTATGGCTATACTGGATTGTGATGGGCCTTCCAAGGACTGACTGTACTTGACTGTATTGGGCTTGGTGAGTTCTGACTATCCTGAACTCTGATATACTCTCCAAAGTCTGACTATAAAGGACTCTGATAGTTTCTCTAAGGTCTGACTAATCTCAACTGAGCTCTCTGAAGGGTGGTCATACACTGCTCTTTGTTGAACCTCACAAAGGTCTGGCTGTAGTGGACTATAATGGGCTCTGTGAGGTGTCAGTATTCTCCACTCTATAGAATGTCTGGAGTGACAATTGTGGCAATATTGGACCCTGTTATGTCCCTCTGTGCTGTAAATAGGCCAAGTTCTGGTGCTGAAGAGTTTAACCATACAGGATTTTGATGATCTTTCCTAGGATCAACCACACTAAATCATCCTAGAATCTATGTGTGTGTGTGATAAGATCAAACCCTTATAAGCTCACTATGGCATTTTCATATTAAACTCCAGAAGACTATCTTATCTGTTGACCAGGCCAGACCTAAGTAAGGATTCTAGGGTATGGCCATATTAGATTCCAGTACGCTGTCTCTGCTGTGATCAGGCCAGACAGTGCTGGGCTTCTGAGTTATGCTGAATTCATGTCTGTCTGCATTGTTGCTAAGCACCTTACCCCTCTGCTGTCAGGGAATGAAACCTGATCACAACCTTATGTGACCTGTCTTATCGGAAGAGCCAGCTGGGACGCTGCTGCGGAAGGTAATTTTCCATTAGTGCTTGAAGAGAAATGTGGATCTGTCCAGAGTAGCAGCTTTATTAGATTTTTTATTATACTAATGCACCAGAAATTCATTAGAGAGAAGCCCAGACACAGACACTGCCAGGGCGAGACTGCAGGAAGTGGCTGGAGTAAAGATGGATCTTTACAATGACATTCAAGGCACAGAGTGCGTGTCTGAGTACGGGCATATAAGCATGTGAATGCCTTTGTTTTTGAGGATGTTGGTATCAGTGTCTCACTTTATTTTGTGCGTGTCCGTGCCTGAGAATATTTCTGAGTTTTTGTGGACTCGGCCCCTATGCTAAGCTTGTCGTTCATAAAAACATAAGAAATACAGGCAAGGTGCAGGAGTGTCTTGGGTGCTCTTTCCATGTCATTTACACCTAATTCACAATATTAGAGAGCTCAAACGAGGTTATGATTTACCATCTGAGGCACACTGCATCAAGTGAGTGAAGTACCTGGCACGGCTCCCAGTCTGGTGGCCACATCTAATGGACTGCTCTGGGTCCCTAATGCACCACCTGTTCTTATTGCAGCATGAATTGTTAATCCACTCGACAGCACTGCAGATGGCTCACTAGCTCGTCCCTAGAGATCTCTTAAGGGTGGTGGCAATTCTAGTTCTTTCTTTCTTTCTTTCTTTCTTTCTTTCTTTCTTTCTTATAATCCCTTCCTCCCTCCAGCAGTTTACTCAATCAATCATTTGATTTTCTTGTTGCACACTCACACTCTTTTGCTCTTTCTCTTATTTTTCATCTTTTTCTTTCTTGACCCTTCTGCCGAACCCATATCTAACCCCCTTTCCATTTTCCTTGTATATTTACTACTCTTTTCTTGTTTCTCCTTACTCCTCCTTTGTATTTGATTCTCATCTTTTATTTGCCATTTCCTTTACTTCCTTTTCCTGTTCTCAGCTGATGTATAAAGCACTTAGTGACCGTTATATCAATCATGCTGTAGTGCACAATACAGTATTGTCAATTAGAATTTAAAATTAAAACAGAATAGCAAGAATTAACTGGGTAACATCTAGTCATCTGGTTTTTGATCCTATTATTTATTGTACAGTTAAGCAAGCGATCAGTGTCTAACCCTCTGGTGCAGCATGTGAGATGGGAACCAACCCCAGATGGCCACTTTATTGTCACCCATTAACCTAACATGAACATCTTTAGTTTGTAGACATAAGGATGTAAATGTAGATCTCTGAAGCCATAATGCATCATCACTAATCAGCGAGCTGCCATGCTTCCCAAAGTGTAAAACTGATTTATCCTGCCATTTCTTTTTTGCATTAAAAGGTTACAAATAGCTGGAGTACACAGTAAGTGCTTTAGTAATAAGAGACTAACCGAACCTGGGCACACACGCCTACTTGTGTAGGCTCAGGCAATCTAATCTTCACAACTTAGTGATGTGAAAATAAACTAGAATAGACAGTGCAAAACTGAACAGATATGGAGAGAATTTGTAAACGTCACACAGAAAGGGGTTGGAATGGGAACTGAATTGAGGTCCCTGAAGCTAACAGTGGTAACAACAACATCTCACTGCCCAGAAATTAGAGTAAATGCAAAAAAAAAAAAAAAACAAGTATTGGAAAGCTGCTGAGATTGAGAATAGTTACAAACACTGATATCCTATCTTCTGTGTGCTTTGTTTTTGGACTATGTGGTTGTGCTGGACTGGCTCCTCTGTCAGTAATGAAAACTGGCATCCAAATGGGTAGAATGTATCTAAACTTAGATCTGCTTTTCTTTGATATAAACCATGAAGAAAACTCCGCTATGGAGTCACAGATAATAGTAGTGACTATCATACACTATGTGAAATGAGAACTGATTTGCTGATCCCCAATCACTGCTATGTTCTTGTTTCTATTCACCTAGACAACATGTATGAACATTAGGCTGCCAGAACAGCAGGTGTCAACACTTATGACAGCCAATCACCTCTGCTATTTTTGAGGCAGGTTCATTACATGACAATTAATCAAGGAGTGCTATTGCAGACATATCTTTATCCAAAAGAACACTTCCTGTTCACACATGGCTACCATCACCAACGACTGCTTCTAAGATATCAAAAGCCTTACATGACTAGATGTATCCCCTGACCAGAGTGATACAGCACATGTAGTCCATTCTGAATTGGCAGCTACGGTGTAGTGGACATCCCCCATGGACCTTTGTCTGTCTATATGAAATCTTGCATGATGTTTGTTTGGAGGAGTCACAGGACACCATTGGGTATCTGTGTAAACCCACCCAATGTGTGGCCCTTATATGGACAGACAAATAATTCTTTTCTTCTGGTTTTGGTTTCTAAAAATCATCATAACGATCTAGGGGTAGGGAGTGTCTACACATGCACACTGGTCTGCTAGTTCAGCATTGTAAGTGTTTTTCCTAATAATATCTTAAATTTTACTTTCTTACTTAAATTGGTAAGTTCTTTAATATCATTTATTAATTTGGAAAAGCTCTTCTTTCTGATAACGAAAGGCAACTTAAGAAGAAGTGTATCTATGTCAGTACAACCCATCTCACAATGACCACGTAGGCTTTGCTCCCAAGGCTTCCAGCTCTTTCTGGCAAGATAGTTGTCACCAGGTCTATGTTTGGTGTACATGGAATACTAAGGTGAGGCAAAGAGGTGCAGTGTTGCCTCATAGTTTGCTGTCCTGGGTTTGAATTCCACACTTGGTTGTTTCACGTGTGGAATTTTCACATTGTGTCGGTTTCCTTCAAAGTACTGAGTCCAAATCCCATACATGCTCTTTGTCTGTGTGAAATGTGCATGTTCTTTTGGTGTCTGCATGGGTTTTCCTCCCAGTAGTTTGTTTTTTCTTCCACATCTCCAAAGAAATGCATATTAGGTTAGCTGATGACTATGCATGAGTGGGACCTGCGATGGAGTGGTGCCATAAGCAGAACTGCTCCCTAGGGGCCTTGCACCTGATGCTGATGATATTGATTTAAGCCTCCATTATCCTGAACTGGATTAAGAGAATTTGAGAATATTGTGCTCAGTGATGACATACTAATCCAATTCATCTTCTGTTTTTATGGCCTCATAGCACTTTTATGTATTGCATTACTTTAATTTCAGTAATTTAATGGCATGGGCAGCACTATGGCTAAAAATTGTATCTCATGAGCCCAAACACCACAGCCTGGACTTTGTTTCTGTGGAGTTTGCATGTTTCCTCTGTGTCTATATGATTTTTCACCAGGTCCTTTGATTTCCTCCAACATCCCAAAGATTTGCAACTGAGGTTAACTGGTCCAGTCTGGTATGTACAGGGCCATCTTAACAGCATTATAGCCCCCCAGGCAAAGCAGTGCAGTGGGGCCCCTACCTACACAACTACTCAGCAAGTCACAACATACAGAGATTGGCATTGGCCCCTATGCTCGTGGGGCGCCCGGGGCAACTGCCCACCGTGCCCATGCGTTAAGACGGCCCTGGTTATGTGTCCTCTGAACGACTAGCCCCCTACCCTGTATGGTTGTTTTCTTGCCTTCTGCCTAATGCCACCAAAATTGGTTTCATCCCCCTGTGACCCTGAATTGAATTAATCAGGTTACATAACAATTGGATAAACTAATGTGTTTCTAAGTTTACTTTGCTTTCTTTCATTTGATTTTTGTCTTCCTCTCTGTTATTCCCATGCATCACATTTTCCTTTCTTTTTACCTTTACATATACTTTTCTTCCTCTTTCTCTTTCCTTTCATTCCCCATCTCTGATTTTTCTTGGACACTTCCCCACCTATTCCTTGTTGTCCTCACTTGTTCCCACTCTGTTGATTCTTCCAGCTCTGCTATTCCCCACTGGGCTGAGATGCCCAGATGATCCTGCAGGCACATTTTTACAGTGTAATACATCAGACTCTTTATTTTTAAATGATTGATTTTTAAAGTCATTAAAAATTCACATGCATCATAATGATTTTTACTGGGGTTACGGTCAGCAGGAAGCTATCTAGGCAGCTTATGCAGGGCTGGAAACTGGCCATAAATGAGACATCGTTCTATCACAAGGCACATTTGCAGACAAACTCACACTGGGACAATTTAGAGACATCAGTCAAGTTATCTTGACAGCCTGTCTTTAGACAACTAACTTGGATGGCTTTTCATATAACCTTTTTTTTTAACTTCAAATTAGATAGTTGATTTAGGCTGCACTTTTAATTTATCCAGTCAGCAGGTCCTGCCAACTGCGGCTGTGTCAAGTGACGGTGACTTCTGATCGGCTTGCTTTTCACCTGAAGTTGCACACCTATCAGATGTCTATGTAGCAGCTTCATGTCCTGAGCTGCCCACAGTACCCTTGATCTGTGTGTATGTGTTAAGCTGAGCAAAGTGTTTTGCATTCCCAGCAGCCCAAGTGACCAGTTCCAGTAAACAGGACAGTGTTACACATTTGTCTTTTTCACAGCAAACTTCCAGATTCTTGCTGCTGCCCTTCAGGGTCACTCGCAGTTGTCAGCCAACTTGACGAACCACTCTGAACCTTCCACCTGCCTCCTGCTCTTTGGGATGTGTCACAAGACATGTGGTCATCTCAAGTGACAGTCCTCAGATAGTAGACCTTCCTGTCTGGAAAGTCTCAGAGACCAAAGCCCAGTTTCAGGGCTAAGAAAGTAGACACTGATCTGTTTTCTGTTTCTTATTTTTATTGATGATTTTCCATTATCCCAGTATTTTCCCACTTAATAACTTGGCAGTTTCTCTTCGAGTCTGTTTGCACTTTTACATCAGGGGGCTTGCTTGTTTGTTTTACTGAATCAGTGCATAATTTCATACTGATATAACCCTTAGTACACACATTACTACATCATCCAGGAAATTTAAGAAAATGAGGGTGCTCCCTCACATTGCAAGGTGCAGAGAAGTTACCTCATGGTTTTATTTTGAGCAGAACTGGCTACTGAATGCTTAGGTTTATAGGTTTATTATAGTCATGTTTACAGAACAGAGTCTGACTTTAATGTGCTAATCATCTTGTAACATAACACATTGCCATAAATAGTGAGTAAAACTACCTTGTTTCTAAACTTCTGTCTTCCTTACTTAAAAAAATCTCAGAACACAGGTTACACCTACACCTTCCATTATCAGACGCATTATTTCACCGGCTACTAAACACTCTGCATTTGTAGCTTTCATCCATCCATTCACTTCTTACTTTTTCTATAAAGTTTAGGGTCACAGGGAGCTGGAACTTTTCTCAACAGTTCTTGACACATGGTAGGAATAAACTCTAGAATGAGCACCAGTCCAAACAATGTTGCTGGTTTAAAGTTGCCAAACAACCTAACACACACAGAAATACTCAGTTGGGGTTTGGGAAAAATACTCGGGTACTCAGGAGAGACAGAGAGAGAGAGAGACAATGCAAACTCCACAAAGGAAGTACCCAAACTTGAATTCAGATCCAGAACTCCTAAGAGGCAGCAACAATAACCATTGCATCAACTGCTGGTTAATTCAAAATGTCTCACAAGGTTCATTATGAGCATTAGGAAACATGTGCATATAACTCCTGTTCTTAAGTCTCTGCACTGGCTTCCAGTTACATTTAGGGCGGATTTAAATGCCTTCCCTCTAACACGTGGTTCTTTAGATGATCTTGATCACTTTCACTTAACAAAATTTATGACAACACACATTCCTCAGTATACAGTTCAATTTAATTTTCAACTTAATCTAATAAAATGCACCTTCCGCCAAACAGCTCAGCTTACTATGCACTAATTATAAACTCAACAAATACAAATGTTGAAGAAGACATTCAAGTATGTATAGTAAGAATTTTTTTTAATACTAGTAAGTTTCTAGTAGTCTACATGTCCAAGAAATGAGTCCCATTAAGAATTTTTGTTTGCAGATGTGCACATGCTGAGTATAGGTAAATGTCTAACTCATATGCATTTTCTAATGTTTTAATGTGAGATACTTTAGCAAAGAATATGAAAAAATGCTAGTGTGATACACAAACTACTCAAAAAAACAAAATAAGTGTTAGCAATAAATAAAGGTCAGTCAGTGTCCAACCTGCTATATCCTAACACAGGGTCATGGGGGTCTGCCAGAGCCAATCCCAGCCAGCAAGGCAGGAACAAACCCAGGCAGGGCGTGCACACACACACACACACACACACACCAAGCACACACTAGGGACAATTTAGGATCGCCAATGCACCTAACCTGCATGTCTTTGGACTGTGGGAGGAAAACGGAGTGCCCGGAGGAAATCCACGCAGACACGGGGAGAACATGCAAACTCCACGCAGAGAGGACCTGGGAAGCAAACCCGGGTCTCCTTACTGCGAGGCAGCAGCACTACCACTATGCCACAGTGCCGCCAAATAAATATAGGTGTTAAATAAAATATGTAATTATTATTATTACTGTCTTTTCCCATAATCTTTAACCTCCTCTGCTTTCTGCTGTGGCGCTTGGTGCTCTACCACAGTCACCAAGCTGCTACTGCTGGCCATGGAATGAGATGTAAAAGTGGTTGTGTACCTCTAGCATCCTCAGCAACAGACACAGCACATTACACATTATTTATGGACTGTGTGCTGTAGGTTACTTGAGGTGGTGGGAGAGTGGTCAGTTGGTTTCAGCCAGTCAGATTTTGACATTCTACAAGAATATTTTAAACCGTTTTTGTATTTTGTTCCTACATTGCCAACTGGACCTATTTTCTGTTAGTATGAATATGATTACATTTTAATCAAAGTCTTCACGGCTCTTTATCAACTTTTCACAGATGAGAAGAGACCACTCAGTCCATCAAGCTAATTTGGATAGCTAATAGCTATGACGTCTCTGAATCTCATTCAGATACTTTTTCGAAGGTTGTCAGGGTTGCTGCTTAAACTGCATGGCTGAGCACTTTGTTCTAAATTCCCACTAGAGTTTGTGTGAAGAAGTTCTTCCTGGCTTCAGTTTTAAATCCGCCTTTAATTTCCACCAGTAACCTCAATTTACTATTTAATTTCACTATTTGATTGAAAGAATGCTGATGGATCAATTTTATTATGGCCATTGAGGATTTTTAAAGCCTTTCACTCAGACTTTTCTGCTCAACAATAAAGAGGCTTGTTTTCCTGAGATGTGCCAAACTGAAAAGAATTATGGTCTTGATACATTTCACATCTCTTCAAAAGAACAGTATTCTGACCTTGCATTTTCATTTCATCTTGTACTCTTAAACTTTTGGAGGCCTTTTTCTGGAGTATCTTTATATCCCAAGTCTTTAAACTTTGATTTATCTCTTACATGTTATTATGTCATAGAGCAGACGCCTTTTATATCTTTACATAGCTTTGCCTTTCTGGGTTGATTTTATCTGAAAACAGACACCTCTGAACATACTCTATGAAATTTTTATTCAACATAAAATATTCTCAAGCCCACTTACCTCAATTGAGGGTATCAGTGTGCCACAATCTATAATGGCAGGAACAGGAGGACCAACTCTAGACAGTTCACTAGTCCTTTGCAGGGGCGTACTATAACTAATATAACTTTAGGGTCAATTCACAGGGGGAGACAACAAACTGCAGTGGGTCCAGGTGGTCTACTATAAGAGGACTCATGTAGTTCAGGACCATCCTCTCAAAGGTCTTCGTGATGTAAGACATACTGTAAGTGTCACTGGTCTATAGTCATTAGGTGAAGAGACATCTTCCTTTTCTGACACAGTAACAATGCAGGATGTTTTCCACAGCAGCAGCACTTTCTGAAGCCTTAGGGTCAGCCTGAATAGGTGACAGGGGACACCACAACGTTTGTCAGCACAGCCTTTAAAAACCAGAGGACTGGCTCCATCTGGTCCCACGACTTTTCCTGTATGTAGCTTCCTGGTTGTCTCTTTATTTGGTCTTCAGTTATGGAGAGCCATACTGATGCTTAGAGTTGGGCTCGTCACTGGCCATTCCAATTGACATGGTAGGAGTTAGTGATGTAGTGATAGCAGGGGTTTACTGGTCATTAGAAGAATGTAGTAGTGGGAAGGCAAATATTTTTAAAAATTCATTCAGGGCATTAGTTTTGTCTACATCTTATTCTAGTACCTGAACCCTGAATTGCTTGAGTCCATCAATTATGTCCAATCCATTCCAAAAATCTTTCATGTTATTCTGAGTGAGTTTGCTTTTTATTTTAGCTTTGTAATTTTCCCTTCATTCACTCAGCTTTTTCTTTGGCACTCGCTGTGCATCTTTCAGAGCTGGATTTGAATGGTCTCTTTTTATCATTCTGGAGACCTTTTAGACCAGTTACTAATTATCTTAACATGCAGCAGGTTCTTTGGGAGAAAATCTGGAGTACCTGGAGAAAAATACCACACAGACAGAGGGGGTGCATGTAAACTTTAAACACATAGTGACCAGAGGTGAGTCCCAACCCCAGAATTCTAGATATATGGGGCAGGAACACTAACTAATGCACCACCACACCACCTCAGTCTGTTCCTGACAAATGTAAATGCATTGTGCAGTTTTAATGCTGTGTAATTAAACCTGTTTGATATTAGCAATTGTGATATGGCTTTTTGTACAATATTGATTCCCTGAGATCTCAACCTTCTTTGGAATGGGATACTGTGTCCTTACCACTTTTATGCCTGATTCAGTTAGGTCTCTTATCTTTAACACTCAGAAACTGGTTTTAATGCACAACTTTTCTAAATGGTGGCCAATCCTAAATGAGGTCCTGCACTCTTCATTTCAGAAAGCTGACAGGTTTAATCCAGAGAAAATTGCCCAGCTTTAGTTCTGTGACAATTCAGTCTGACTGTCACTGATATCCTACTGTTTTAACAGATTTGAAAAAATCTCAATTATTTCACAGGTTCTTGTAACTTTGCCTCCTTTCTGCCTTACCCTGTTAGATCATTGAGGTCTTCAGCCCAGCAATACCAATCTGACATGATCCTGACAGATGCTGGTGTCCTTACTTATCTTTCAGACTTAAGCTTCATTTAGCCTTCCTCTTTGAAGTAAATGAATCTTGGTGGCCTTCAGCTTAAACCCCATTCAGGTATCATGCTGTTTGGTGCCAGAGTTCTTCAGACATCACAATTTTAGAGCTTCATCTTTGTTAGGAGCTGATATGCTGCAAAGCTTTGCTTGGTGGGAACTGATCCTGTCTGATTACAGATGGATTTAGGCTTTATTTCTGGACAGAAAGCAAAATCTGACTGATATTTAATGTCTTCGATCTTTATGAAGTAAAGGCAAGTTGAATTATTATAGGCAGGCAGTGTGGTGCTGTGGCTAAGGCACTGGACTTTACTGCCTAAATTTGATTGTTCAGTTCCCACATTTATCCCCTTATGTGACTCTGAGCAAGTCGCTTAGCTTGTCTATGTTCCTACTGTAAAAATATTTATGTTGTAAAGGTCAGGGTCTGACCTGTAACATGTTAAGTGGTATACCGGAAGGGTGACCAATACTAATCTATTCCACAGGGATGCCAAATTAAAACATGAGATAAGAATTTTTGGGAATAATTATTTCAGGGATAAATTTGAAGGACATCAGGGGACACACGATAAGACATTATAGTACCCAAAACTGAAAAACTGTGGAAGTAGGCTACTGCTTACATTATTCAAGCATCTGCAGGGTAGAGTAACCTTATTGTCATAGGTGGGTCACTAGGGTACAGGGATGTCTGGGGCCAACAGGGAGAGCACTGGGATAATAAACCAACCACCCCACCTCCTGGAGTTTTATAGAACTAAGAGTGGCCCAGAAATACATCTGAGAGAACCCCTTAATGTTTAAGGAAAAAGACTAAAAATGATCTTTTTGTTTGCAGCCAGATGTTGTAAGCTTGGAGCTGGGTATGGAGTGTTGACAAGGGCTCACCTGGCAGGAAAGAAGAGGCTCCAATATGGTTTGACAGGAAGGTGTCGGAGGAAAATATGTTTGGCTTGTGCTTAATAGTATGGGAAAGTGGACCAGCTACAGGTAGTTAGGGTTTCTTATTTGTATGAGGTAGGCCCATAAAGGCATAGGTCTTCTTCGTTTGATTATTATTGTTTCTAATAATCCCATCTGTGTTTTATATTTCTTTGTGGATTTATTCTTAGTTAAAAGAATGCTCTTCACAAAAATTATGTTTTTTAATATGTAACTTACCCCATGTAGTTTTACTCTCATGTTATCTTAGACACTGGAGAAAACAACATTTCTAATAGAATGGGAGCCTACCATGACCAACCCTGGACCACAAGAAGCAATATCAAAAATATCCATGACAAAATTACATAATTTGCCAGCACGCATACCACATGAACTTCAGAACAGGTAGCCCATCTAAAGCTAAGCATGTTCGAGACCGGCCAGTACTTGGATGAGAGACAATCTAGGAAAAGCTTGGGTTGCTGCTGGAAGAGGTGTTGGTGAGGTCATCAGGGAATGCTTACTCAGTTACCTGAATGTGGATCCCAATGCCCCAGTGCAGTGATGGGGACACTGTGCTGTAAAAATGGCACTGTCCTTCGGATGAGATATCAAACCAAGGTCCTGACCATCTGTGGTCATTAAAACATCCTTTGTAATGAGCAGGGTGAATCCTGATGTCCAAACTAAATCAGCCACCATGGCCTTGTCATTCTGGCCCGCTAATCATCCCCTGTCCCTAATTATGCAACTATTTCTCTCACCCTCTAACCACCTAATAGGTAATATGTGCTGAGCGGACTGATGCAAAATGGCTACAGTTGCATAATCCAGGAGGATTCTGCAAATTGGTCATGGCTAAAGTGGCTCCCCACTCTCAATGTACAGTATAGAAATTTAACTAGTTAGAAAAGCGCTATATAAATGTAAAGTATTATATTTGAACTTTAAGTTTTGGCATAAAGGTCTTAAAAGGATGGGACTATTTAATTTTAAAAGCTTGTAATATTTATGTAGTTAAACATTATGTGAAGAAGTCCCAAAATCTCAGCAGGCTTGTGCTTTAAGGATGGATGAGTGAGAGAGAGAGAGAGAGAGAATATGCAGGGTATGTGTGTGTGAAAGGAGCAGAAGAGAGAGGCATTAAAATTAGGAGATTTATTGATGTAGAAAGCTGTCTGGAGATTTTCCTAGCAGTCTGGGATTGAAGGGGGGGGTGGGGGTTGTGAATTGAAGGAGGAGGGAGTGGTCAGTTTTGTCGGGAGAGGTGGGCTGGAGCTGCCAAGTGGTTATAAAATTGACGGAACAGCAGCATCACTCCCAATCCTGCTTCCTCCTGCAGCGAAAGCCGGTCAAATCTTTGTGAAGGCAGCATACGCAGACACCATGAGCCACTCTGGGATGAGGACATCCTCCACCTCGACTTCTTACCGACGCACGTTCGGTGCAGCCCCAATGTTCTCCCCTTTGTCTTACAGCTCAGTCTCGCGTCTCTCTACTTCAGCAGGAGGCAGCCGGCTGTTGGGATCTTCCCCAGCATCCTCAGTGCGCTCAGTCTCTTATAGGGTGCGGTCCAGCACCCCAGCCCCCAGGCTCAACTATGAGAAGGTTGATTTTGCTGTGGTGGATGCCCTGAACCAGGAGTTTCTCACCACCAGAAGCAATGAGAAGGCAGAATTGCAGGAGCTCAATGACCGCTTTGCAAATTTCATCGAGAAGGTGCGTTACCTGGAGCAGCAGAATGCCATACTGGTGGCTGAGCTGAACCAATACAAGACTCAGCAGGAGCCTAACCGAGCCTCTGAGATCTTCCAGGATGAGCTAAGGGAGCTGAAGAGACAGCTGGAAGTCATGGGGAAGGAGAGAGACCGCTTTCAGGTTGAGAGGGACAACTTGGCCGAAGACCTGGCTCTCCTGAAACAAAGGTCAGTCTGCTGCATGTGTCTGGGAATTTTTTTACATTGTTATTTGTGGTAATGTGTGATTCAGGGCTTGGCAGTTGCAGTACTATAGAGTTTTAATAATGAAAAGGTGCCACACCCATATCTGGCATCTATCTGACAGAGCTTTATTTGACTATTATCTCTGTAGATGGATCTGCTGTAGCCAAACATTTAATGCTAATATTAGTGAAACTAAGTCTTAGTAAAGATTAATTTACTTCCCATAAGGGAACCATCCAACAGTCCATAATCAAACCCACTTAGTCCTATTCAGTGATGCAAGGGCTAATAGCTGATCCGGGCATCATCAGAAAACAAAAGAGAACCAGACCTGGACAGGTCACCAGCCCAGTACAGGGCAGTTCCATGCATATACTCACAATGACTAATTCAGGCATTAATTAAAAGTCACCAGTTAAACAAAAATGCATTTCTTAGTGTGGAATGTAAGCTTGAGAACCCACACAAACATGAGCAGAACTTGGAAAACTCTAAACAAAACTTTAAACTCAGTATTCTGGAGCTGTAAGGCTACATCAGTAACCACTGTGCCACTCCTATAATGGACAAAGGGAGGGTAGCTTATTTGTATGCAAAGGGATCAGCAGTGATGCCTTAATAAGACTTCCAAGAGCCACTTGCTACACCTTTGTGAGTCAGCAGGTGTCACTGAAGATAACTGAGTAGAGCTCACAATTGTCACCTCATCGAGACTCTTAGGGGTTATTACAAATGGCTCCATGATGACTGCAAATGTCCATAAACAAAAACTATAGTGGACAAAATAGATGTCAATACAGACAAGTCAGAAATGACTTATGGAAATGGAAATGGCAACTATTAGACCATGAGTAGTATTAGCAAAAAGAGAGATTGGCATTAAAACTGTTTTTTCTTTCCATAATATATAGCAGTAAACATCTCTTACACAGTTCTAACACTTTGCTATACTGCCAAACTACAGTAACTATTTCATGTCTTGTATTTTGTTGAACGTTTTGAGGCTGCAGTGTCCTGACAAATGCTTTATAATAAAAATGTAAAATCTGCCTAGGCATCTGCTTTCTAAGGACCACCCTCTTGATTAACACTATATGATGCCCGCCTGAACCACCACACCTACATAACTATGGCTTCACAAACAGCAATAATAATGTATATTGTACCATTTTGTGCTTTGGTGTCTAATTTCTGAGACTTTTCACTTTGTTCAGAGGCCTCTGTTATACAATAAGGATTGACCACACCAGAAATCACAAGCACCTATCTTCAATCCAGAAGAACATAATTTATGTTATTCATTACTGACCTGCAGAAATACAACATAGGTGCTCACAGAATCCTACACATCAAACTTTATAACTTCTGGCAGCTGCCATAAGAAGTTGGATTTCATTCTGTCTTAGTTACCTGCTATTATATTTTCAATAGACTAGCTTTTACCTTTTTCAACTGGTAGCCGTTCCCTTTAATGTGTACAAAGAGTTGTGGAGGATGGAGGATGTTCCACCAATTCATAGTGGCCAATCTACTGTTTTACATTGTGTTCTATAAGGAGAGAAAAATTACCTTAGGGTGTGCCAGATGTCTGAAAAAATGATTAGGAGGGCCAGCTGAATTATAAGATTGACCCTGGATTCTTCGAAAACAGTCCCAGAAAAAAGGATGATGGCAAAATGAAAGATTATTATGACTATGCCTTCTCCATTACCCTGAAGCACCTATAGATACTTTATATGTTCATTCTACCACAGTGCAGTAACAGGTGGTCTTTTTACCCAAGTCATCAGACTATATAAGGCCTCCCCCACTGTACATCTCTTCTCCTTGATCCATTATGATAGACACATTGGCACAGGGACAATATTTCTTTTGGAACACCATACATTAAATGTGTACTGAAAATACAGTGTATATATTTCTAGGTTGAGCACTTATGTAATGTTTTGCAAATTATTGCACTTTTTCGCACTTTTTTCTATGAGTTTATGATCTATATCACAACTGTAGCCAGAAAAATTTTCCTCCATCTATCTATCTGTTATATATTGCCTTTCGTATTTATATATCTATGTGGAGTTCATCCTTATCTATCCAATATCCTGGCCCCTTCAGTTATACCTTTACAAGTCCTATCCCTTTTCATTGACATACAGCTAAAATTCTTCAGATTCCAAATTTATCTGATCTCAGTAATCTGAAGCTACACCTCAACATTCAAAGAACTGTGGCCCCATTTCATAAATCTGATTTCATTAAATTTCACTTACATGAAGATTCCTCAATAATTTGTGGCAATTTTATAAACCTAGCATCATCTAGACTTCTTAATTGCATGACCTTGCAACGTATCAGTGGCCTGCAGGTATACCTCTGAACCTTTGATCCATTAGTCAATGACCTGTAATTACAACCTGTAGGTGCTAAATGTGTTCAGACGTTACTCATCTTACGTTTACACCTTCCGAGTCTAACACATCCCTCTCTGACCTATGGATACTCCTTTTACGGGAAGCCTGATGTCATTCAGTGTTCCTGGCCTGCAGTTATGCTTCACATGAATTTAATCTGACTTCTGTGACCTGCGTTTACTCCAGGGGTGTCAAACATATTTTTATTGAGGACAAAAAAAAAAAAACACTTTATATAACACGTATGCAGGACAGAACATATCAACAAGCAGATACTAACACATTTTCTTTACAAACAAAACACAAAAGTACCTCCCTGCCCATCATAATCATACAGTATATTCTGTCTAGTGTCTCACTTGAAATTGCCTTGCTTTTTTATCAGCTTTTCTTTTCTTGGATATTACAGCAGGTTAGGAAAGCTTGCAGCAGTCATAGGACCAAAGTAATTACTGAGTAAAAAATTTATGTCAGTGCATACATTTAACTGAGTGCAGAAGTCTGGACACATAATTTGTAGCTAATCCTAAGTACATCCATTTACACCTGCACTGACATATATCACAGTGCTTGACCACATTCAAAAAATGATTATAAACACGATGATGATTGATCACACAGAACACATATCTAGTCGGTCAAAAACAGATTTTGATCACATTTGACACAAGTGAAGATGCAAATGCTTTTCCTATCCACATACAACAATCATGTCAGTAGAACATACAAAAACATTATTTTGCGTGGTGACAGCAGTCAGGTTAAGGCCATGGAAATGGACCCAGCCCTGAAACCCATACTATGTTTAAAAGTGGTGCTACCATCTCCTTAATGTGACTGTCACATCATCAGTATCATGCTAAAAGACTGAAGTTCTTTATGGCAGTGTGGCATGTCATCTTTACCTTTTCACTTTTTTCTTGTTGGGTCATTAATAACAGCCAGTTTTCATTCATAGCTGCAGTGCACATTGCTGTGCAGATAATACAATGAAATACAATTTATCTTTTGTATTTCACCTTTCACTGAGTGCAGACAATTCTCAGTTAACATACAAGTATAGATTATATTAATTACTAAATGCAGAATTTATACACAAATAAATATGGATTTGTTATAACACACAAAGAACAAAGTAGAAACTTATTAAACATCCATGGAAATCAACAATATCTGTCTATTGATTAATTGATGAAATATGGCCAGTTAAGCTGAGATTAAAAGTGTAAAAGTTAGTGGAGTCTGTGCAGGCCATCTAATCTGATGAGAGAATCTTTCTATCTGATGATTCCAACGATCCTGTATCTGAGATGACTTTACCATATGAAGGAGAGCAGCCTGGCTCTAGAGCTGTGTCACCAAGTGCCACATCCAGGTACCGAGAAGAGAAACAGAATAGAGGAGGGATAGTAACGGTTTAAAAATATTGCAATACTTATATTTATAATAACAATCGAACATATGTACATGTAACCTGGCTAAATTATATACAGTGTGGAAAAAGCACTATACAGGCACCTGACCCGGCACAAAGAGACAAGGAGGTCCGTGTAAAAACAAACACAAATTTATTTGTCTTCACCTGTGGGGCACGTCTTTCCCATGTCCCACTGGCACAGCACAGTCCCACAAGCACAAAAAACCATAACACAAAACACACTTCTCTTCACCACCACTCCTCCCAGCAAGCATTGGCATTGGCATTGTCCTCCTCCTCCCGACTCTGGCTCTCGGAGTGGTGGCTGCAGGCTCCCTTTATAGCCCGCCCGGAAGTGCTGCAGGTGCTTGATAACCTGCATCTGGCTGCACTGCCGGGTGTGGCTGCATTGCCACCCAGACAGGCTCAGGAAGCTGTGCAGCTCCCCCTGGTGGTGGCCACGGAGCCCAACAAGGCTGAGCTTCGGAGTCCCATGTCTGTGGCCCCGATGCAACCCAGAGGGGCTGCCACCAAGCGTTCCAAGGGAAGTAGTATGCCGCTCGTGGCTGTTCCCCCGTACCAAGTGTCCAAGGGGCGTCCCGGCTGGGCATGGGCCCTGGCTGTCTGCCATAACAGATACAATCATATAAATGAAACATATGAAAAATAGGGTTTTTGAGAAAATAAATGGTCATCACAGGCCATATGTAACATATTTTGAGAATCGATGAAGCAGGTGGCTTTAAAAAGATCCAAAGATCAGATTTCACTTGTGTGCCTTGAGTTTGACACCACCGGTCTACTCTTTTAACAATAAGAATTTAACATCATCTGACCTTTTTGAACCTCCACTTTTAAACCTTGTAGCTATGCTTTAAAGATTCCATACTTCATAAGATCTTATTGGTCAGTTGACTTACAAAGCCCTTGTTGCTTTGAACCATTTTTAATTGACTTGCAGTTAGATACCCTCGAAAATTATAATCTCATCAGGTAATTCTGACCTGACTTGCCAGGAACAAAGCTGCAGTTTATAAAGTTACTTGGATCATATTTATCATTAGTAAGATGATCTTGATGATATACAGTCTAATAGTGCTGATGGATATGTGTCGCAAAAGCTGGATGCTAGGATGTTTGATGCACTGGTCAGATTGAAGTACTCCCCAGAGGGAGACACAGCTCCAGGATACTCAGGGTCTCAATCATAGTAACAAATCATGTATCAAACACAACATAATGGGATGCTCCTGTAATGCAGTGCCAAAGCTTGCCAGCCAGGAGGTCTAGCTGCATGAACATATTCCTAGATACTTCACTTTTAGATGCATCTGGAATAACCACCATTTACATGAGAGGGTTACATTAGAGTTTCGCATTACCACGTTCAGCTGCCAGCAGTTACATTAGGAGTGCCTCTGAATAATAGATGCAACCTGTCTACCAGCGTCTGGGAATACTCCATCATCTTTGTAGAAGAGCACTTAGAATGTGCCTCCTACAGTTTAATCACAGGACCCAGTGTGATTTATACATACATCTCCTGTACACAGACTCACAAACACTATGCAAATTTGCAAACTCACGGCAACATTATGGTCCCAGAGCTCCTCACGTGTTCTTACACAGAGGACCTAGTTTTCATCCCACCCACACCCTCTGGTATCTTTTAATGACAACAGTGTTAGATAATCACAAAAATAATTTCATATAGTGAAACTTGTCCTTTTACAAGACAAAATCTATGGCATAAAAATACCTATGTATTAAAATTAGAGGACAGAGAGGTTAAGTTACTGCCTGCTCAGAGACATAAGCTGAACCAGCAGCCTTGTGGTTTGTAGTCAGGTTCCATGACAACTAAGCCATGTAGCGTTTTCAGTCTCTCATGCAGGAAAATAAACTAAAATGACATGTTGTGAGGGTCTCCAGATTATCAAGGGGTAGCATAACATCTAGACAATCTCAGACATACACAAATTTTTACAATAACTACATTAGCCTTGGGCGCAAGTATAATCTTCCCCACTTTACTTTTGGATGTTCTCAAGCCTAAGCAGTGGCTTTCCTCTAAATCCTGGAAGAGGGTGGAATTCATTTGCCCTATTCACTGGAGGCTTTGGGGCAGAGAACAGCTTTCAAAATAAATGAGTCGAGGATTCCTATACAAAAGAGATAAGAGTATAGGGTTAGCAGCTTTTCCAGATGTTTAAGAACACGAAGGGTTAGCAGGCTTTACATTTTTAAGCAGATTAGCCTAATCAGTTCTTTATACCACCCTAGCATCCTTTACACTGAGTCTTTACCAGTGAGCACTATATAAAGCTGTACTTATTTTGGGATCCCCAACCCTTTTCAAAGCTTTTTCTAAATGGGTTAGGGGCCCCAACTGGTGGAAGTAGCATCCCAAACAGATGCTTAAGGAAGGGAATGACCTTTCTACCCTGATGTGGACACTGACAGCTTCTAGAAACTGGAGATTTGTGTGCTTTACCCTCTGTGGCAATGTGACACATAAATCCTGTTGGGTTTCCTTTCAGGTTGGACGATGAGACTCAAAAGAGATTAGAGGCAGAGAACAACTTAGTCCTCTTCAGAAAGGTAAGTAATGAAGCCCTCTGAGAGCTTGGTTTGTTTAGCTGGAGATGGTGAAGGTCATTTAAAGAGGTGGGTTTATAAAGTATATAGGGGCTGGGGGTGCTAAATTGGCATGATCCGGGTTCATGTAGTGGGCAGGTCAACTTTTAAGTTCAATTGGTGGATGTGTTTGAGGAGAACGTATGCATGCCATGACTGAACCCATTGCCTAATCTTGACTTTGCTGTGCCTCTTTAAACAGGATGTTGATGATGCCACCCTTTCTCGTTTGGAGCTAGAAAGGAAGATTGAGTCCCTAATGGATGAGATTGAATTCTTGAAGAAGCTGCATGATGAGGTGGGCTACACTCATATCTGTGGATCTGATTGGGGTCTCAAAACACAGAATCAGTTGTTCTCACAATTACTAACTAACATCTTCTTCTGCTCTGTTGCAGGAGATCCGTGATGTCCAAGTCAATGTGCAGACCCAGCAACTTCAAGTGGAGGTGGAAGCTCCTAAGCCAGACTTGACAGCAGCTCTTAGGGAGATTCGGGCCCAATATGAGACGATTGCTGCCAAGAATGTGCAGGAGTCTGAGGAGTGGTACAAGTCCAAGGTAATTCTGAGGATTGGGGTTCTACACCTATAGGGAAGGACACATACAGTCCTTAAGTTCAGTTTGCTTTTTTCATATGTACTGTATTCTTAAATGTTCTTATCTACACAGGATTAAACCACTAAGATCTTTGTTTGATTAAGAGATTGATAAAGTATAAAACAATATTTAATTGCATAAACACCACTATAAGATAAAGAAGCATTCTGTTATCCTCAAGCATGTTTTACTCCAAAGCTAAGTTGCTGCTGGAGCCTATCCCTGTCAGTCTAACACAGGGTGCACTCACATGCATACCTAAAAACAGGGACAATTTAAAATCACTGATCAACCTAACTTGCACATGGGGATGTGGGGGGAAGACTTAAGTACTCTGAGAAAACCAATACAGATATAGAAAGAATGTGCAAACTGCACATTGATAACATCCAAACCCAGGACAGTAGATGCGTGAAGTAGCACTGCTAACCTCTCTACTACAATGCAGCCTGTTAGACAAGCAGTAAAACTGAAATCATTCTTGTAGATTATAATGTAGACAAAGTTTTGTTAGTATGAATTCCTAGCAATATAATAATCCAGGTATGGCTACTTGGACAATCAAGGAAAAAGAAAAAAAAAACAATTTAAAGACATTCTTGAACAGTATCATACTGTTGATACCTTCAGATCCTCCAAATCATTCTGTTGTCTTATTGACACTTGAGGTAGGCACTTGACGGAACAACAAGATAAAGTCATCTAATCTATCAGACATACAGAAGTGTGAGAGGGAGGGGGAGAGGGAGACACAGACTGTCAAGCACCCGTCACATTAATTGAATGTGAAGCTAATATTAAGGAAAAGGACGAGCAGCACATGTCTACAAGAGGTGAATGATATATTATTCAACATGGTTTCAGACCAGGAAAGTCAAGTTTCATAAATATGCTGGAATTCTGTGAGGAAGCAACAAAAGCATATGATAAGAGAGGAACACATTTTATTATTTACTTTGACCTTCAGAAGGCTTTTCATAGGGTACCACATGAAAGATTAGTGATAAAACTAAAAAAAAGTATGAATTACCATAAGATGCTTTAATCTGGGGTGTTCATAAGAAATGTTATGATTTACTGTATGGGGTAGAACTACATAATAAACAAGAACAATTGTGTCAGTGAAATTTGAAATTTTAAAATGTGTTCTTGAATTTAAATGTTTAAAACTAAATGTTGTGAATTATAATAGAAATATGGCATTTTTCACCCTTTGATAGTGGTCCACAGAGGGATAGATCCCTAGTAAAGGACCAAAAGTCAAAAATAACATTATAATAATAATCACTGACCTTAAAGTAGTATAAAATGACACCCCATATGCCAATGTTTGAAATTTGTTGTTTTTAACCTTCTGTGGTTCTTAGGGGGGCTATAACCATCAAGTAAACAATCAGATATGAACAATATTATCATATTTGTGATTAGCAACCTTGAAATGGCAATTCAAAGACACTCTACATGCTTATATTACTGATCTGCATTTTTCTGAAGTTTTGGGAAAGGAGTAACTTTGACCCTTCATATCCTATTACGGGGTGAACCCTTGGGTTATTTGATTTGGCATGTACAACTTCAAGTCTTTCTGATCATTTCTGCTGAAGACACCCATTGGTTTACTCTTTATCATGGGGTGTAATTTCCTGCATAAGATAGGTTAAAAAATGCCACATAAATTAGGGTTATTCAAGTCTAGTGGGACAGAAATAGATGACTCTCCAAAAAGCTACACATCTTGCCTAACTAGGCATCAAGACAAATTTAACGATATATCATATGTGGGGGTTTTCTCACACCAGTGAGTCAGAAAGCGCCAGACAAAAAAAACTGAAGTGATTTCAAAGCATTTATAATTCATTCTTATGAACACTGTAAGTGGAAATTCAAGGCATAGTGTGTAGGTGGGTACAAAATTGGCTAAAACACAGAATGCAAAGGGGACTTTATCAGAATTAGGTGATGTTAAAAATGGTGTCCGTCAGGGATCAGCTGCTTATGAATATACATAAACTAGCTAGACAACAATACTATCAATAAGCTGGTTAGGCCTGCAAATTCCAAACCAGACCTCGCCAAACTAGGTGGAAGGGCAGATAAATATAGAATCAGATAAATTGTTACAGAGGGACTTCTGTAGCATACAGACTTGGGCAAATTTGTGGCAGAAGAAATTTAATGTAAGCAAAAGTTAAGCATTACATTTAAGTGGAAATATTAGATTTGAAAACACAATGGGAGGTCTGAAAATTGAAAGCGTACCTTATGAGAAGGACCTAGGAGTCATAGTGAACTCATTCACTATCTACATTCAGACAGTATACAGAAGTGATCAAGAAAGCCAATAGAATGTTATATTATATATCAAGATATGTATAATACAAGTCAAGGGAGGTTGTGCTTAAGTTATACAACACACTAATAAGACTTCACCTGGAGTACTGTGTGCAGTTTTGATCTTCATTTTACAAAAAAAAATGTAGCAGTGCTAGAATGTCCAGAGAAGAGCAACCAGGCTGGGTCTGGGACTGAGAGGTATGAGCTATGAGGAGAGATTGAAGGGGTCGAACCTTTTCACTTTAAGCAGAGATTAAGAGTGTGTATGATTGAAATGTTTAAAATGATGAAAGGAATTAGTACAGTAGATTCCAGTTGTTGCTTTAAAATATATTATGCAGCAAGAACACAGTGTAATTATTAAACACTTGTTAAAAACAGATTTCACACAAATAATACAAATTTGTTCATCATGCAAAGAACCACCGGAATGTGGAATAAATTACAAAGTAATGTGGTGAAGAGTAAGACTTCAGGGACATTCAGATCTTGACTTGATATTACTTTGGACAATTTGGTGAATAGGATTGACAAGGTTGTTGGGATGAATGGCCTGTTCTCTTCACAATTTTTCTAATATTGTAACTGATGGAAGAAACTAACATAGAAAGAGTTTCATGAAGTCCGCACAGAATATTATTGCATCACAGCTGCCTTCATTTCAGGACATACAGTATATAGAATACACTGCCCTAGAAAAGCTAACAGTATTATTAAAGACTTCAGTCATTCAATAAATACACTTTTCCCTCTCTCCTCTATTACATGAGCTGTTACAGGACCACTAGCATTTAGGCCATTAAATTCAGAGACACTTGTTCATCCTAAGGTCATATGGCTACTCAATTGCATAGGTGCATCTGGGCATCTCTAGATAGATAGATAGATAGATAGATAGATAGATAGATAGATAGATAG
>JANRMT010062791.1:123812894-123833808 GCA_026402145.1 Polypterus bichir lapradei | reverse complement strand
ATAGATAGATAGATAGATAGATAGATAGATAGATAGATAGATAGATAAAAGTGGATCAGCTAGACATAGCCCCTTCAAAATCAGAGGTAATAATGTGGCAAAGCAATTAAACTTAAAGAAGAGTGTTGGACAAAATGTTAACGGGCAAAAGTGACCAAATATTTACTAAAACTATGCACCTCTGCTCAGATTCGTGGTATTGAATCCAGAGTGACATAAACTTCCAGAATAAGAATGGGTTAAGCATGTGCAACAAGACGGCCCGTTAGACACATCTGACAATGAAGAGAATAATAGACATAATAAGGATCAGTCTTTACATTTTAGCAATGTTATACTTAAAGTTTAACTTATAAATAATAAATATAAGTAGAACATAACAATTTTGAATTGAATAGCTGGAATTACTTTTGCTTACACGACATCCACTTTTCTCATCAGGCAGTGAAGCAGGACAAATGGCTTTAATCTTATCTGATTGCCTTCTTCCTAAACTCTGGAAATCCTCCTTTTACAATTTGTTTTTTGTTTTGACCTTCGACATTCTTGTTCAACTATTAAAGAGTGGCCAGTGGCTACTCAGTTGGTGGGTGACCACAGGGCTGTGTGGTTATTGTATTGGGTAGGATTTTTTAAATAATTTTAGGCCTGTGATCCATTTGATATGCATTATTTCCAAATGCATATCTTTTCTAATAGAAATGTATGCGTAAAACAAAGAAAGTATATGGGAACAAATAAACTAGAAAAACATTTATTGACAGGGGTTGTCAGACAACTAAATGAGCCTCACATTGAGTTGTACAGTTAGGTTTTAGGGAAATAGAAAATCCAGCTTCAGAAAATGACTCACCATGAGCAGCTGCATTTATTTTATGTAAGCTGTGGTGCACTGATATTGGTAATTATTTACGGTTGGCCAGTGCTTCTTAGATACAGGCCACTGGAAAAAGGATTAGAATTGCTATTTGGAAGTAATGAAGAATGGAGAGACTCTTTTTGAATGTACAGATATAATGTCATTTGCCTGATTTACTGCCACACTACTGGTAGTTTGAATACTTCCCATTAACACTTCTTACATTAGAAAACTCCAAGGTGCCTTCTGATTAGGTGCCACATGACAATGTATGCCTACAACACATCCATACTAACACAAATTAATGAATGGCGGTGCTATTTATGCATAGGTGTTTACCTGGTTTGCAACTGACTGATATTGTCTACCACCAGTTTGCTGATCTTACGGACACAGCCAATCGGAATGTAGAGGCACTACGCCAGGCAAAGCAAGATGCCAACGAGTCACGCCGTCAGATCCAGAGCTTGACCTGTGAGATTGATGCTCTCAAGAGCACGGTAAGTGGTCTTAATGCAATTGGCACTACTAGTGTCTATGCAGATATGTCCAGCTAGCCACTATATACATAAATCCCAAACCTTATAAGATTCTAAAAAAGAATATCTAAACAGGTTTCATGCCATATTCAATAACCCACTTATAGTACAGAAAAATAACCAGAGCCTTAACAATGTGCCACCAGAATGAGGCCCTGCTGCGCCAGATGCGGGAGATGGAGGACCAGTTTGGACTGGAGGTGACTGGATACCAGGACAATATAGGCCGCCTGGAGCAGGAGATCCGGCACCTGAAAGAGGAGATGGCACGTCACTTGCGAGAGTACCAGGACTTGCTCAATGTCAAAATGGCCCTGGACATCGAAATCGCCACTTATCGGAAACTGCTAGAAGGGGAAGAGAGCAGGTGAGACAAATAGGCTTCATTCTTTCATTATTATGGTAGAGCAGATGCCATCTTTACAAAGCCCCACTCCACACCAGGCTTTACTAGTTGCTCTACATGTCATTGCTTTTTATTTTATTGTATGAAACCTTAATCCTGAACATCATTTCAAAGCTGCATGACAAAGAGTTCAAAACAGCAGCATGTGATATTACTGGTACAGATTCACACTGAACAATGAAGATGGCCCTTGTGCAGATAACCTTCGATCATCAATTGCTCTCAATGACACAGCTTTTGTCTATCCCTCCTTTAATTGAAAAAACGTAAGCAGATATTTACAGGTGCACAAACTTAAATTACGTAATTGTTAAACTGGCATATTCTGTTTGCTTAATGTCCACAACAACATTGCTTGAGTAAGTGCTTCAAAAGTGAAAGGCCATCCTAAAAATACATGTCTTTTTTCCTCTTCTTCTTCCCATAGGATTACTATTCCTGTTCAGAACCTATCCACCCTCAGCATCCGTAGCGCAGGTATGTCTCTCGTTAGCCTGACTAGTCAGAGACAATCACTTTAGAGCAGTGTGGTGTTGAAAGCCTTTGTAATAATGACAGGTCTTGAGTGGGGATGACCATTATGTATTCATTAAAAAGTCCAAAGGTAGACATGTGTGTGTGAGCTGATTGGTAAATAACTTGAGGGTGGGTAATGTAACGTTGAACAGGTCTGCAGTGAAAGACTATTAGCAGTTCTGGTGCAAGGGTGTGGAGTGAGTCACAAATAAGGGGAGTGGCAAAGTGGTCTCACATCTGGTCCTTGGCTTGCCTCTTCAGATTTTGAGCAGCCTTCTGAAGTCCACAGCAAGAGAACAGTGCTGATTAAGACCATTGAAACCCGGGATGGAGAGGTGCGTCTCTAATCTTCCGGTGAACTTTACTAGATGCATGCAAACCTGGCTCATAATCAGGTGTACAGCCACCAGGCTGAGCACACATCTGAGCAAAACAAGGCATGACACTGAAAAAGTACATACAAGTTCAAACATGTCACTGCACCTTAAGCTACCGTTCATACTACTGCATGAACTATATAATCCAGTTCAATGCAGCGTCTTAAACATTCAGACCAGTCCATGGCATCCCTGAGGAATTTGGATCTGGACCACAAAGTATCAAGTCCTTCACATCAGTCTATTGGTGAGGGTGTCCTTATAACCCAATCTGCATAGATGTCTGGAGCATTCCATTCAAACAAGACTTTAGGGCTGGATGTGCTGTTCAGATTTGTTCATACAAGTATGTCAACCACATATTTTAGACTATGGCGGTTCATATATACTATTCATATCCATCTTTACAAATGCCTGAGTGATACAGACCAGGCTATATTCAGTAAGTTCCTGTAAAAAATAAAATTACTTGCTCACCACTATTCAGAAGATTCTATGCAGTTCCCTACACATTATACCAGTTCATATATTTTTTCTACTTTTTTGTAATTCTTGTTTGTTTTTGAGGTGGTCATTGGTATTTCTATATTTCTTAAGCTTTTGTAAAAGCTAAATTCCTGCTTGGGACAAACAAAATACTATTTTTCTATCTGTCTGAGCCATTCTTATTGACCAGCTTGAAATATCTGTGACATTTACATGGGTAAAACAGGTCACTGTGTAATGCAGTTTTCACGGTTCACTTTCACTTGTAGGTGGTGAAGGAATCCAGAAAGGAGCAGCAGTCTGAGCGAGATGACTAGAAGTCTGAACTCAAGCAACCAGGCTGCTTCCCACATCCTCAGTGCCCAACCTTTTGTGTGTTTGTGCCTCATGAAAAGATGTCCCTCCTGAAGAAGCCGTAGAGTTCTGACCATCATTCCATTGTGTTGAATGGAGCTGTCCCAGATGAAGCTAATCCAGGCTGACCAGTGACAGCTGGAAGCCTCAGATCACAGCAAGTTAACCTTGTATGTAAACAGTGTGTGGAGAGAGGGCTGTAACATGCACCTAGGCAATTTTTAGTTGAGGTGATGTTCCCAGTAGCCCTTTCATTTTGGGTTTCACGTGGCCTGACACACAAAACTTAACACAGTAATGTAGCAGCTGCTGGTCAAATCAGCTGCATTCTTTCTGGTACTGATGTAGCCTTCCATCTTACCAAATTCAAAAAATTCTGTGTGTGGTCATTAGAAGGTCATTAGCTAGTGACACTAATTTGGAAACCTTTCTCCACATGCCAGTTCAAACTGACCTGCAAGTCTCCACCTTAATCAGTCTTACCCTGGGACAGCATTACATAAGTAAACACAAAGAGGTTAGTTCTCCTGGCCTATCCCTTAAAGCAGATAATGATGCTGACCAATGGAACCAAAGAGCAGCTGTGCAGTGAAGTTTATGCTTGACAACTTAAATAAAGTGCAGAACCTTACTTGTTGCCTCCTCTACTTTTTTCAATGCATTGCATCTTCACCAGTCAATAGATAAGACTTGCTGTGAATTTCCTACAAGATACTACACTTGATCTTTGTCTAAAGTAAAGACACGCTTTTAATGAATTAGCAGGTCCAATTCCCTGCTTCACATGCTGACTGTATTTTGCCATTCTAAGGGAAAACAGAGTTTAAGCCCAAATAAGCTCCATCATAGATCAATAAGTAGGTTACAGTGGTAACCAATTGTGTTACACATTCTGCCATATGGGGATACCATACTCAGTCTAAAAATTATTACTGAATAATTTGACTGATGCCATTATCAACTGTGACTTACAAGTTTGGACTTTTTTGGTTTTTACAGTTGGAATACAGATGGGTTGCGTGACTTGATGAAGGTTGCATAGTGAGTCAGAGGTGGGGATTGAACCAGTGACCTTATGGTTTAAGGGTCAGCACCTTAGCCACTACATTATACTACTACTGATTTTAATGTATTTGTATTTATATAATACCTTTCCCACCCTCAGAGTGATTCGCAAATATTCAAAAGGGTAAACAGGAATAGAAGTACAGAAAAAACTTAATAAGTAACAGTAGATAAAAATAAGTATCAAAAAATTAAACACCAAGTTAAACATAAATACAAAATTCTGGGTTAGAACAAGAAACAATAAACAGAAAACATAAATACATACAGTACAGGCCAAAAGTTTGGACACACCTCCTCATTCAATGTGTTTTCTTTATTTTCATGACCATTTACAGCACTCCATCACTCTCCTTCTTGGTCAAATAGCCCTTACACAGCCTGGAGGTGTGTTTGGGGTCATTGTCCTGTTGAAAAATAAATGATCGTCCAACTAACCTGACTTCTGCACAACACAACTGCTGGTCCCAACCCCACTGATAAAGCAAGAAATTCCACTAAATAACCCTGATAAGGCACACCTGTGAAGTGAAAACCATTTCAGGTGACTACCTGTTGAAGCTCATCGAGGGAATGCCAAGAGTGTGCAAAGCAGTAATCAGAGCAAAGGGTGGCTATTTTGAAGAAACTAGAATATAAAACATGTTTTCAGTTATTTCACCTTTTTTTGTTAAGTACATAACTCCACATGTGTTCATTCATAGTTTTGATGCCTTCAGTCATGAAAATAAAGAAAACACATTGAATGAGGAGGTGTGTCCAAACTTTTGGCCTGTACTGTATATATAATATATAATAGCTATTTTATATACATAATCCAGGTAAATGGTCAGCAGCCATTTTCTATTCTATTTCAAATATACTAAAATAAAATGCCCCCATAAATTAAAACCCACTCATGTAGGCTATACCACCCAGGATCTGGAAAGGCTTACCATACCAGAAGCCTCAACAAAAACAAACTCCAGTCCAGTCCTATGTAAACATCATAACAGTTCTGCCCCCTTATGGTGATACACCACAAAGATTTATTTATTTATTATTTTTTGTACAAAAAAAAAAACAAGCAAAAGAAACAAAATCTAGTACTACTCTAGTGGGATTTATAATTTACAGTGAGGAACTATTTGGTGGATAGGATGCTGATCGACCACTGGACAAAAAGACAAATATGACATAAACCAAAAGCATTTTTGAGACTTCGGGAAGAGCCTTCAAGTGTCCTGATTATTACACCAGTTTTAAAAAAGGGGAAATTTAGGAGAAGTACATTAAGATATGACAGATGGTAGTGCTGAGACATAAGTACAATAACATAATGTAAAAATAATGTGGATTGGGCAAGTGAAATGCAGGTTTTTGAGGGCACTGAAGCCTCTTGGCAGCACTGAGTGCAAGGCAGGAATCAACCCTGCATGGGACTGTAGTCCATTACAAATCAGAAAATACTGTTAATGACTTAAAAAAACTACTTTCCCCATATAACTGCTCATTACATTTTAATAATTCTCCCTGTGTGGAGAGCGCTTTGAGTAGTGAGAAAAGCGCTATATAATTATTATTAAGAATTATTAAAATCTACCAAACTGTTTTGTAATTTCTACATTGACTCCAAAACACAGAAACTGGGAAATAATGACTCACTTAATTAGGCTAAGAGTCCAATGAAAAACGGAAGTTGGTTGGAACAAAAACCTGCAGCCACAGCGGGTCCCCAGGACCGAGTTTGGGAACCACTGCACTGCAGGATTGGAGGAACCCAAGGCCAACTCTGAGAGACAAAAGTAAGGCTGGAGACAACTCTAGTCAGTTCTAGAAACATTCATACAATGTTCATGTCCATTCTAGAGCTGTCAGTAAGTCTAAAAGATTCCAATACACTGAATGTGTACCCTTTATGATCCAGAGAGAATGCCCATTCTGTAAACCACCATATCCAGCAGTATCTTTGTAGGTCAAACTCTGTCCTTCATGAAATGGGTACAAGGAAGGAACCAGTCCTGAATAGGGTTACATACTGACATGCCCTCTTATGCCAGTCTAATTTACCAAGTCATTTAACATCATGTCGGAATGGGAGATAGCCAGAGTGCCTGAAGAAATTGTCTAAAAATTACAAAAGAACCACAGATACTCTAAACATGTGGGTAACCAGCTGGAAATCAGTCCCATGTACAAGCACCATGACGTGGCAAAGCTACTTGTTTCAGAAATGTGGTGGTAATAGCATGCCTGAAAGAATGGGTTTTTAGGCTAAATTAGAACAATACTTTTATTGAGCCTCCCAGACAGACTAAAGGGAAGAGTTTCAGAGTAAATAAACGTTTGTTTTTACACTACACATACTTCTCCAAGTATTATTTCTCTATCATTAGTTACACTCCTCCACATGAAAAAACAATTCAGCCTTAGCTAGAAAGGGGTGAAAATTTATAGTTTTTAAGGTACCTTGTGTTATTGCAACATAAAAAGGGAACATTCATGATAATTTTCATGGACACCAGGCTTTATTACTGCAATCCATGCAGCTACTAGGGTATCTCTTAATTCCCTGTGGAAATTTGTTCTACCTAGATTCTTTAACATTTCTCTGGGCTCTGAACCCGAATACATGCTAAATCAAGCTCACATTACTCAAGCTTATACATCTATTTTCATCTGGCATACAACTAAATTACAGTAGTAAAAAATATTTTATAAAAATGAGTGTTTTTTTGCAAACATCTATCTTATTGCAACACTATTTTACAATTCATACAAATATATAAATAATGGTTTCATATTTGACAATGTGTATTCATTTTTCAGCACCTTTCAAAAGTATTCTCTTAAAACTAACCTTTCATATTCTGGTACGTCTGCTTTTATAAGCTGGAAAAGTTAACATTCACATCTCACATAGCTTGTGCAAATACATTAGCTAGAAAATTTGTGATCAAATTAAAAAAGTTTTATATTTAGCACCTAATTTTTAACTGGTGTACATCTGCCCGGACTTTTTAAATACATTTTGTGCCGTTGGATTCCTGTGGCACAGGTGTGTAAAGTAATTTGATTAAAGTCACACTGTAAGTCAAAGACAGGAACTGAACCAGCAACCTTGGCAATTAAAGCTCAATACTACAGTCACTACAGCAGAAACCTAGTCATTAGTATTCCTATTGTCATAGCAGACAGAGGTAGCATTATGATGTGTTGCTTATTCCCTAAAGCACAGATGGGAAACCTTGGCACAGTGGAAAAGAAAAGGTCTTAACTGTACAGTATCTGGCGTTTCAATCTTCTGCACTATATGATATTCTACTGAAATTATAGCCACTCCATTAACACTGTTCTGTGTCATTATATTGCCAAGATCATTCTAAATTTCCTCATCTTTTAACATTAGTTGCTGGTCAGACCCTGAAATTGTGGATTCAAATCCCACTACTGACACCATAAGAAAGTCACTTAGCCTAGCCTTCTGTGCGGTGAGGCTGTTGCTAAGGAGCTGCACAGCTCTACACACGCTTCAGCCTCTGAGGACATGACTGGTCAGTGTAGTCGGACAATTCAAGATTTACTATAAATAAAAATATTTTTAAAAAAAAGTTACTGTCAAACCCAGCTCTGTGAGGCAATTGTATGACTGCGCATTATATTATGTGTTTGTGTGATACTAAAACAACTGTCCAAATAGTTGTGTCCTGTATTATTCTCTTTTTTCAAAGACTGTCATGGTGACAGCAGTTAAATAGGAAATACAAAATAAGCACCCTTGTACACTTGGTTAATATTGCCTAGTGGTTAGGAAAAGAAACTGTAAAATATAAGGATATTAAAGTTGTCACAAAAAGCAGACACAAGAGTCATAAAAAAAGGTTTGGGGCAGCCACCCGTATAATATTCCCTGGCTGCAAATGGGTAAATTGCTAGCACTGATGTGCTCAGAACGGAGTCCAAAACAAAACTGATTACGTTAGTCAAATATGGCGGCTTTAAAGGACAAAAAAGAAAGTGGAGTCATCAAGGGCGGAAGCGGAAGGGTCCTCTTCCATAGGTTCGGACCCGAACGTGACGTCATCAAAAGAGCCGGAACAGGAAGTCTCTTCGGTCATGGGTTCTTCACCAAAAGTGACAACATCCAAGGGTCCGGAAACCGGAAGTGACATCATTAGGGCCAGGCAAAATTTCCCGTGAATGGTCTGCAGGAAAGTGAGAAAATGGGTCAGTGCACTTCACCACCCCCTGGTCTGGTGTGGAAATATTCTCATTTAGACCCTTTAGCTGCCTCCCATGCGCACATGTGTGACAAAGTTTAACCCCCGTTACCATTTTAGCCTGTGAAAAATAGTATTAGTTGCAAAAAATGATTTAATGACCTTCTAAACCTATAAATTTCTCTCAGTTTTTGTGAAGTGTTAAAATGGCTGTAATAGTGATACTAGAAAATTGCACACTGTTTTGAACAGAGCATACAACAAATGAAAATAACATTAGCTTATTATCTTTACATTTTGGTTATCAAGACTGCCAAACTATAATTCATATGGAAAACTTTTTTTACTACAATGCAATAGCAAATTTCACCCATTTGTTTTTATTTCTATAACAGCTATTTTCTATCTTTAAGACTATTCTTCACTGTTATACAGCAGTCTTGTGAGAAGCAGGAATAGGAGAAGAATTTGAAGTGAAAGTAGGAATACTTCAGGGTTCAGCACATTTCTCAGTATTTTTTATAAAATATTAGATCAGATCAGCAAGGAAATGAAGAAAAAGCCTCTGTAGTCCACGCCCTTTGCAGATGATCTTGAGCTATGCAAGGATGCAAGGGAGGAATTGGAAAAGGAAACAGAGAAGTGGAGAGATATTCTTCAAGGGCATGGGATGAAGACAAGGAGATCAAAAACTCAATACATGTTTTGCAACTACAGTGGAGATGGTAAGAATGGAAAAGGGAAACTGGAAACTTTAGATCAATGATTCAAAAGTACAGAGATCTAAAGGCAGAAATTAAGCTGGAAATTGGAGCAAGATCAAAAAAAATCTTAGAAAGTCTAGGACAAAAGTATACCCACCAAGATATAAGGTAAAATATTCAAAATAATAGTAAGGCTGGCAATGTTGTATATTGAAAATGTTTGGGAGCTACTAGGTAAGAGAATGAATATGTGGATTGAACAAAATAGATGAAGTAGAAAATAGGAAAGCTTCATGGTAAAATATACAATGGAAGATGAAGGAGAGAAGACTCTAGTGGCACAGGACATGTAAGGAGACAAGAGGAAAACAGTGTGCTAATGAAAGTATTACAGATGAAGCTGCCAGGAGAAATAATAAGAAGTAAACAGGAAACTAGACTTAAGAATGTGACTGTGAAGGATATACAGAAGAATGGGTATAATAAGTAGATGATCATGAAACAAAATGTAATGTAATCCTGGATAAAGGAAACATCTGAGGGGAAAGAAAAAGGCTTTTCTTTACTATTTTCAGTTACCTACTTTACATTATACACTGACAGCAAAGCGGCATAACATTTACAAAGGTGCCTCACAGCTCCATGGACCTAGGATGCACTCCCAATAACTGTCTATGAGCATTGGTCTTCTCTGTGTACTGCAATGTCTTCCCACATTTCAAGGACACAGACGTAACATGAGTGGTTATGGATAGGAAACCAGAGTACCCAAACAGAAATACCAGCAAACACATAGGGAGAACATGCAAATCTCACATTGAAATAAATCAGGCAAGGATTCCGACTCAAAAGATTAAGTTGTGCTGACACTTGCACCCTTTAACAAGTATCTTCAATCTAAAAACACTATGTTGACTGGGTAGCCAGTATCAGTCTGAAAACATGGGTGCACAACTGGAAAGTTGTTAAGGGTACGTTTTGCACAAACATTTGGAGATTTGTCTTCATATAGAGAATCACAGACATATGTAGCAAGTTACCAAGCAGTGTGGTAGACAACAGGACTTTAGGAAACTTCAAAACTAGCCTTCATGTTATTTTGATAAAATTTAGAGGCTAGTACTGGTGAGTATATTTGGGCTGAATGTCCTGCTCTTGTGTACAATTTTCTAATGTTCTAATGAAAATAATTAACATGCCGCAAATCACACCATTGTTTTGCATGTATTATTTTTAACTCTGTCAATGCATATTTATACATTTATTATTCATTGCAAGTGCACACAAACAGTATAGCTTTTAGCACAATGATGCTGGAAGATGTTATCACAAAGTAAAAAAAAATCTAAACAATCCAGATCTATTTTAACCAGTTATGTAAAAATGATTTGAAAAAGTGGTTACGTTTTAGACTGTTGGACACTATGAACAGATTGGTAATTTTCCTGTCTGTAACATTTTATTATATTTAATGAGATTTATTTGCAAACTGCCACAAAAAACAAATAGCAGAATATAATAATCAAAGAGGACTGACAAAGATCTTTAAGTATTGACAAGCTGTCTGACAAATTAATGTTGTTTTTACAGTATTGACTGCTGATATTCAGTAAAGCAAAAAATGAAAAACAAAAATTGATTGCAAAGCAAATATTAATTTATATGCAATGCAGTCCTGGATAATTTCAGTGGATAAGAACTAAGGACTGATCAATTTATTGACGTGAAGTAATTCTGGAGTTTGTAGATGATCTGAATTATTTATAAAGTTTCAACAGTTTATCTCTAAAACATCATATAATTGTTTTTAAAACAGTCCATCTCAGCATCAGCTGGCACAAGGCAGCAAACAAAATAGAACAGGGCTGCCAGTCAATTGCAGGGCATATTCATGCATACAAAATAGCATTTAAAGGAAACAGAATACCCAAGCCCAAAAAAGATTAACAATGATTACAGTAGTGTTTCATTCTCTTGTGTGTGGCTCCTAAATAATAATTGTAAAGTAAATTTATTATAACCTTATATTACCTTACATGTACCACATGTTCACCAATACCAAATTTTAGAACAATACATGGAAACTAATTTATTTATAATAAGGTTGCAAATAAAAAGAACAAATAGGAGATATTCTATTATGCAAATATTTCAAAACTAGCAAATAATCAATATTAAATTATGGTGATAATATGTTGATAAGGAGTCCCATGCAAGCTATTATTATAATAATAATAATAATAATAATATCATCATCTGGAGTACTGTGTACAGTTTTGGTCTCCAGGCTACAAAAAGGACAAATCAGTGCTAGAGAAAGTGTAGAGAAGAGCGACTAGGCTGATTCCAGGGCTGCAGGGGATGAATTATGAGGAAAGATTAAAGGAGCTGATTCTTTTCAGTTTAAGCAAAAGAAGATTAATTGGAGACATGATTGAAGTGTTTAAAATTATGAAGGCAATTAGTACAGTGGATCAATACTGTTACTTTAAAATGAGTTCACCAAGAACAAGGAGACACAGCTGGAAATGTGTTAACAGTAAATTTCACACAAACATTAGGAAGCTTTTCTTTACAAAGAGATTCACAGACACGCAGCATAAGCTACCAAGTATTGTGGCAGTTGGTAAGACTTTATGGGTGTTCAAAACTAGACATGATGTTATTTTAGAATTTAGTGGATAGGAACGGTGAGCTTTGTTGGGCTGAATGGTGTGGTCTCATCAAGATTATTCTGTTATAGAAAATGTTTTCAGAGCAAATTATCAGAAATATCATCATAAAATATGATCATATTATCATCTAAAATAAATGAAAAATGCTGTAAAGGGACATTTCGTTGTGAAAATTGTTCAAGTCACTGCAGAATCTTAAAATATAATATTCTAAAAAGGTATTTGTTTATTGTTGTGTGCAAACTAGTACATTAACTCAGGACTGGGCTAAGATTGTGCAGTACTTTTGGGCATTAGAACTACCGGTTCCACCATACAAACACATGCACGCAGACAAAATCAAATGTAATACACTATACATCAAACAATTTCGTAGGACAGTATTAAACCTGGAGCTTATACACATTTTAATAAATTCCAAAAAGGTCCATAGGAGTACTTTGCTATTAGAACCTGTGTAATCTATCATAATTATTAATGATTTGTAAACAGTTTTGCTGTCCCTTACTATATCTCTCTATTATAAAAGAAAATCTTGAAACAAGACTATTGCCAAGAGATTTTTTCAAGTCCCACCCTCCCCTCAACCATTTACAGTTAATGGCCCATGCCCACGGTCCTCTCACCTCTCATTCGTGTGAATGCTTTTGTCAAACACAGTTCCAACGCTTACAAATTTTTAAATTTTCCTCACTTTAAGTTCCCAATAAAAGAAGACTTATTATGTCCAAATCTTATTGAAGAATTTCATCCCGAAGGGTTATCAACAGAAGAAATCAGTACACGGGCAATCCAAGCACCAAGAAACGATGAAATCAAACTAATTAATGTGAAATTTGTCGATCGGTTACATGGCAAATTGGTTAAATGCGTATTAATAGACTATGCTGAAACAGTTGGTGGTGATGGTGCGGAAGATGAAAACATCAACTTACAATATCCCGTAGAATATCTACAAGCGTTAACACCGTCCGGTCTTCCACCGGCCGAATTACTGTTGAAAGAAGGATGTATCATAATGTTATTGCATAATTTATGTATGAGTGATGGGCTATGCTATAAGACAAGATTAGTTGTATTCAAAATTGGTCGAACAATTCTGACATATAAAATTTTAACAGGCAACAAGAAAGGTAATGTAGTACATCTCCCACAGATAGCATTAGACAAGAAAGGAGATCTTGAAATGCCATTCATAATCAAACGTTTATAGTTTCCCTTTAAAATAGCTTATGCTGTGACAATTAACAAATCACAGGGACAAACATTCGAAAAAGTTGGTTTATTTATTAGAGAGAAAGAAACGATATTCACTCACGGGCAGTTATATGTTGCATTGTCACGATGTAAGTCCAAACATGTAATCAAAATTCAATGCGATATCGAAGAAGAGTTAATTCAAAAAATTGTTTTTACTGAAAAAGTATTTGCGTTTTAATTTCAAAGCCAAACAGAACAAAAACGTATAATGCAACGAATACCTCTAACACAACATGAAACATAATTTTCTTTCAATTTATTATGTTTTAATATTTTTTATTATGGTTATTTACTCGCTGTAATGTAAAATAGTTAGTTCTATTATGCATATGTAACAATTCCCATGAAAATAACAATCTGTTTAAATTGTACATCTGCCTCCCCATATGCGAGTGGTAGATTCATGAATTGGCTAGCGTGTAGCGCCCACCCAGGGGTTGGCAAGCAACGTGAGCAGGGGGCAGAGCCCCATAGTAAATATAAAGAATTATTAAGGTAAAGCACAATACACACAGTACCTTTAATTTATTTGGTTGACACCTTTATTCAAGGCAACTTACAACATTTATGATACAATTGGTTATGTTTCTTGGCCTTTGGAATAATTCATTGTTACAAAACGCAAATCACGTCAAAAAATGTAGGCGACTTTACATACTTTGAGTCATTCATTTTAAATATTAAAACAGATTCCAGCACAATTATAGTGCTAGTACACCAGGGCCATATTCATTGTTCATGACTGAATTTAGCAACCTTTTATCTGATTTGGCTATAAATTATGATCACCTAGTACTGATGGGAGATTTTAATGTACACATTGATGTGGAAACTGACACTTTTAGCAAATGTTTTACTTATTCAGTAGGATTTTGTCAGATTGTCAAAGGTCCAACTCATAAACATAACCACACCTTAGATTTAATTATAACTTACAAAGTTGAAATTCAAAATTTAAATATTACTCCATTAAATGAAGTTATTTCCGATCACTACTTAATTACATTTGATTTAGTCCTGCCCTTGCCAATGCACTCACAGATTAAAACAAAGACAGTGCAACATCTAGATTGTAATTCTGCTTCAGAATTTATAGATACTTTGAGTAAGTCGAGTGTAATTGTGGAAAACCATTTAGATCATCCATCCCGCTATATCCTAACTACAGGAGCAAGGCAGGAAACAAACCCTGGGCAGGACGCACGCACCAATGACAATTTAGAATCACCAAACCTGCATGTCTTTGGGAGGAAACCGGAGTACCCGGAGGAAACCCATGCAGACACGGGGAGAACATGCAAACTCCACGCAGGGAGGGCCTGGGAAGAGGGCCTGGGAAGCGAACCTGGGTCTCCTAACTGCGAGGTAGCAGTGCTACCAATGCACCACCGCACCGCCATTTAGATCAGTAAACATCAAATGTAAACATGGAAAACAATTTAGATCAGCAAACATAACATTATAATGTGACCTTGAGAGATGCTGTGGACGCAGACGCTCCCCTTAAAACAAAAGTGATCAAAGCACATAGAAACTCTCCCTGGTTTGATGAAAAAACTTGAGCTCTTAAATTAGAGTGTCGAAAGCTGGAGCACAAATGAAGAACAACAAAGCTACATGTCTTTCAATTTGCATGGACAGAGAGTGTTTAAAAATATAAAAAAGCTCTCTTTAAAGCTCGCTCAGAATACTATTCTACAATAATAGATAGCAATAATAAAAATCCTTGGGTACTGTTTAGAACAGTTGCTAAATTAACAAATGGTAATTCAGATCTACAGTGCAAAATACCAACAGATATCTGCAGTACAGACTTTATGAACTTCTTCAATGAGAAAATTAAAAATATAAGATCTCAGCATCACAGTACAAACTGCATATTAGCTTAGCAGACTCTGCTTCACATTGCATTCAGCACTTTAGTAATTTTAATCCTGTAACTGAGCAGGAAGTCTTAACTTTAATTTCTAAAATGAAACCCACTACTTGTTCCCTAGATCCAGTGCCAACAGAAAAGTAAAAAGTGCAATGGATGTTCTTGCAGCATCTATTCTAAACATTATCAATAGTTCATTATTGCATGGCACAGTACCTAATGCACTAAAAGTGTCAGTCATTAAACCATTACTTAAAAAGTCAGACCTTAACCCACACATACTAAATAATTATAGGCCTATTTCAAATTTACCCTTTCTCTCTAAAATACTAGAAAAAGCAGTCACCAATCAGCTTTAGTATTAATTTTATTAATTTATTATTAATAAATTTATTAATTAATTTTATTGCAATCATTCCATACAAATCAATCAATTTTTACAAAAAGTAGAATTGAGAACAAGTCGACCCCCACCCCTGATGCATTACACTTTATTTGAGAAATTCCAGTCTGGTTTCCACACTGGTCATAGTACAGAAACGGCACTAACGCGGGCTGTAAACGGCATTCTGATATCAGTTGATGAAGGTAACTCCACTGTAATTATGTTGTTAGACTTAAGTGCAGCATTTGACACCATTGACCATTCTACTTTACTGCACAGGCTAGAAAATGATGTTGGCCTTACAGGCACTGTGCTCATTTAGTTTAGTTCTTATTTATCAAATCGATTCCAATATGTACAGAAATTTGCTGACAGTACTCCATCATTATACACAGAAGTGAGATGTGGTGTCCCACAGGGCTCAGTACTGGGACCTTTATTGTTTTCACTTTACATGCTTCCACTGGGATCTATCATTAGGAAACATAATGTTAATTTTCACTCGTATGCACATGACACCCAGTTATACCTTTCATTTAGATCAAATGAAGTTTCTCCAATGTTGTCTTTAAATAGTTGTGTTAGTGAATTAAAGGAGTGGATGGATGAGAACTACTTGTCTTTAAATACAGATAAAACATAGATGTTAATTGTTGGAGGGAATGACGCTGATTACAACAATATTTTGTCATCATTTAACTCAGTTGGAATCACCATTAATTTCACTGAATCAGTCCGTAATCTAGGAGTTATCTTTGACTCTAGCATGTCATTTAAAGCGCATATTACAATGTTGTCCAAATCATGTTTCTTCCATCTTAAAAATGTTAGGAAATTAAGGCACTTTCTAAATAAACAGGATTCTGAGAAATTAATTCATGCATTTATTTCTAGCAGGATTGACTGCTGCAATGTGGTGTTCACTGGATGTTCAAACTGTTCTTTATACAACCTCCAGTTAATTCAAAATGCTGCTGCAAGAATTATTACAAGAACAAGAAAATACAAACACATAACTCCAGTTCTTAAATCCTTACACTGGCTCCCGGTTAAGTTTAGGGCAGATTTCAAAATCCTCCTTTTAACATATAAAGCATTAAATGGCCAAGGTCCAGCTAACTTGTCTGAACTTATCATGACTTACAAACCAGAGCGCACATTAAGATCTCAAGATGCCGGTCTGCTTATGATTCCAAGGATTAATAAAATAACAGTAGGAGGTCGAGCTTTTAGTTACAGGGCCCCTAAACTGTGGAATGGTCTGCCTGCTACTATAAGAGATGCCCCTTCGGTCTCAGCTTTCAAATCCCAGGCTGAAGACTCACTACTTCAGTTTAGCATATCCTGATTAACTGTACAGACTGCATCTCTGTTATTAGTCAATAGCACTAAAACATAAGTAAAATGATAATTATAATTTGTTACTAAACCTCACCTATTCTGTTTCTCTTCTCAGTACTCAAATGTGGAACTTGGTGCCACGGCCCACCTGCCAAGTTGTTTTGCCTGCCTAAGGTAAAGTCATCGTTGATGGAGGATCGCAGGAATCGTGGGGTAGAGGGGTCCTTTCATCGGATTGGCTGGCCCAGCGCTGCTTCAGCTGTGGAATGGCCAATGGGGGAGGCAGCTTGATGGCTGAGGTCTCCAGTACTCTAAACAAATCCAAATCATATTATGTGATATCATCTACTGTTAAATTCTGCTCCACACTTGTAAACTTTTTATTTTTATACTGTATTGAGGATTTGTTCTGTTTTGTGTATTATATTGTATTGATCTCCTTCTTTTTGACACCCACTGCACGCCCAACCTACCTGGAAAGGGGTCTCTCTTTGAACTGCCTTTCCCAAGGTTTCTTCCATTTTTTCCCTACAAGGGTTTTTTTGGGAGTTTTTCCTTGTCTTCTTAGAGAGTCAAGGCTGGGGGGTTGTCAAGAGGCAGGGCCTGTTAAAGCCCATTGTGGCACTTCTTGTATGATTTCGGGCTATACAAAAATAAATTGTATTGTATTTTGGTTTTCCAAGTGGAGCACAGGCAGATCAAGTGACTTTTTTCAGAGTCACTCAGCATCAGAATTTGAACCCACAACCTCAATATTTGATGGCCAAAACTTTAATCATTACACTACACTGCCTGTCTGTATAATGTACTGTGTTAATTTATCTGTATAAAACCATTATAATATATAAATCTGAACAGAATTAAGAATAAAAAAAAATAAAAATAGACAATGTTCAAAATGTTTTGTTTCTGAAATGAACAATCTTACCAAATAGTCAAGAAAGAGTAAGTGTGTAATTTATTTGTATTGTTAATGTAGCCGATTACTGGAGGATTTCGAAGAGATTCCTTTTATCTATACTAATAAAAGAAAAAGCCCTCACTGACTGACTGACTCACTCACTCATTGACTCACTCATCACTAATTCTCCAACTTCCTGTGTAGGTAGAAGGCTGAAATTTGGCAGGCTCATTCCTTAGAGCTTACTTACAAAAGTTGGGCAGGTTTCATTTCGAAATTCTACGCATAATGGTCATAACCAGGGCCAGATTTTCCTATAGGCTAACTAGGCTTCAGCCTAGGGCCTCAAGATCAAGAGGGGCCTACATTCAAATTGTTAGCAATTTGAACAAACTTAAAAATGGGAGGTGAAAGGGCCTCATAAGTGGAATAGCCTAGGGCCTCTTTTCATCTAAATCTGGCCCTGGTCATAACTGGAACCTATTTTTTCGTCCATATACTGTAATAGACTGCAGCTCGATGGCCGTGAGAGGCAGAGTTGCGTCTCGCGTCATCACGCCTCCCACGTAATTGAGTGCCTGCCCATATAAGGTAAATATTCGCGGGTGAAGGACTGTGCTTAGCATATTCATAAGTAAAAATATCTGAATCACAAACTAATGTTAATTATATTTTGTCCATGAATACTTATTAAATAATTCCAAATAGTCTGTCCACTTCCTTTCATAGCTTTTCCGATGGTTGTGCTGTTTCCAGGCATGCATTTTCGTATTAAAGCATTTAACCAATCACATTTCACCCATCATTTATTGCCAGGCAGAGAGGCTTTCACAATCCGTTGTGCAGGCACTCTAACACAGAATAAATGTTGATTAACCTGTTGCTTCAACCAATCAGATTTTAAGTTGGTGTCAGTACGGCCCTCTAGCAGGCGTACGGCGACGTCACCATATTCCGACCCATTGATTGGATAGAAGCCGCAGGTTCGACTTTTAGCATTAGCTTCGATGGCGATAGAAGGGGACTTTTTGATGGAACTGAGGCACACGGATAATCCGTACGACAGAGTGATTGAACTGTTTTTGAGGAAAGAAAGGAGGATGGATTTTGTTTAAAAATAATCTGAATTTTTGGTCAGTAAAATGTTGTGATTTTCCTAAATAATATTGCAAGTTTATGAGTTATTATCGGCTGTGGCTGCAGTAGAAAGGAACTTGTTCACCCCTGGTTTGTCTATTCAATAAAGGCATTTATTGTGGCTACAGGAGTTATCTATCTGCGATGCAGTGGCTCTTTATACTGTATTTCTGCATATTAAGATGGTTTTTATAACCATAAATTCGTTTTTGAGGGGCGGGTTGATTCAGACGGAGCAGTACTGAAGGCCTAGGTGTGAGATGCACGGTCCGCCACTGGACCAGATGATACGGAAATTTTATGAACATTACAACCCGAAAATAAACAAAACTGTAGAGAGGCCCATGATTAAATGAACGGTAAAAAAGTAAGAGTGAAGCGACGGTGACTTATTGAGGCAGGCAGCCGAGACCACAATAGCACGGGGCTTGATGTAGTGCGCGTTAAGTCAATCTAAAATGCGCGCTCAGATTCGAAAAAATATATCTTTTCAAGTTCTATTTGGATATAAGTAGGTTCTATTTAGTCGACAGAAATATCTTTGGTAGGAATGTAAGTTGAATTTAGTCTTTACATTTCTATGGTGAAGAAAAATTTATGCAATGATGACTAAATTTAACTTACATTCCTACCAAAGATATTTCTGTCGATTAAATAAAAATTACTTATATTTAAAATTTAAATAGAACTTGAACAGATACGATAGTTCATAATGCCCACGCAGCACTATGTGCACGTAAGAGCGGAAGTCATCTGTTTTAACAAGCAGCGTATTGCACTGATATGAAATAGCCTGCCCATTTAATTATTTAGGAAAGGATAGATAAATTAAGATTTTGTACAAATAATGTTTTTCATTTTTCTTCCTCAATGGATTCTGGCACACCCAGAAACAGCTGCTCGCACCCCAAAGGGTATATATATATATATATATATATATATATACTAATAAACGGCAAAGCCCTCACTCACTCACTGACTGACTGACTGACTGACTGACTGACTGACTCATCACTAATTCTCCAACTTCCCGTGTAGGTAGAAGGCTGAAATTTGGCAGGCTCATTCCTTACAGCTTCCGTACAAAAGTTGGGCAGGTTTCATTTCGAAATTCTACGCGTAATGGTCATAACTGGAAGTTGTTTTTCTCCATTTACTGTAATGGAGTTCAGCTGGAGGGGCGGAGTTTCGTATGACATCATCACGCCTCTCACGTAATCACGCATTACGTAGAAAGCCAGGAAGAGCTACAAAACGCGCTTTAGAAAACATGCATTATATAATTAAGAAGGCAGCGAAACAATTAGAAGCGAGCGACTGACATATAAAACCATATTCAGCGGCTCACGTGAACTGACGCAGTGCGCAGACAAAAAGTAACAGTTCCAAAGAGTGCTGAACAAAAACCAAATTACACTACTACGCTCAAATAGATAAACCACACGCAGTGGCGCGGTAGTAAAGCATTCGCCTGTAGCGCCCACGTCCGAGGTTTGATTCCCGAGAGGGGATGCACTAAGTATGTACGCGCGCTTCTCGATTTATTTTAACCTCACATCACATTAGTTTGAGACGTATGAAAACGCATGCGGTTAACGCAGAAAGACAGATCACCTATTCACCTATTGAAGCTTCATGAATAATGGATACTTTATTTGCGATCAATGATTGTTTTGGTAAAGCCATACTCAGTGTATTCATTAGATGAATGGTAAAAAAGTAAGAGCGAGGGGACGGTAACTTACTGAAGCACACAAGCAAAACCACAATAGCATGCGGGCTCGATGTACTGACTTGCGCGATCACATTCCAAAAAATATTTCTTTTCAAGTTC
>JANRMT010062791.1:123721901-123812494 GCA_026402145.1 Polypterus bichir lapradei | reverse complement strand
ATATATATATATATATATATATATATATATATATATATATATGATAGCAACACTCATAACATTGACAAAACAATTACATTGACAATCATGTTACGTTATTTTCAAAATGTTTCCTTTTCTTTTTCATTACTTCTTTAACACACTACTTCTCCGCTGCGAAGCGCGGGTATTTTTCTAGTTTTATTCATATAACGTCCGGTGTTATACTGTCTTGGGTTTGGGGCTCTCTGGCTCCCCCTGGTGGTCACAATATACACATATCAATGAAGAAAAGGAGAAAAGTACTGAACAAAGAGATACTAGAACATCTTTTTACAATAAGTTTTTTAAATTGATAATTAAAAAGACCCACTACAATTCAGTTGAGCAGTTTCTTAAATTAAACTGTTAAGTTTTCATAAATGACAAATGCTGATATTATTTACTTTGTAATGCTGCCCACGGAAGGCTGTTTTTTACAGCTAGGAGACAAGTGTGTGATAGCACAACGAAGTGGTAATAGCTGATTACTGCCCGTGAGAGAAAAAAAACCCAAAAAAACTTCATTCGCCATACAACTATATGGATGTAATGACCAACCGAAATGAAGATAGACAATTTTTGCATTCTGTATTCAAGAAGCAAGACTTATATAATGATATGGTAGATTTCGATTAAGTTTAATGAAAAGATAAGATAAAAGACACAACCAGTTTCTTTGAAGACATTTCACGGTGTTCTAAACCAGAAAAACGTACACGTCAGCAAGCAAGTGAAGAGCAACGGGGGACAGGACGCAAGTCTCCACACATAACCACTGCGTAGTCTATGTACGGTAGACTCGAGATGGTACGCGATTTGGTTATTTTTTACAAGATGTGCTTGAAATGTGGTGTTCGATATTAAGCACTAATGATGCATTATTAAATGTTCTAATAGACAGATTCCACATACACACATATTACGAAAGGATTACGAACCTTTACGTATAGGCTAGAGTGCACTGTTAAATACAGGCTAAATGTGAATGTGTGGAGAAATTGCGAAGGCAACTGATTTGTGATTTCGTGTCAAGCTTGGGAGCTTGCGCGGGTCTCATTTTCAAGTGAGGCTGGTCGTGGGTTGGGAAATCCTGCAGCTAACGCTTTTCGATTTAATGTTATAAGTTGTCGCCACCACAAATTGTACAAAAGAAAATTATACATTTTGGTGGCGGGGGGGTTAATTAATCCGCCTGATGCAAATGAGCAGACGCAGCCATCGACATACTCGTGGAGCCGGAGTTCGTCGTTCATGTTTAGTTTTTTTTTTTTTGCGGCGATTGCCCATATGGGTAATTCGGCCTTGCAGCAGTTCAGTTACATTATACATCAAACGTACATAAAGAAATTATTGCATCAGTACTCTTAAAGCGTCGAGAACGTTTGACGTCTAAAAACAATAACAAAATGCCTAAATACGTCAACAACAAAACACACTTATTATTTCCAAAGTTAAGGACTGAGACACGCTGCGGTGTTGTGAAATATTCAGAGCATTATACTTTGGGTAGAGTACTCAGAATCAGCATGCTCAAAACTGCTTCGGAAAAAGTACAGGAAACAACCTCAGACTGGGCGCCACCTCAAATCACGGCCCAAACATGCAAAATATACGGTGCTCACGGTGAACCTCAGATCTCTTAGCCCAGAAGATTTTTATATTGGGATTTGTGCCAAAATGTCAGCTGACTGTCATCCGGAAGCTGTCATTTGTCTTGCACTGGTACAAAAGACTAGATCCTAATATAATGGGGCTGACCCGTAGCGTAAAACGATCATACATAGTAACATCCACAACTTACATTTTGTGTTCCAGCGAATTATAATTGATTCTGAACCGAGTATGTGGTTACTTATTAACGTATGGGGAGGTCCATTTATTGGATTATAACTCTTATACCGTTTGGTAATTTCCACATTACATGGCAAATTGCAATGCGAACACCTTCTTCGTCCAAAATACAATTTTCAAAAAATGTTCTTCAATCGTCACGAACAGGATTCGAACCTGTGCGGGGAAACCCCATTGGATTTCGAGTCCAACGCCTTAACCACTCGGCCACCGTGACTCGCGGAGAAAACTGCAGAAGCTCCACCTTCAAAGGCAGTATAGCCATATTTGCCATCATTCTGTGTAACGGACGTTCTTACTTTGAATGGTTTGAAAAATTTGGCAAGAATAAAACGTTTATGCAAACAATAACTAATATAATGTAATGTTTTTCGCCTCTTTTCTCATATCAGTTCGACTAGTCTAAAATATAATACATAATAACGAAGAACAGCAAAGCCCAGAAAGATACCGAGCTTTCATTTTCTTGTACGGCGTGTTAACGTAATCTTAACTTTAAAGATTAAGTATTTAGTATTGTAACACATAATTAGAGGATTCATTGAACTACTTAAACTTAACAAAAATGAATAAACAAATAATCGGTGTGACTCATCTTTAAATTAGCAATTGGCTCACCGCAATAAAACGCAGTCACGCGCTTAAGGAGAGCAATACATTTGATCCGAATTAAGATTTTACATGAAGTAGATTTATTTATTGAACTATTGGAAAGTGGGAACTACGAATGGAGTGAAAAATCCTTGTTCTCTACGGTGGGTGCCTCGGACTTTAAAATATAGGACCGGTTTGCTCATAAATACGAACTCAAATTAGTGCAACCACTTAACCTAGCACGTAGGTTTTTGAGAAGTGGGAAACAGACATACCCTGTAAAAAAAAAACTCACACCAAATGCACATGCAGGTAACGCCACTCAATCAAGCCAACCCACGGTTAGAAAATTGATGGAATGCTTGGAAAATCAGATAAAGTCGACAGCCACTGGCGTGCTTATTATTCGTTACTTTGTTAGTTTGACGCAATATTATCATCTTGACTTATCACGGTTCGCGGATGCGCTGCCGGACGTGGAGGCTGCAATGAAATGGTTACTGTAGACATCAGCCCATTACTGTGTGCTTTCTATCTAATCGTTTCTTGCTGTTTTGTGTCAAAAACAATTTAGGTAAAATCAGGTACTCTTTAAACAAAACTGTGAAAACAGCTTTTGATTAACTGACACATAGCGCACTGTATATAAATACATTATGACATGAGCCAGCTCACCTACTGGATAATGCAGCAAAATATGCATAGCAGGCATGTATGCACCTTTTTGTGATGAGTAGTTCACCTTTATTATACGAGCATTCTCTGGTATTCATTATGTGACTTTGATCAATATGTTGCTGAAACCAAAACAGGGCAGAAATGTTTTCTCATCCTCAGCATAATCCATTTAAAGGTGGTGGGGACACCAGTAAACTGTCAGGCTCGCTCAAGCACACCCAGAGTGTGGCTCATTTGAAATCACCAACTATACTGATCTATACACCTTTCGGGGATGTAGGAGGAAAACTGGAGCACATGGAGGAAAACCCACATAGATAAGGGGAGAAAGTGCAGACTCCACAAAGACAAGATGCAGATACAGTATGGAAGCCCAGGGCACTGCTGGATCTGTCAGGTGGCAGTGCTACCCATTCCACTACCCCGGAAAAAGATGGGCTTCTTACTTTATTAGTATCATAACAATAAAAAAGCTAAGAAAACATAGAAGTAGCATTTTTATGAAGAAAGTAAAACAAAACAAAAAAATTGTACAATATCATTGGCACCCAAGAACTAGTACCTACAGTTGTAGTCTTTAGAAAGGATAAATGCCACTAAACACTTCAATACAATTCCACATGTTGTAGATATTGTGATAATACTGTAAAATGTAGAAATAGGAATGTCAATGTCTTTAGAGATTGATCTGCAAACTTGAAGCTTTTAATGTTTGATGATAAATTTATTTCTAACATTCACACGAGTTCTTTTGTTTCACTGATTTTTATGGAGGAAAGCTAGAAAGGAATTATAGCTGTTATGTCGCTTTAGAAGATCATGCATGTGAATGGATACTTTAAAATGACCTGCAATTTAATATACAGTAAGTGTTATATGGATGCTATTGTATATACAGTCTATGAAAATCAGCTGACTTTTTTCCTGGTACCAAATGTGTCCTGAGAGTTTCTGACTCTGGCCTTTTCACAGTTTCAAAGTCTCACCATGCAACTCCTGGTTGCAGTGTTCATACATCACCTAAATCAACACCCTTTTGTCTTACATCATATATTGGTGAATATTATATTTTCACATTGACACAACTGTGTTGTCTACTGTTTCTCAGTTTTAGTTTATTACTGTTTACACCCTGATTTACATTTCCAGGCCACTTTGAGTTTTTATTTCCATGTAATATATAATTTATTTGAACATTTTTATTGTACCTTTTTACCTTTTAATTCTGAATTGTACTCTCATCTGTTTTCTTAAGCACCTTTTGAGAGTTTAGTCAGAGAAAGATTTTTTACATAGGCTGATTGACTGATAATTTTGCATCTTCCCACTGTATCATGTAAATCAGCAATGCACTTGCTACTGTATTTTGTTCATAACCTTGTTTTTTCTTGTATCTGTTGTGCACCTAATATATAACAATTCACCTTCATTCCTTGTCTTTAGCCATAAACATAACTTCATGTCACTAATAATATTTAGAAATTAAGTAATAAAAAGTTAGGCAAGAAAATTAACGAAAAGACATAATATACTTTAAGTGTAATGACGTACTGTTTATCAAAATAAATCAGGCATAGGAACTAATTTATTTTTTTCTATAAAAAACATATATGAAGGGACTCCATATTACCTTCAAGACAATATAGCCATCCTTCCACTCATTCATTTTCTAACCCACTTATCCAGTTCAGACTCTGAGGTAGCCAGTGTCTTTATCAGCTACATTGGTCAAAAAGCCATCATTATAGTCTGATCAAAGTAGCGGTCTTGTTCACAGTGCCTTCTTACTTCATGCATTATGTGGTACAGATCTGAATACTGGGCCTAGATTATGTGGTCTCAATATCAACAGAACATCCAGCAAGGAACTGGATGGCTAGCTGATGTACATCTACCAGGACTTTATTTAAGCAGGCAGTGTGGTGTAGTGGTTAAGGCTTTGGCCCCTACTCCCTGTGATGGTGTGTTGAAATCCTGCTACTGACACTGTGTGATGTAATAACTGCATCTTAGTAGTGTAAGTTGACTTGGATAAAGGTTCAAGCAAAGTAAAAACTATAGCCATTTGTGCTATCCATTATGCTGCAATTTATAGTTTCCTTCTTTTCATTATCAACAAGCCCTTAGCATACAGTATTTCTTTTTTGCCAATATTAGATTGTGTCCATTTCATACATTTTTAATTAGTGCCTGTGCCTCTCAGCTTTAGGAAACCGGGCACTGTTCTGGCCTGAAATATTTATCTGTTTTTAGTGTCTTTTTGGGATTATTTTATGGAGCATCACTGGTCCATGTTAGTCAGCGTGAATGGTCTCGCTGATAAAATGGCATCCCATCCATTCATCCATCTTCTAAGCCTGCTTATTTAGAACAGGGTCTTGAGGAAGCTGGAGCCTATCCCAACAAGCATTGTGCAAGGCAAGAACAGGGCTCCAGCCCATTGCAGGGTGAACATAAATACACTTACACATCTGGGTCAATCTAACAGTGCCACTCCACTTAAACTGGATGTCTTTGGGCTGTGGGAGGAAACCCATATGGACATGGGGAAAGTGACATGGAGACATCTTCATGTGCAGTAGCTCAAGAGGGGAGAAGCATCACTATACAGGACAGGAATTGTTACATTTTAATCCTAGACAGAAATTATTGCCCATTTTATTTCAGTGCTTTAAGTTTAATTGGATATGTGGATGTCTTCACGGATATTATTATATTCACAAAATAGCAAAAAAAAAAAAAAATCCATGAATTCTGATTATGTTAAATTATTAGACATGACTCTACACTGCTTCTACTCTATTGCACATATACTATATTTTCCTAATATAACACATCTTTAAAATGACAAATGAGCAAACAAAAGATTCCCACTACTTCCATAATTACCAAATTAACCTTAACAGCTAGAGGTTTTAGCATATCATTTTAAATCAGAGTTGACAGCTATTGGGCTTTATGGCACAGTCTTCTTTTTGGATCACATATTTTGATAGATTTTCATAATGGTATCCTTTTTTGTATCAACAGAAGCAGAAGATCAGAGAGCTGGGTATTACATTTTGGACAGTATATGCAAAATTATATGCTCCCAACACTGACACTTGACCTGATCAGACTTAGCTGAATGGCACTACTAAATTAAGTGCATCTCAATTCAGACACATTCTCACAGACAATGCTTCACTTAGTTGCAGTGTGTTAGGGCCTGTGAAGAAACAGTTATTGCATAAACCTCTAGTACTTTTTGAAGTTGGGTACTTGCTGGTAACCATAGCAATCCAACTAGAAGAGCTGGTGTTATAAGCAAAGCAAACATGTGCAGCTTGTGTACAGACATCACAGCTACCTTCATAACACAATACAAGTCACACCAAACTCATGAATATTTATTATACTTTTCATAGAATTATTAGCAACAATTTCTATAGTCTACTCTTGACTTCTTTATGGGACAGTAAACAGCAGCCTAACTAGCTTTAACAAGGCACTTTGCTCATCATTGTGTTTTCTCTGTTCCTTTCAATGAAAAAGAAGGGAACATGATGAATTAAGTCCTATCACGAGTAAAGGGCACAGGGCCCTACAGCCAGTGCCACCCTTATGTCCATGTTCCTGCACAAGGATAACATGCAAACTGTATACACCACATGGAGCACTCCAGCCAGGGTTATTACTGCTGAAGTAGGGTCATTTCCCTGTGAAACTGTACTTACAACAGAACGTTCAGATAAATGAAAAATGCAAAACACCTTTTCAGGCATAAATTGCGTTATAAATTGTCAATTTCTTACTTTAGAAAACTTTCTGCCTTGCCCCCTTGGCTTTCTTTTAATACCTATTATAATGAACAGAGACTGTGTATTTAACGTAAACGTTTAAAGTCACTTGCTTATAATAATCACTATGGAAGGTTATAACATTTATTTTTTAAACTGGAAATACTTGCCACTCTGGTGTAAAATAAACAACTTTACTGCATATGACGAGTTCATTGCTATTTTTTAAAGTGAAAGAAACACGCACAAAATATGTGCTATTTCAGGATTTGTAAAGACTTATTTACCTACTGAACTGCCCGTTGTTCTAGTCAATGGTTTCTCGCTCTTATTGCCTACACATAAACCAGGTTATTATTCTGGAAGGCGGAACCAAAATGTTTTTACATAGTGCAACTCGGCCCTGCGCTTTGCGACACAGCGCGGGAAAGTCGAGGCTGGAATCGTAGGCGGAGATTTAGTCTGCAGGAGATATTGAGCTCTGGAAGTTCCTATCAGTGAATTGTAACCGGCATTAGTTTGGTAAGTTGACTTTCTAAGTAGCATAGCCGCTACAGTTTACCATTTTTTTTAATTAATTTGCAATACAGAACGTGTCATGTGGCGCTTACCGTCTGTGTGGAGTTACTCAGGTGCTAGGTTTCTCAGTGGAATTTTTAGCTAACCATGTTCTGCTGTAGGCATGGTGAAAATGTTACCTACCTAATGTTGGAGAAAGAGACATTGAGACCGAACCCAGTGGGTAACGCGGCAAACAATTATCCCCAAATTATCTCTCGAGGATTAAAAAGTTGAACGTATTTTAAGTCAAAATGTACGCCTTCCTAAATGTTATAGAGTTAACCACAGTGCTGGGTTCCCGACCTTTGTATTCTGTTCTGCAGATAGCTTCATCATTTTTTTTCTTTATTTTAAATTACCAGCTAGGGTTACTACGTCTAGTATGCAGAAGTTAGGTTATATTTTGTGTAGGGTCTTTAATAAAACACAGCATCACAAATCCGTTTATAAAGGAGAAATCGTATGTGAAGCTTACAAAGTTCAGTCTGATGTTGTTTGGGCAGGGACTTGAAAATTAACCCTGGATAGAACTTACAAACGGTAGAATAAATACGTCGTACATTGATGACAGGAGACAACTGGCATGATACCGTTGGCATCACGATGATTAGAACAGGAATAGGCAATCAAATTCAACAGAGAAAAGTTTTTGGCCATGATTTAAACGTTATTAACAAAGACAGCCTTATGGGAAGAGTTGGAGATACAAAGCTCAATAAGAAAGGAATGGCAAAAGCAGATTGTTGGGGGCAAGCAGTTACTGGGTGAAGCTGGCCTTCAGAAAACTGCAGCTTTGTACAGTAAGTTATAACGTATTGGACGGAAAGTCATTTAAATTAAGACAATTTTAGGGAAAATGTATGGACTGTGTTATTAATATTTTGCAATATATTAATTGTTACAACAATAAACTTCAATGAAACCCACCCACAATGATAATTAAATAACACAAACCCAGGAAGCAACTGGTATATGTAAGGAAGAAAGACTCGTAAGACTAGTAACAATTTTTTTTTAATTGGCCCAGATAAGCTGGTCTTCCTTGCCATCATTTGCCTGTAAAGAACAGGACACAAATTATGTAGAAATCCTTTTATTTCAAAAGAAAAACTTAGCCAATAAAGTTTTTTTTTTTTTTTTTTTTTTTTTTAAAGTGTACCAGAAGCTTCTTGGGTTCTTATTAATATTTTATACATGTAATATCCAGAAAAGAATAGCTAGCGGTTCTAAAGCAATCATAAAAAAGCATTGGTAATAATGGACACAGCTGTCTGATTCCATGTTCTAATTTCAGATTGTTAGAATTTGTATTATTTATGTGAACCAAGGCTTCCTAATTCACTGACTTAATTCACACTCACTTTTATTGGTACCAGACCTAAATTTGCACATTTCAATAAATAAATATTCCAGTTAAACTCTATTCAGGATATGTCCTTTACACTACTAGTAAAATATTTTTCTGCAGCCAAATAAAAGGGAGCCCCTGGAAACTCAGGAACTGTAGGAGGTTATATTACATTAATGATTGTCAAACATGGGATAATAAATGTCTGCCTTTGATACATTTAGTTTGACATGTTAAAGGATTTCTTTCTCTTTTCCTTTAGCTAAATGTTTTGGCAGAATCTTAACAGTTAATTTAGGGTTAAATTAGTCTGTAAGATGCACGGTAAAGTAGTTCTTTTTTGCATTGGAAGGACAGTGACTGATGTTTGGTATAGTTTTTTTTTTTTTTTTTTTTTTTTTTTTGTTGGTCATTATATTCTCTGCTTTCCTTAGTTGTTAATAACAATAATGGAGGTCATTTATAACAAGGAACAGTTTTTTTTTAATAATTCAGTTGGATAGCTGTCTGGCCCTGTGACTTATAAGATTTCTTATTATTTTGAATTTCATAGAGCCTCAATGGTTTGTCCAACTTCTCTGCTTAGAATTTTCCAATTGTAACATTTGTATTTTATCAAAGTAATTATTGACCAGAGCCTCACCTACACTTAAACTTTGACGTATTAAACATACTCTTGGCAAGAAACTGAGCATTACCATTTTGGTTAATGTCATGCAGCGCTGACAGTTTGAGCTTTTCCCAGTCAACCTAAACACTAGACAGTACAAGCAAGTAATGACTGCAAAAAGTCTGCTACTGTTTGCTCATTAAAGGCTGCTTCAAGGTTTGGATAAAACACAACTTCTACTAGAAATGCTTTGAGCACAAGACATTATGCCAATCAGAATGTTGATACAGAGCACCTTTTTATGTTTACCCAACATCTATACATGAGGAGGGCCACCCATCTCTGGCTGAAGTCGCTAAATTAGTAAAAAAAAAAAAAAAAAAAAAAAAAAACAAACAAACAAAGAACCCATATGTGTGCTCTTTGCAGTTTGTAGAAAAGAAGCCAACAGAGAATCACCCGTATATGGGAAGTATAGCATGTTGTTTACAAAAACACACACACAGAGACAATTTTATTATCAAAGATAGCATTATGCTTATGAAGATGCCCTCAACCTACCGGCAACTGCTGACATCTGTGCACACATTATAGAGAGAAGTATTGTGAACATCAAAATTACAAGTGGCTTTACCTTTCAAAATGTCTTAGTGGCATATGTTTGTTATTCCCTGGCCATCAATGCAGGAGCACCTGACAATTGAACAAACACCCAGTTGGAGATGTTCTTGTCTTTCTGTGTCAGGCTACATCTCTGCCTTCACAATAACAAATTTATACTGTCATGGAAGATATCCCGACCCGATTTTGTTACAAAAAACAGATCAAAGTTTAAGATATCTGTAAATATGTACATTGCTTATAGCCAATTGTGCAAGTTATTCTCCTGCCACCATAATGTGCGACGTTTCAGGGTCTGATATTATTATGTAGTTACTTTCTCAATTATCAGCATGCACATAAACGGGAAGCCTATGGCCTCATGGGATTGACTTTTACAAATGAAGAGCCACCTCTCCCTGTTATTCATTAGTCAAGAGTTCTGTGTGTGCTTACAGTCAATAAGGATGTACTTAGTATTTACGCTACACTTAAAGTAATTTCATGGCTGCATTATGTGCAGATTATAATGATTTAGAATTTGTTTGACATTACAATTTATCCAAATAATATCAAAATGTCTTGCTATCCACAGTGGTTCATTGCAGCCAACAATTTTAGTTTGAACCATAGATTTTTAACTGCTTTCAAAACATTTATCTTTTTTGTCCATAAATCCTTCAAAACTAACAAATAAACTGATTGATTAAGTTTTTACATCTTGTGAGATGAACCTGTTCTCTGTAATCTGTAGGAAAGCTATTTCAGCCAGCACAAACCTTTTGGGCGCAGTTGTTAATTACATGATACTGTAAAATGCTGTTGAAAACATGTATCGCTACTATTTTTGATTTTGAATCACTATTGCAACAATATTTAATAAATAAAATAAAAGTGACTCTTTGAAGCGAGTATAAACAAAAATTATACTTTAAAAATGGTTATAAAAAGTCCCTGAACACATTTGAATGTTATGCTAAGTGTGATTTTTGTTTAACTTGTATATCTGTTATAGTTCTATAATGTCAGGACAGAGTAAATGGTGAAGTTAAAACTCTATTTCAAAGATTGAATTGTCCATTCTGTAATCTGTGACAGGCCCAGACAGCTGTTCACATTAGATATTGTCTTTAATTATAGCATCTGCTTTTTTTTATACTTTTCAGAAATCCTTTCGTAGACTCCTTGTCTATTCTATTTATTTGCATACTCCAACATGAATCTTTTATGCTTCTAGGATTCCGATGTATAGATTTTTGCATGATGAACTGTGAACTTTTAGCAACGTGCAGTGCCCTTGGGTACTTAGAGGGGGATACCTACCACCGTGAGCCAGATTGTCTAGGTGAGTTCTGCCAAGCTGGGTCAGTTTGTTATTGTTATTATTATTTTTTCTCAATCTTAGTGTACATAATTTGCCCAAAAAATGTGTTTTCCTTATGGTGCAAATGGAATAAACCTAACTATTCATCTGTTGGCTAGCTTTGGTAAAGGATAAAACAAGAGTTATTAATTTTAAAAATTAAGTAATTTGACATTAAGGCAAAAAAGTATGTTAACACTAGCAGCATTAAATGGTCAAAAATTCAGGAAAGTATCTAGAATAAAAACCTGTAGCTACTGTAGCCATCCAAGATCTTAGTCTGACACCCATGCCCTTTAACGTTCTCAACTTTGAAGTGGGTGTATTTGTTAAGTTGTAAGGCTTTTATTTCATGTCTCCAATGGTTCCCTATAGTCTACCACTGTAGATGCACATTTTTTAATATATTAATAAAGCTTCACATAAGAGCACAAGTTTCAGAAGAAAATTAATGTTTGCAATAACACGCTACTATCATAAATTCTACCTGCCATAACCATCTTCCCTAAAATATAAGATTGACAAACATGACATTAGGCTAAATACGAAAATTGTTGTCTACAAGGCATTCATATTTTTATATATGATTCACAATGTTTGTTTTTTCTTCTTTCGGGTTATTTTTCTAATTTCTGTTTTCTGAAAGCATAGCTGACCCACTGCACTAGATCCTTGACACTGAAAAATCTTTACAGTAACAAAAGGAAAAACTAACATTTTAACTATTTTTAGCCTGTGCATTGTATTTTGGAAGGGTTTTCTTTTTTATTATTCTTACTCTTTTTATGTAGCTCTTTTCTTGGTATTCTCTGAAAACAAAATTGTAATTTTTTTGGTTGTTTGTTCAGCTAGGCCAATTTATAATTGTTTAGTTTGAAGCTTCATCACCAGTTATAGGCTAACTGATATTTTCTGAAAATCTCTCAGAGAGTGTGAAAGATTTGATTCGATACTTGCGGCATGAAGATGACACTCGAGACATCCGCCAACAGCTTGGTGCAGGACAGATTGTACAAAATGATCTTCTGCCACTTATTACACAACATCATGAGGAGAAAGCACTTTTTGATGCCTGCATCAGGTATGGAATAATTTGAGATTATATATAAAGGACCATCACTGTCCTGCACATGCATGTCTCAAAAAGTTTAACTGCAGCCTCCTTTACTTTCTGTCTTTAGGCTTATGGTAAACCTTACGCAACCTGCATTACTCTGTTTTGGGAAGGTTCCTGATGAGCCTGCCACTCGCCATAATTTCCTTCAAGTTGTCTCTTACCTGCAAGATTATAAGCAAGTATGTCTAATAGGGAAAAAAAGGATATATCTGGCTTTTTAGTCATTAATTGCAATTAAGTCATTTCTTGTCAATTCATGTCATTTTTCTGTTTATTTTTTCAGGCATTTGCTGATGAAAAAGTATTTGGAGTTTTAAGTGAGAAGCTTTACAACCTTCTCCAATTGGTGAGTCAGTTCAACACTCAACTTTTTGAGCTTGCCTGATTAGATAATATGTGTAATTTTTGAATCAGAAGGGAGAGCAAGATGAAAAGCATTATAACATGCAAGATAATTGACATTTAGTTATTGTTATTTGCTCATTAAATCTCTGGTGTGGAGGAAGACTTGGTATCAAAAAAGGTTTGTCAGCATTATCCAGGCTTCCTATGATGGAATGTAGAGACATGGTATTGAACGTGGCTGGATATCTAGAGTGTTTGAAATTTCTAATGGGACCAAGCAAGGAAGTTAAGTCTCCATTACTATTTGGTATGTTTTTTACTGTAGTGCTACTGTTTGCCTACAAAGACTGTACGCTGGAAATTACAGTACTTTTTTGTAGAAACAGCAGTAACATTAAAATGTGTAGACACCAAATATGAACCAATACCTTTTAGGATGGTGATTTCCTCACCTCTTCTACGCCAGTAACTGTATTCTTCTGGCAGGCAAATGCAGAACATTGTTTGATCACTTCCTAAATGGTGCAGCTCACTTAGGATTAACAGTCAGCTTGAACAAGATAAAGGTCAGACAGGATGACAGAATCACCTCCTACTGTCAACACTATAAACCTAATTCTCTAAACTGTTGACAAGTTCTGCTATCTTGGCAGCACTATCTGTAAATGCTTATGTACAATCCCTTCTCCTTCTTTCGGCTGCTCCCGTTAGGGGTCACCTTCTTCCATATCTTTATGTCCTCTGCATCTTGTTGTGTACAACCTCAATTCCAAAAAAGTTGGGATGCTGTGTAAAATGTAAATAAAAGCAGAACGCAATGATTTGCAAATCTCTTAAACCCGTATTTTATTCACAATAGAGCATAAAAACGTATCAAATGTTTAAACTGAGAAAATGCACAGTTTTAAGAAAATAGCAAGGTAATTTTAAATTTGGCAGCAACACGTCTCAAAAAAGTTGGGACAGGGCCATGTTTACTACTGTGTAGCATACCCTTTTCTTTTAACAACAGTCCATAAACATCTGGGAACTGAGGAGACCAGTTGCTGAACTTCAGGGAGAGAAATGTTGTCCCATTCTTGTCTGATATAGGATTCTAGCTGTTCAACTGTCCTGGGTCGTCATTTGTCGTATTTATCATTTCATGATGTGCCAAACGTTTTCAGTTGATGAAACATCTAGACTGCAGGCAGGCTAGTTCAGCAACCAGACTCTTCTAGTATGAAGCCATGATGTTTTAATAGATGCAGTATGTGGTTTAGCATTTTTTTGCTGAAATATGCAAGGCCTTCCCTGAAAAAGACGTTGTCTCTTTAGTTTGCTCTAAAACCTTTATATACCTGTCATCATTGATGATGTCATTCCAAATGTGCAAGTTGCCAATTCCATAGGCATTAATGAACCTCCATACCATCAGAGATGTAGGCTTTTGAACTGACCACTGATAACAAACCAGATGGTCCTTCTCCTCTTTAATCAGGAGGACACAGCGTGCATGTTTTCCAAAAAGAATTTCAAGTTTGGATTTGTCTAACCACAGAACAGTTTTCCACTTTGCCTCAGTTCATTTTAAATGGGCTTTGGCCCAAAAAAAATGGTTCCGTTTCTGGGTCTTGTTCACATATGGATTCTTCTTTGAATGACAGAGCTTCAACCTGCATTTGCAGATGGCATGGTGAACTGTGTTCATAGACAATGATTTCTGGAAGTGTTCCTGAGACCATGCAGTGATTTTTCCAGGACAGAATCATGCCTGTTTTTAATGCAGTACCACCTGAAGTCCCAAAGATCATAGTCATTCAGTACTGATTTTCAGCCTTGTCCCTTTCGCGTTGAGATTTCTCCAGATTCTCTATCTTTTGATGGTATTATGTTGATGACTGTAGATGATTTTTATGTTGAGGAAATTTATTCTGAAATTGTTCTACAATTTGTGGATGCAGTTTTTTTCAGATTGGTGAACCTCTGCCCATCATTACTTCTGAAAGACTCTACCTCTGCAGTACCTAATCATGTTACTGACCTGTTGCCAATTAACTTAATTAGTTGCAAAATGTTCCTCCAGCTGTCTCTTTTTAGTACCACATACTTTTCCAGTGTTTTGTTGCCCCATCCTAACTTTCTAGGGACGTATTGCTGCTGCCATCAAATTCAAAATTACTCATATTTTGGGTGAAATAATAAAATGTCTCACTTTCAACATCAGATATGTTTTCTATGCTCTATTGTGAATAAAATATGGGTATATAAGATATGTGATTTGCAAATCATTGTATTCTGGTTTTTTTTTTTTTTTACATGGCGTCCCAACTTTTTTGGAATTAAGACTAGCTCTGTTTTTGAAAGGCAATACAAATCACTATAAGTCAAATATGGCATGTGGCTAAATATGAGGATTACTTTCTACAAGGCAGTTCTATTGATTACTCTGCTCTGTAGCGATGAGTTGTGGAAATACTATCACTACAGCAGAGTGAAACTTGATCAGTTCCATATACAATGTCTTACAATATATCATTTACTGTATGTTCATTGATCACTAACAATTGTTTTATTTTTTATATACAACAATGTCTCATTAGCATTTTCTTTTTCTTCTGCCTATTTCTTTTTGCTATTGTTACCCCCCTAAGTCAAGGCTATTCAATTAGTGGCCCCTTGATTTTTACTGTCTCTTTAATTGGTTCTTGCCATCTTTTTTCTATAAAAAAGAAATGTAATTTTAAATCTTCATTTTTGTAGGCATTTATCAGATCTATAAATTGTGTCAGTTATCGTTAATTGCTCGACGCTAACAGTTTTAACTAGGCACCAAAAAGAAAACAGTGTCCTAAAGATGAGAATAGAACGATACATTTCTATTCCAGTTAGAGTAAAGCTGTGTGTTTACTGTGGAATGGAAACTTATCGGTGATGAAGGAATATTAGCTTTCAGAGGTATTTAGAGACAAACCCACTGTAACTGTGACACCAAGCTAATTGATTGATAGTTATATTTCTATAGTTCATTATACTTCAATAGGATCACCACAAGGCACAGCAATTGCCCCTATACTCATCTCTACCTGTAAGTAATAACTTGAGATGATCTAAAAGCAGTTGTTTAGCTGTCAAATTCGCAGATTTGCAGCATTTATTGACACCTCTAATGATGTTTACTGATACATTACTATGCATTATATATGTTCAAACAGTATTGTGCACTCGGGGATACAGTTTAAAGATGTTTGATATAAAGGGCAGGTTGAATTGTTTGCATGTTTCTTGTTTGTAAAATAAATGTGAGAAAGTGATTAAAAAAAAATTACTTTAGAACCCAGATCTCCTTTCATAATTTCTAATGATTTGATCTCCTTTACAATTACAAAGATAACTAAAAGTTACAATTTAACAATTTTTTTTAAGCTTCTGAAGAAATTGCTTCTTAATCTGAATCATTTTTACAATCTGGTTTATACTCAGAACTAATTGAATATCCCTACCGTAAAAGCACAGCTTACACACTGCCCCAGCTCCTGGATCCTATGAAGGCTTTACTGTATCACATGGAAATGTAGAAGGAAAAGGAATGTATTAGATAGTTGCAGTTTTTCTTAAGTCACTCTATGCATTGTATTTTGGATGCATTTTTATTTATTTATTTATTTATTTTTACCTTTTCCTGTTCTTTTTTTATGAAGCTCTTTTCATAGTGTCCTCTTAAAGCAAAATAGTAGTTTTAAGGTGTTGTGTTCAGTTAGGCCAGGGGTCCTCAATCCCAGTCCTGGAGGGCTGCAGTGGCTGCAGGTTTTTTTATTCTAACCTGGTTGCTTAATTAGAAAGCAATTCTTGCCAATAATTTAATTTCATGGCTTGTTAGTGCTTTAACTCTGCTATGTCAGGTCATTCTCATATCCTAGATTTTCTTTCCCTTTCTATCATGCAAATGATTTGAAGGCTAAAATGGACGAGTAATTCTCAGTCCTTCACTTTTTTCTCCATTTTCCTTCCAAGTATTTAATTAAACCCAATAGTGCAGATAAATACACACAGGTGTAAATAAGCTAATTGGAGAAATGCTGCTCTCTTTTCTCATTTGCATGTTATTAATAATAAGGAGCAATTAAAATAGCTGTTTAAGAAAAAATTAAGCAATAAGGGCTCAGAATCGCTTAACGTGAAGCAGAAGTGTTACTTTAGCAATAAGTGCTTTTTATTAAGCAACTGGGTTGGAGCAAAAACCTGCAGCCACTGCGGCCCTCCAGGACCGTGATTGAGGACCCTTGAGTTAGGCCATTGCATAATTGTTTTGTTTGAAGCTTCATCTCCAGTTATAGGCTACCTGATATTTCCTAACAATCTTTCAGACAGTGCTTCTAAAATGCTGTACAAATAACTGTTGGACAAACATGGCACGTAACTGAATATGGAGATTGCATTCACATACTGTATGTGCCTCGCAAATCAGCCTGGTATCATGTAATTAAATATATCTCTGATTTCTTGTGATTTGTCATTTCAACATAATAGTCCTTTATTACATCACTACTTGAATGTAATAACTCTAATAGTACTAGATACTAGCTCTTCTCTTTACTTTAATGCCTACAATATACAGTGGTGCTTGAAAGTTTGTGAACCCTTTAGAATTTTCTATATTTCTGCATAAATATGACCTAAAACATCATCAGATTTTCACTCAAGTCCTAAAAGTAGATAAAGAGAAACCAGTTAAACAAATGAGACAAAAATATTATACTTGGTTATTTATGTATTAAGGAAAATGATCAAATATTACATATTTGTGAGTGGCAGAAGTATGTGAACCTCTAGGATTAGCAGTTTGAAGGTAAAATTCGAGTCATGTGTTTTCAATCAATGGGATGACAATCATGTGTGAGTGGACACCCTGTATTATTTAAAGAACAGGGATCTATCAAAGTCTGCGCTTCACAACACATTTGTGGAAGTGTACCATGGCACGAACAAAGGAGATTTCTGAGGACCTCAGAAAAAGAGTTGTTGATGCTCATCAGGCTGGAAAAGGTTACAAAACCATCTCAAAAGAGTTTGGACTCCACCAATCCACAGTCAGACAGATTGTGAACAAATGGAGGAAATTCAAGACCATTCTTTCCCTCCCCAGATACTGAAAGCAAAGGTTCACATACTTTTGCCACTCACAAATATGTAATATTCGATCATTTTCCTTAATAAATAAATGACCAAGTATAGTATTTTTGTCTCATTTGTGTAACTGGTTTCTCTTTATCTACTTTTAGGACTTGAGTGAAAATCTGATGATGTTTTAGGTCATATTTATGCAGAAATATAGAAAATTCTAAAGGGTTCACAAACTTCCAAGCACCACTGTACATTAACTGAAGTTCAAGTATTGTCAAGTGTACATAATATTGTGCAATTCTTACTTGCATATCTCCTTAAAATAGTGACAGTAATACAATAAAAAGACATGCACACTGACATAAATACATAGATTGTATAATGTTGCATAAATACAATATAAACTCAATATATACACTATCTGCTTTGATGATCAGGCCTATGATAGTCATATCACCAGCTAGTTTAAGGATGGAGTTGGCGCTATGTTTGGTCACACAGTTTTCAAGATACAAGCAGTACAGAAAGGGGCTCGGCAATGTAGCCCATGGAGTGTCTGTGCTGTAGGTTATTGTGGAGGATGTCATGCTGATAATCTTCGTGCTGTGGTCTGTCAGTTTAGTAGATCCAAAATCCATAGAGCATAGCAGTAAGTCCAAAGTTGAGGAGTTTGGTTGTCTCCCTAGCTGGTACAACATTTGTCAAATACTAAGAAGTAGCAGAATCATGGCATAGCAGCATTATTATCCAGATGTGCAAAGAATATGGCATTCTTTTTGGATTAGTTTTGATGATATGCAAACTGGAGGGGTGGTCCAGTAATAATTTTCACTCCTTGCTGAAAATGTCTTGCCTAGCCAAGGCTTTTCTTTCTTTCTTATTCAAAGGTTGGACTTTTGACCCTGAAGTCAGCTGAAAGATGGCTTTAATTAGTGTAGTGTATAATTGGAATACTTTCATAAATAACAAGTTTACCTTTGCTGTTAGGACTGGGAGCAGCGGCAAGAAGAAGACACCTTACTGATTGAGCGCATCCTTCTACTGGTGAGGAATGTCCTTCACGTTCCCGCAGACCCCAAGGAAGAACAGGTAAAAGGTCTGAAAAGGTTGTTGGCAGTGGAAGCTTAATATTATGATTGAATATAGGAATAAGGTGACTTACTGTACAAGACCAAAATACATATAATTTGTTCACATGTAAATTTTGTTTATAAATGGAGCTCAGGTGGGTTTAGCCACCTGCCCCGGATCAAATAGTGAGTTGTAGGGGTGGACTTTTTAGCCACAAAATATGTTGTAGCATAAATTAGGTACCTGACTTTGTTTTAGACAGAGACCATAATTGCAAGGATTATACAGTATTCCTGTCCTATTTACAGTACCTTTTAGCAATATTTAATAGTTCACTTTCTTTCGAAAATTATGCAGCTAAAATCAAGATAAAGCATAGTGTTCTTATCAAGATGGTTTGTACATGTGCTACTCAGTGGCAGAATACTCTGGGGCTGAGTAACTCAAAATGTATTGATTTACAGCTACATGAAAACATGCAATTCACATTAGGAACCATTTGCACTGAAATGACTCCCATTAATACCAAACCTCTCCGTCATTCAAATATTTAGCCCTCACAGCTAAGGTAGTCGGCAGCGTTGAATCATACACCTTTTTCTGTGTTGTTCTAAAATATGTTTCACTCCAACGTAAAAACCTTTTGTTATTATTATTGTCAAGTTTTTATAAAAAAGAACATCAGGCCTTCAGAGAACCCACTAAGATAATAGTGGCAAGACATGAAAAAGGCCATTTCCACTCAAAAACACCAAAATGACAATGAATTGAAGTAAGTCAGCAAGGAGGAGTAACCCAAAATGCTCACATTTGTGTGAGAGACAAGTAACTACTGTAAATAGTTGGTTAAATTTCTCTGGACAACTGAAAAATGTATCCTGCTCCAATCATTGCTGGTTCGGTTTTATAGACCCGTCATTGAAAGTATACTCACTTTCTCAGTAACTGTTTGGTATGGCAATGTAGTTCTTGCTCAAAGTGTAAACTGCAGCATGTCGTTCAAAATGCAAAAAACATTGTAAGCCTGAGTCTGCCCTCTATTGAAGACCTGAATACATAATCGTTCAAGAAATATAATCAACAACCATCTCCCAGGCCACCATCTCTTATAGTTACTACTATCACATAAATGTTACCATACATTGAAAGCAAGAACTAGTAGACACAAATACTTCCTTTCCTACTGATGTAACAAGTACTCTACTTAAATGCAGTCTGTGATTCATCACTGACTCTCAGATCACTAATATCCAACTTAGAGTAGTCTTCATAAAATAAGCATAATTTATTTAATACTTTGCATTAGTGTAATTAAACATTGTCATATTGTTTTGCATATTATGTTTTGTGTAATATATTAATAATCCCAATCACTATACTGCATAGTATATAATGTTTCAATGTCATACAATGTATATTGTACTGTTAATTGTAACACCAAAGGAAATTCCTATCAGCTGTATTGCTGGGCAATAAAGTAAGTTCATAAAGGTGTAGTATATAACCATTTATTAAATACTATTTTCTCACATAAACTATTTGAAATTGTTTAGCTTCTTTTAGTAAATCATTGAAATGGGCAACACAAGTGTGCATTTTTGCCTACTCCAAATTCATTTTATCTGAAATTAGACATTAGTGGAAAATCTTCTTACACACAATAAAAAAGGCAGACCGGCAAATAAATTTTTTTAGCCCTGCGTAATGCAGGTATTTCAACTTATCATGGATTGAATTTCATCAGTTATGGCAATGCTGTATGAAAATACTGAACTGAAATATTTTATTGATGCTGTTTGAAAGTAGATCTGTCTGCTGTGGTTAAAAATTGCTGATGAGCTGATCTGCATCTTCAACACTGAGGTTTGTTTCTGGCTTTGAAAATCATTATTTGTTGCTACTAATGCGCTAAACATAGATGAGAGTTCCATTTCAGACAGCAACAACATTTCAAGACAAGTTGTTAAAATGCTTGCAAGATTATTGACATTGTGCCTTCAGAGAGTTATATATGCATAATTCATGGCCCCACCGTAAACAAAATGGTGCTATAGTATAATCTTCAAATGGCTGTAGTTGCTGCATACTGTTCTTACATTATTGGTTATTCTAGTTTTCTGGTCCAGAATTTAGAGAGGATTGCTATCATGAGTTTTTTTTGCTTACCTGTGATTGTGTGCTCTGAAGCAATGTTAAAATATTGCACTACATTTACTTTTACTTCCATAAACCATTTCAGCATGACTTTAACAGGTATATATACTGTATATAACAAGAATGGCAGGTGCTACCATTTCCAGGTAAGAGGCTATAAGCAGCATACTATATGTATGTTTCACACATAAAAAATGTTTAGAAATTATATGATGGTTTATCAGTTAGAGGTTGGTTTGTGAACGTCTTTGTTTTGCCGTTGGTTGTGAATGAGACAGTAAAATGGGTATGAAAATGTAAATGGAGTTACTACCTCAGGCTAGCTAAATTTAAATGACAGAAGAGCAAATGTTACAATATTCTCATGTTATGTGTCTACAATTAAAGATCAGTTTGCCAAACATATCTTATCTCTCCCGACTAGAGTGTAGATGATGATGCCAGTGTTCATGACAAGCTGTTGTGGGCTATTCATATTTGTGGAATGGATGACCTCATTAAGTTTCTGGGAAGCTGCCCAAGTGAGCAACAGTGGAGTATGCATGTACTGGAGATCATCTCATTGATGTTCAGGGATCAGGTAAATGGGGAAGTGCCACTTCTTGGCTACATACTTTTGTCAGGGGCATTTGAACTTTTTTGAAACTCATCTTTTTTTCATTTTGTTTTTATTTCAGATTCCAGAGCAGCTTTCTAGTGCTGGGCAGGCACGTTCAGTTAAGGAAAAGGAGAAGGATACTCAAGATCTGGAAATCCTGAGACAGAAGGAGATAGCAGAGAAGAGAAATCGCATACTGCAAAGAGGAACACGGTAATTTTTATTTTTAGATAGTTTATGTAAACCGTAGATAGTTAATACTCTGATAGTAGTCCTTCATAAATGGGTCAGCAGGCTTACAGTTGCACATTTTCACTTCCAAAAACTATTTCTTGATAGCGTTTATATAAAATATTGGTACCTGAAGGCATGTGAAAGAACATCATAAACATTTAATCATTTACTTTATATAACTTTCTTTGTACTATTCACTCACTAGCTTAATCTGGATTAACTTTTGCTGGAGAAGGTGCAATAACAACTGGGGCCATCCTATCCTCAATCAAAGTTTCCAGATTCTCCTGGGTACACCCTAGACTTTTGTAGACCAGTAGAGAGAGAGAGAGAGAGAGAAAGATAGCCGCTTCAGCATGTTTTGGGTCTGGCCCTTCATCTTTACTTGATTTAACTTGCATGGTGTGTTTCCTTTTGGAAGTTTCAACCATTTCATCTGGCTCTTTTTGGTTTGAAAAAAACTGTGCTTCTGTACTGAGATCCTTTTGATATTCTTTTTTCCCTATATTTAACTTAAACTTTACTTCTTGCATTTAGGCATTCTCGGTTTGGTGGCTCCTATGTTGTTCAGGGTCTAAAGTCTATTGGGGACAAAGACATCATCTACCACAAAGGACTGCATAATGTGAGTTTTTTGTTTTGTTTTTCTTTTAATGAGTATAGAGAATTAAGGCAGAATAGAATTTATTGTATGTGAAACTATATAATACACTGTACTTGCAAGAAGGTAGTTAAAAAAAAAAAAAAAAAGATCAATTACTTGACAGGTTTGGAATTTGCATAAACAGCTGAGAATTAAGATAAACAGAAGTCAAATTTTAAAGTGCCACACGATATATATACAGTTGTAATATTTCCTACATGCATTTTTATTTTCTGATTTTTGTCTTTTTTTCTTTCTTCATCATGTAAAGCACTTTGAGCTACATTTGTATGAAGATGTGCTAAATAAATAAATGTTTTTGTTGTTATGTAAGGAAAGTGATAGTTTACTGCAAATATTTAGTAGTGCTCAGTACAGAAGGAAGTTGCTGCTTCTCTTTGTCATTAATGCTTGATGTATGGTCTCTGTACCTTTTATAGTTTAAAAATTACAGCCATGACACTGGTAAAGAAATTCGCAAAGTCCCAAAAAGACAGCAGATGGCCAGAGATGCTGAAATGAAACGGCGATCAGCTCTTAATGTGCGCATCTTTCTAAAGGAGTTTTGCATAGACTTCCTGGAAAACTGCTACAATCGTCTTATGTATCAAGTCAAGGTGGGGTACTTTATATCAAATATAATTTAGTATCACAACATTAAAAGGCCATCCTGGCTCCCAGAATGCAGTGCTAGTCTCTTGATGGCACATACTTCAGCTAAGTTGTTTAAGTTGCTTGAAAAGGATAGCTGCTCAGTAGTCCCTGGCGGGGCCAAATGGAAATACCTTTTATCAAATGCTTAATTGATTGCAACCTTTTAGGACAATCTGATTCGGGAGCGGGCTGAACAACATGATGAAACTTACTACCTGTGGGCAGTATCCTTCTTCATGGCATTTAACCGATGCCACCACTTCAAGCCAGAGTTGGTATCCGAAACTGTGTCCATTCGAACTTTTCACTTCATTGAGCAAAACCTCACAAACTACTATGAGATGATGTTGACAGATCGTAAAGAGGCTCTATCTTGGGCACGCAGGTAGGTTAATTAGCATTGTTTTGCCATAACAATTTGATGAATAGGTGCTTTTCACATTTCTGAATTTTTCTTCTGGGAGGCGGTTAGATGCGGTGAAGGGATACAGTCATGGCCAAAATTATCGGCACCCCTGGAATTTTCCCAGAAAATGCACCATTTCTCCCAGAATATTGTTGCAATTACAAATGTTGTGGTATACACATGTTTATTTCCTTTATGTGCATTGGAACAACACACAAAACAGAGAAAAATAGCCAAATCTGACATGTCACACAGAACTCCAAAAATGGGCTGGACAAAATTATTGGCACCTTTTCAAAATTGTGTGTAAATCGTTTTATTTCAAGCATATATGCTCATTTGAACTCACCTGTGGCAAGAAACAGGTGCTGGCAATATAGCAATCACACTTGAAGCCAGTTAAAATGGAGAAAAGTTGACCCAACCTTTCTGTTGTGTGTCTGAGTGTGCCACACTAAGCATGGAGAACAGAAAGAAGAGGAGAGAACTGTCTGAGGACTTGAGAACAAAAATTGTGGAAAAATATCAACAATCTCAAGGCTACAAGTCCATGTTCCTTTGTCCGCTGTGCGCAACATAATCAAGAAGTTCACAACACATGGCACTGTAGCTAATCTCTCTGGACGTGGACGGAAGAGAAAAATTGATGAAATACTGCAACGAAGGATAGTCTGAATGGTGGACAAACAGCCCCAATCAACTTCAAAACATATTCAAGCTGTTCTGCAGATTCAGGGTGCAACGGTATCAGCTCGAACTATCTGTCGACATCTGAACGAAATGAAACGCTATGGCAGGAGAGCCAGGAGGACCCCACTGCTGACACAGAAATATAAAAAAGCCAGACTGGAGTTTGTCAAAATGTACTTGAGGAAGCCAAAATCCTTCTGGGTGAACGTCTTGTGGACAGATGAGACCAAGGTAGAGCTTTTTTGGTAAAGATCATCATTCTGCTGTTTACTGAAAACGGAATGAGGCTTACGAAGAAAAGAACACAGTACCTACAGTCAAACTTGGTGGAGGTTCTAAGATGTTTTGGAGATATTTTGCTGCCTCTGGCACTGGATGCCTTGACTGTGTGCAAGGCATCATGAAATCTGAAGACTACCAAAAGATATTGGGGTGCAATGTAGGGCCCAGTGTCAGAAAGCTGGGTCTGCATCAGAGGTCATGGGTGTTCCAGCAGGACAATGACCCCAAACATACCTCTAAAAGTAGCCAGACATGGTTGAAGACAAAGTGCTGGAGAGTTCTGAAGTGGCCAGCAATGAGTCCGGATCTAAATCCGATTGAACACTAGAGAGATCTTAAAATTGCTGTTGGGAGAAGGCACCCTTCAAATCTGAGAGACCTTGAGCAGTTTGCAAAAGAAGAGTGGTCGGAAATTCCAGTTGAGAGGTGTAACAAGCTAGTTGATGGTTATTGGAAGCGCTTGATATCAGTTATTTCTTCCAAAGGGCGTTCAACCAAATATTAAGTTGAGGGTGCCAATAATTTTGTCCAGCCCGGTTTTTGAGTTTTGTGTGAAATGATGTCAGATTTGGCTTTTTTTCTGTTTTTTTGTGTTGTTCCAATGCACATAAAGGAAATAAACGTGTATACTAAAACATTTGTAATTGCAACAATTTTCTAGGAGAAATGGTGCATTTTGTGGGAAAATTCCAGGGGTGCCAATTTCGGCCATGACTGTAAATGCTCTTTTAGATATCCAAAACAATGTTTGAATTTCAAATGAGGAGCTTCTGTAATTTTCCTTTGTTCAGATTGTAAGCCATAACTTCCTTATCTACAGTTTTAATGCAGTTGAAATGCAGCAAAAAATGGATCCAAGATATCAAAGGAGATGAAGGACCAAAATATGTTGTGTCATGACAGCATATTTTTGTAGCTACTGCTTCATATTTAATGACTACATAGAGTCTCTATGTGCCTGCTTTAAGATTGATGCTATGCCAAGCCTTTTAAGCGGAACCAACTTTGGTGTACCTTACTGAGATGTTAATTAACTTTTGAAAGGGCAAATGCTCATCTTGGTGCTAATGAGCTAGAGTATGTGCAAATGAAAACAAAACACCAGCTCCCTTTTCCAAGGAAGACAGCTATATGATGGCACCTGATCCTAGTTAGCATACACAATTTAACATAACTGCAATGAGATTCAATTTTTTTCTGACTAGCAAGATTAACTGGTTTAAAATCACATGTAATTCTGCATTTTCATTGGTTTCATGGAAGGAACTTAATGACTCCTTTGACCTTATAGTGAACACAATTACATGCAGACTAAATTTCACTATTCCTCATAGCATAAAATTTCCCCTTGCACAAGTTGAAAGTTCAAATTACTTTTTAAAAAATAACTTAAATTTATACAGATCCTCTTTCTTCCTCACATCACTCTCTTGAACACTTCACTATTGTGAATGTTTAACACTGAATTATGTATACAACAAACTTGCAAAACCTTTTGAAACAATACAGAGGTAATAGTCACTAGGAAAATATATCAATCAGATGTGGTAAATTTATAAGATTACAGCTAATTCAGTTATTCTGTATTAAAACATATTGATGTTTCTTGAAACCCAGAGAAATAACATTTAAGGATAAGTTATGTATTTTTGAAAGTTATTTCTTTTCAAACATGGTATATATATAATTTGCCATTCAGAACTGTGTTCTAAAGTAAGGCGTTTTCTGTAAGGCTTAAAAAAAATACATAGCCAGTCCTTGTGTTTTATAGTGGATGTTATGGGGCACAGGACACTTGGAAAACAAAGCTAAGGAAGTTGTTGAGCATTAGGCTGTGTCTTGATTACACCCACATTGTAAAATAGCTTATATATGTAATTTTTGAACAAAAAAATCAATATTATGAGATTTAGCCATTTTAAAAGAAGACCAACTAAGCACACTATATTAGTGCTTATGTTCATTTGCAAGAACCTTTTACCCCCAGGGGTGTGGTTTTGTCTCAAAAGACAAAATTACAGAAACTGTGCTCCTTTCTTGGTATTATTTTGATTTAGTTCCATACTTATGTGAGGAATCTTCCCAGGAAGTCCTCTTTTATCACACAGGCAAACAGAAAATGTAACCTTACGTCAAGAAAATAGTATCAGGAATATTTGATAGTTATTATTTCTAGATCCCTACTGTTTTCACAAACCTGCATTGGAAACACAGAAGGCATGTTTTCTTATTTTGAAATTTTTGCCACTTAAAGAGGACATATTCGGTAAATGTTTAGACTTTAATTTTCCAGAGGTGCCCTGTGCCCCATAGGTTCCATTATGAAACTCCAGGACAGGCTTTATTTTATACATTTTTATAAAAGGCTTAACTGTAGTACTGTACACAAGTTTGCGTGACAAATGCATACATGCCATGTTTGCGAAGAAATAACTGACTTAAAAACTACCAAATTTATCCTTGAAGTATAAAAAATTACCTAGCAGTTACTGTTAGCATACTGGTATAGAAAAATTACTTTGGTAATTATGAAGGAATACCTTCATGAAAGATGTAAGTATTGCTTGTTCATCACAGGTTATTTAAATCTCTAGTCTTTTGAGCGAGATCTTTATTTATTTTAAAGCACATCTCACCAAATCTCATGGTGCCATGTGAATCCCAGATCTACAAATGCATAGTGCAGCATATATTTCTTTGCTTGAAGATTATATCAGTTGTTTCCTTCCCAACCTGCATTTCTTTACTTTTCACCTGATTCCAAGTCTAATCACTTGTTGCTACCTACACTCCAATGAATCACCCTGTGTCTTGTATGCTGGAATGAACACATTATTTCCAGGAATCCTTCATTCTCACACAATCTTGGTGCACAAGTCTGTCAAAAATTCAACACCGTGACCTTCGACCGTCTTCAGAATTTCTGACACCACTGCATCAGGGCACACTGCTTTTCCTATCTTCATGTTTGTCCGCATGTTTGAAACATCCTCTTTCAAAAGCTTACAGTTCATTCTTTCTGTTCTCTCACATTGAACATCATTATGCCATTCGTTATTCATATTTATATATTCTACATTCAGGTATCCTTAAACCCTTTACTATCAAACAAGATATTCAGTTCAGCATTATTCAAGCAGATAACATCTATTACATCCTTCCTTTCTTTTGCCATCAGCTTCACAAATTCAGTTTTCTTTCCTTCATCATACTGCAGCTCACTTGCAAACAAACCCCTGTCCAATGGCTTTTCATATTTTCATACTGCTTGTCTAACATTTGGTTTTACTTTGCTTACTGCTTTTCTCTCTGTCACCTTTTGCCTTTGATATGTTGGTTTGTTATATAGATGTTTATCTGGAACAGCCAAGCACTTGTCTGACATCCATGGTACTAAATGAATTTTGGTCAAAGAGGAACAGGTCTATAGAAACCACAGTGGAACATATCATGCAACCTTCATGCCAATAGTAACTTTTCTGTTTCATTAAATTTAAAATGCATTGGCACATTTAGAGCATACACAATGAGTGAACAGGATTAATGAGCAAGAACAAGTGAGAATTTTATTAATGAACCAAAAGAAAACTATGTATGCCTTTTAACTCACAGATGGCTGCACTAAACCCCAAAACCTTGCTGCTTTACCACAAATCTATTAAACCGTACATTGTTCTGTTACTGCTATGGCAAGGATCATTTTTATGCTTTATTTTTCAGTTAACTCATTTGTTAGATTTCTCAATACTTTTTCATCGAACTGATCTTAAATTTTTTTTATGTTACCTCTTATAGTTTGTAGTAATGGTAAATAAATATGTCAATGTAATGTTTTCATGCAGAATGAAAAGAAAAATGTTTATAACAGAAGCCAATAATGACCAATGTTGTACAATAGTAAATGATGTGAAAAGTGACTTGGTCAAACAAATTTAAAAAAAAAAAAATAATAATAATAATTGTGCATAATCCACATATTAGTTATCCAGTCATATGCTCAAAACATGCACTTTTTACTTTTTTTTTGGTTAAAATATTGCTATAATGGATACTTCTGGAATAATCGGCCCACATCATAAAAAAGAGACTAAATCCTCATGGATTGTCTTTTTTAATTGGAGACGGCATTCTTGACCAAAGAATGTGGAGTAGAGGTGGGTCTTCAATTCAAAAAGTCAGTCCCATGAGATTGTAGTTTTTCCTGTTTATGATGTGCACTGATTATTTCAAATATATCCATTCAACAATATTTTAGCCAGAAAGTATGTGTTTTACATGTTTTGAACATGTGACTGGATTACTGACATAGGGATTAAATTACATATATAATGTTGGGTTTGTTTTTCTTTTTTCCATGGATGTTTTATTACATTGTTTGCTGTTGTACGGCATTGGTCAATACTGGCTTCTATTATATTAAAAAGTTATTTATTTCCATTCTGCATAAAAAATAAATGAAATTTTTTTCTTGGCATTAGTACAAAGTACATGGGTTAAGTATTGTATCAAAAAATATTTTGGGTGGAGTATTTATTTAAGTAAAACTAATGTAACTTGATCCCATTTGAAGTTATGTGCTCATCCTTTCACTATGTATTTTAATAAAATATTTGTAATTAAATTGAATAAAAAGTGGAAAAACTTAAACATTTTTATCAGTCTGCTTCAGTTCATAAGTCATTTGGGCGTTGACTACCTGTGGATACTAAAATCATTTAGTTTCATGCAGCTGGTGATGTGCTCTACTTCTGCTGCATACTGTTTTAGTATCTTCATGGCCAAGGGGTTATTGTGGATCATAGGCTGGAATCCAGTGCTTTGCAATGCAAATCCTGCAACAGTGGATTGAAATATATAAGTATTTTTCTAGATAATACTTTAAGTAAAATAAATGTAATAATTGTAATGCAGTGTTCTCTCTAGCGTCTTTTAGCCGGGCGCCCAGCTGTTCTCTCGCATGACATTGTGAGATGACAGCCGCAGATCTGCAGGCAAAGGCAGATCTAATGATCTGCAGAGATGGCAAGGAACGAGCGGGCGGGTGGGCAAATATTGCTAAAGCTAATAGTGTGGACGAGGCGGAGTAGAGTTCACAAGCAAAGAGTATGGGGAGGTGGGGTTTCGAGAGCCGGCTGTACTGTACATGGTAATAGCAGGGGTGTAGCAGCTTAATACAGTAGCAAGGAGTATGGAGAGGTGGGCGGGCGAGAGGGGGCAATACATGCTAATAGCGGGAATGGAGCGGCCGTGCACAAGCAAAGAGGATGTGAAGGTGGGCGGGCAAGTGGAGTACTAATAAAATAAAAAGTCTAGTTGAACCAGCCTGTCAGATATCAGAAAAAAGGCGTCAGGAAGTGATATCTCTGGTCTCGGCGTCAGTGCAGTCTGTATAGTGCGGCTGAGCGTACAGCAGCTCTCTTATTGTGCAGTACATAGCAAACCAATATATAATATACAGTTGTTTAAGCATTAGGTTTGTTCTGTGTGCAAAAATCCTTGTAGCACTCACTGTGGTTCCTGTTTAAAGTGACCCCATCTGCAGTTCTTATATTTGCTCATATTTGGACCTGCGTCCATATTGCAAAAAGTGTGCAGAAACCCTTGCAGCACACAGTGTCCTGAGCAAAAGTTGTGTCACTGAATTGCTGAGGGTTTTGTACGGAAGCGTATTAGGGCCACGGTGAAGGAAAAAAAATATGAGATGTTGACTTTATTCTGGACATTTCCACTTCAGTCTCGACGCTTATGACGAGAATAAATTCGACATGTTGACATGTTGCTACATAGCTTATGACGGAGTTTGAGAAAATATAGTAAATTAAACATTCATTTTAAGATGAAGTTTAGTTTACGATGTTCGACTTTAATGACAAACTACAAGAATAAAGTCAACATGTCGAATTTAATCTTGAGATAAACAGTGAGAATAAAGTGGAGATGTCGACTTTATTCTCGACATAAACGTCAAGATTAAATTGGAAATGTCAAGAATGCGTACTGGCCGTTGTGCAAGTGTGAATTGATCAGACAAAGACATTGCAGAGGATGGTCCATCAGGGGAAGTCTCTTCAGCACACCCTCTGCCAATTGATAAATCTAACCACCGCATATCCGGCATAAACAAACAGTGGTTTAAAGATTTTGATTCGCTAATGGTCAAAGAAAATGTTATGTGGTGCTCATTGTACATGAAATACTCAAACAAACACCCCCCAAGGAGGGGTTACTTTGGGTAAACATGCCATACACAAGAATTTGAAAAAAAAAGCTTGCTGGACCATGAAAAAAGTAAAGCGCACATTGAGTCTTCTGCTGACCTTTTTTTGAAAGCATGTACTAGAGCAAACTGGAATCGGTCAAATTGAAAGATCTGTATCTGTGTTAATTTACAGAGAGATGCCTTTGTGGGAGCTTTAAGGTCCATACATTGTTTGGCAAAAGATGAGTTGCCACATACAACGTTGTTTGAAAAGCTGTTGGAACACTGTAAAGAAATAGGTTGTAATATTGGTAAAATGCACATTACACCTCTAAAAGAAGAATGCAAGAGCTGCTGGATGTCTTAGCATCAGAAATAAAATCTAACATATTGAAAAATATACACAGAGAAAAGTTTTTTAGTATTCTGTGTGATGAAACCACAGATATATCAGATGTAAAACAATTAATTATTTACATTAAATATGTTTGCCAGGTCACTAAAGAGGTCAGAATTAGTTTTGTATCAACCCGCAATATGATTAATGGCAAAGCGGAGACTATAACCAACACACTGAGTAAGACTATGGACACTCTAGGCTTGAAAACTGCTAATCTGGTTGGACTAGGGTCAGATGGAGTGGCTGTTATAATTAGGAAACAGAAATGTTTGGCAAAACTGCTTAGAGAGAAAACATCTGGGCTCTTGGTCAACTGCCAATGTGTAAACCACTGATTGGCCCTTGCAAGTGCCCAAGCAGCAGCTGCTGTACCTTATTTAACAAAACTGAACATCTTAAGGCAGCTTTTCTGTTTCTTCCAAAATTCTTCAGTTAGGATGGCTGGTTTAACGGAAATTCAAAATATTCTGAGCATTACCCAGATTAAGCTGAAAATGGCCAGTGACACTAGATGGCTGTCTGATGACTTTGCAGTACAGTCACTACGACAGTGTACGATGAGTGATCTCCTTGGAGGGCCTGGGGACTTTGATTATGGGAAAGCTGTAGACAACTGGGCCTCTAGGAAGAAAAAACGAATAAATATTTAACTGAAGACACCTTCTGCATATGCAAGTTAGTTTTGAAGAATATTTTAAAATTTTTCTTCATTAGGTTTCCTATACTTTTTCATTGTTTTCACTTTTCTTCCCGACAGCGACAATACTTATGCCTCTTGGTTTATGTCATAACAATTGTTATTTAAAATTTTTGTTAGGGTTGCAGGATCCTGAATTGGATACTTAAATTTAATAAAATATTCTGGCACAAGTGTCAAACCTTAAAAAAGGAAGTCATATTGAGCTTTGAAAAATAAATAATAATAATTAACTAATAAAAATAGTGCACATTTAATTTTCCCCACCACCAAATTTCCCTAACCTACCTCACCCAGCTACTTTTTCTTGCCACCCAGCTGGAAAAAATTTCTGGGGAGAAATTTGTAATGTGGAATGCTAACGTGATTGTTGGAACATAGATGGTCTTAAATCTTTGACATAAGCAGTCCTTGGTCTGGAATACTTGAATGTACCACTCACTTATTTAAAAAAAAAATCTTTTTTTTTTTGATTGGATCAATACATTGCTTATTTTTTATGTTTTGATATTTTTTAATAAAAAAAACAAAGGAATTTCAATCTATACACTGCTTAATCTGTTGTTCTTCTGGTATTGGCAAGTCTAAACTCACACTTTCACTATTTTGATAGGATAAAATGTAATATTTTATGTTTTGTAAAATGCCTCTATTTGTTTATAACATGTACTAAACTTCAGTAGGTGGGGAGGCACCAATTGCTCCAAAAAAAAAAAAAAAATCTTACTGTGGTCTTAGCAGTCCTGTTTCCAGCTGCAGACTTTTTCTGTTCTTGTTATATTGACATTCTTCACTTGCCACTCACATGTGATGGTTCTGAAATCTTATTTGGTTTTGAGAGAGTTTTATTTTTCCAAATTCTGGAACTTCAGTTTCTGTACATGTTCTTACTTTTCTCCATGCCTCTGACTTAAATATCTCCTACAACCAAGTGATGTGATTGACAACCTTCTCTAGGCATCACCTTTACATGTTTCACAATGCAAGGTCAGCTGTCCTCGCCAATAAATATTCTGTTGTGCTCCATACAGCAGATACATATGTCACCAATTAGTTTCCCTCCTTAAACATGTTGTTGCATACAGCCATTTTCATCACATCAACCGAACACATTAATCCTCTTAGCCTTAACATTTCTGGTACTGAATCTAAAGCATACTTTGACTCCTTCATAAGCATCAATACTGACTCCAACATATCAATTTAAGTCACTAACCGCTACATTCACCTCCCACTGGGTACCCCAGATATCACCTTCATAAGCCAATCCCAAAACATCTCCTCTCGATCAGTTCCACCAACTTTTGGGGCATATACCAAGACTATATTCCTTATTGGTTTACCAACAGTCATCTTAAAAACTACGCCTCCACCACTTTATCTGCCTATGTTTATGGCATAGTTACACCAACACCAGTATTACTTTCAATGCTCCCCTGCCAGAAAAAGTTGTATCTTTGAATATATCCACTTAGTATTCTAATACCTTTACCTGTCCATCGTGTCTGCTATACACTGAAAATGTCTACTCTCCTTTCGTTCAGAACTTTCATCACTATGCCTAAGTTTTCCCTTTTATATCTCTCAAGTTGCTTTCCTTATACTCTCTCCTTCAGACCTCTTGCTCCCTACTTATCTCTCTCCCTTTAGTCCAAACTGATCTACAGTGCCTCAGGCCTTGGACCATCACAGATTTCCTAGAATGCCTTATCACTACCTAACATTTTGCAGTCCACAAATCACAATGCCACATTTTGGCACTTGCACTGAGGTGTATGCATATCTTTAAAAAAGTTTTCTTTAAAGTTTAATGTGCCCTATTTCTAAAAGATTTGTGTGCCATTTTGGCATAAATTAATTTTGTCCATAGATTGAATCTCCAGAAATATGTCTGTTTAGGATGATATTCTGAAATAGTATAATCAGCAAATATTCTGTAGGAAATGGTTTGTAGGTGGCTCTGCTGCTGCAGCTTAACAGAGGCAGTGCTTGCCTTTCAACTGTATGCAGTTTGTGTGTTCTGTCTGTGTCTAGTCCAAATTGTCTGTGTGAGTATGGGTGTGTACAGTACATGAGTAAGGTTTACAATACACTGGTGGTCTAGCTAGAGCTGCATTGTAGCCTGGATAGTGGCCTACATTGTGCACAGAGTTTCCAGGAGGGTTTCCAGCTTGCACAATCCTGAATTAAATTAACCAAGGCAGGGAATGTTAAGTAATGTCATGTTTGTCAGATACTGTATTGGCATCAAATGTTGTTAAGAAGTGTGGCGATAGATGTGCCTGTTTTAAATTGACAAGGTTTTTGTCATTTTCAGATGTTCTTAAAAAGTCTTGTAGTTTTCCTTTCTTATGAGTCATTTTAGACTGACAAGTTTAAATATGCATATGACTACCTTAATAAAGCTGTTGATTGAAGTTTCAATACAGTAAAGCATATAATCATGAAGGAGCAAACATGCTTATATGCTTCTGAAATTAGTCTATTTGAAGGAAACAAAAAATAGTGCTGCAAATGAAACCTAAGTGTCTTATTTAATGAAGTGATATTTATTTTGAGCATTTGTTGGTTCCTTTGCTTTGATACATACTTTTTATTGAGTTTCCTTATTATTGTTTTCTACTTATCAGGTAAACATTTGAATTTCATGTTTGGCTTGTCCTTGATTTTCCAGAATGCATTTGGCCTTAAAAGCTTATCAAGAACTTCTGAAAACTGTTAGTGAAATGGATCAATCCAAAAATGAGAATGTCCGGGAAAGTGCTGGAGTAATAAAAAGTAATTTCTTGCTACATTATTATGTACTTAAATATAGCTTGTGTGTCTAGGTCACTGTGATCATAATTTGCAATTCATTTAATTCATGATATGGAGCTTCTAATAAAAATATGGAACCTATCTTATTATTTCAATTAATATATTTGTGCATTTATTCCTTTTACAGTGTTGTAATATTTATTTTTCCTTTTCTTCATTAGGTAACATCTTCTACCTTATGGAATATAGAGAGATCTTCCTCACATTGTTGCGCAAGTTTGATGAAACAAAACAACCACGCTCTTATCTTAAAGACCTAGTAGAGACCACTCACATCTTTGTGCGAATGCTTGAACGCTACTGCAAAGGGCGTAGTAACCTCATAGTGCAGGTTTTGCTACTTTACTGCATTTATGAACTGCACTCTCTGTATTCCATTCAGTTTTAGGGGAAATGGCATTGAGGAGCAGGCATTGGATTTATGTAATCTGTGTACTGTATTACATAAGTGGGAGTGTATATGGGTGTTCATGGTGTGCAATACAAAGAGGCAGGCTAGTCAATGGTATGGACAAAGTGCCCAAAACTTTGTATTCATATCATTTTTTTGTTATATGTACTGTGTCAAACTATCTCATTGATGTTGGGAAGTGTCCAAATAAATAAATGTTTTCAGCCCCTCCACAAATATGTTTTATCACCACTTCACAGAAAAAGAAGGTGAAGCATAAGAAAAAACCCAAGTCTCAGTCAACAGGCTCTGAAAAGACAGAGAGTTCTCCTGAGATTCTGGAGGAAATCTGGCAAACTGTATCTCAAGAACTGCAAACCTCAGGATTCCAGGTGTGGATTTCTGTGTTTAGAAAGAAGGAAAAAGAAGTCAACATGTTAGACAGACTCGGTGGCTAAATAATTGTATGTTACTTTCTTTGTGCTTGGACTCATGGCAGGTGATCGAGTCGATGATGGATACCATTATCCCATTTGATGCTGCCTCTGAAGTTCCCCTGGAAGAGCAAAGAATAGAGGCCATGGTACGGATTCAAGATGCTTTAATGAATCGCCAGGGATGTAAGGCTCTGGGCCTTCTTAGAGCTGCCAGGTAAGAATTCCCTGTAAGTACATTACTAGTGATCAGAAGAGGTGGAATTTTCACCTCCGTTCTTGTCACACTTTCCTCTGTTGTGCTCTGCTATACTCCACAAATACTGATGACACAGCTCTGTAATACTTTATACATGTATGCTTCTGAGCAAAACACAATAGTGTCAGAAATGCTTATGGATGTGCCATCTCAGCACCTTTTGTCATTTGTTACAGGGATGTGTGGCCAGAGGGAGATGTCTTTGGGTCACCAAATCTAGAACCTGAAGAGGAGTTGCAACTTCTGAAACAGATTTTGCATGCTAGCCTGCCTAGTAAGTCCTGCAAACAGTGATACTACACAACATTTAATATATCAACAGTATACATACATTTGTATGTATTTCATGTATATATTTTTCAGAATGGAAAGTATGAGATGTATTATCATAAAGCTTTGTGTGAAACAGTACACAAATCTGCACACCTTTGACTAGTAACATCAACTGTATCCAGATTTAGGGTGATAATAACTGTATCAAAATGCAAAATGTATCAATACAAAATATTAATTCTAGTAAATCAGTACATACAGCACATTAGTAACATCATCAGCCAAGTTAATATTAAAATTAAAAAGTTATAATGCCTTCCACAATGCAAATCTTTGCTCTAGATGCTAGACTGTTAAAAGAAAGCGCATAGCCTCTGAGCCATTTGTCAATAAGTGCCTTATACTTCTAGATTTTTTTTTTACGTTATTCCTTATTGAGCAAAAAATGAAAACATAGTAAATTACTTGTGGTTCTGAATAATACTGTATTTAGATTCTTACCTCTGTTTTTACCAGCAAGAGTAGATGACTACTTTGAACATTTATTATTTGCTGACATGGCTGGAAAAAATTTTTTCTTGAAGAAAAGGGAGTTTTTTCGAATCTTTATAACTGGCATTTAAGGTGTAAAAATAAGTATCAATCCTCAAAAATAAACTTTGTATTATTTTTCCTCCTTTGATTCAAACAGTAGTATTTGCTTTCAGTCTCCTTTACCAGTTATGTCGTGCTTTCCTAAGGCAAATCGACAATTTTAATGTTTCACAGTCCTGTCAGTCCTGGATGCTTTGTTACCATCAGCTGAATTTGTTGGCTTAATGAAAATCTTGTAGCTGCTATAGTAATGCATCATATAGCATTGTTGGTTTTACAGTGCTTAAATTCTGCTTTGCATTTCTGTAGGGGAAAACCCTATATCTAGTTCAAAGGCATTTAGACTCCCAACATGGATAAGAAGGTTTAGAGATGGCTGGAAATTCCTGTATTGACTTGGTTGACTCCTGCTGAACCAAGGCAGACATTGTGCACTAAAGTCCACAGCTAGGTTTTCATTAGATCTCACAATTTATTTTGTGCATGGCTTTATTTTTTTCATTGTTTTTAACTGTACTTTAGTCCAGATTATCACATAAAATCTATTTGCCACTTCCCTAAGATGAACTATATGCTAAAGTGATGTGTGACATTGAAGTTTTGTTTGTTTTTTTTTGTGCACACTAAGCAGTTATTATTCAGTAATAGCTGCTTTTAAGAAACTCCTTCTGCATATTCTGTATTGTGCAGGGGTAGGCAGCCAGTTGGCCTAGAACATTGGAACTGTGGTTTTCTCTGTTTTAACCAAGCAGGAACCCCTTATAGGTTTATTTTCTCCATGGATAGCGGAGTTTTTGCTTGCAGTCCTCCATTTTCACCAAGGAGTATCTTAGTTATAATGTTAATCGGCTTTGTATTGTTATATTTTTTTAATATTTAGCATTCAGATTAGTTCTTTTCTAAAATAATTTGTTTCTGCATACAAATGTTATATAGTTTAGTGCATATTATCTGTTATTTATTTAATTAGAACCTGTACACAGTGAAGAACAGTATGCAAAAATGAATTGAAAAGAGTCTTTAATAAAAGCTTTATTTACAGTAATAAAAGAAGCAAGTAAATTTTTAAATAGCTAAAATTTAATCAATACCAGCTAAATCAATTTTAACTGAATAATTAAATATCATTTAAATAATGCTTAGACTTCCTATATTAAGTGTTTAATGTCTCCATCAGCCGAAAGAGTTTATGACAAACAGTAAATAAATTAATAAACCTTTCACTCCAAGAGTAGCTTTGACAGCGTGACAGCATTTTCTACTATAGCATGTTCCTGTTCTGAAGACTTTTATTTGTGGGAATGCAAACACACACACATTTTCACCATGAAGAGGAGTCAATTATTCTTATATTGCAATCAAAGAACAGGAACCTCTTCCTCCCCATTTCCTCCCTCAGATCAACAGATAATTTGACAGCAGCTTTCTCTTCCATAATTAGGAATGCTGATGCTGAGTTAGCTTTTTTCAAATTACTCAATTAAGCAGCAGTGCTTTGCAGAATAAGTTGTGTATACATATTTAGCATTCAGGAATGTTATCTTCAACAATATTTAAAGAAGCATTTAGTAATATAGACATTTTAAGCAGTTTTACTGTGAACATTTCTTTTAAATTTTGTCAGTTTTCAAAATTGTTAAAGTTTACTTACCTTTTACTTTGTAAATACAAGCTTAACACTTTTACAGTATATGGAACTGGTATATTAATGATGCACTTATTTCAATGAATGGAGATGTGCTACATTTTTTATTCACTGGCAGTATTCCTTTGTCAACCAACTACCTATAGTTCATTAAATTTTGCTTATGATGTTTGAAGTGCATTTTTACAGAGATTTTTGTCACCCTAAGTGGTTGATTAATTTCTTAGATAGATAACTGTTCATTTGCTTATCTCCTCTTCTAAACTCTTTGTCATAATTTTCATTTTCACCTTATTGATTAGGAGGTCCACTCCCTTGCTTCATTGGAAATCTTACATTATAACAACAACAACAACAACAACATTTATTTATATAGCGCATTTTCATACAAATAATGTAGCTCAAAGTGCTTTACATGATGAGGAAAAAAGAAATAAAAGACAATGTAAGAATTAAAATTAGACAACACTAATTAACATAGAATAAGAGTAAGGTCCGATGGCCAGGGAGGACAGAAAAAACCAAAAAAAAAAACTCCAGACGGCTGGAGAGAAAAAATAAAATCTGCAGGGGTTCCAGGTCACGAGACCACCCAGCCCCCTCTGGGCAAGTAGGCCCTACAACCTGCAGGGAAAACTTGGGGGTTGGTGGCAGGAATGGCACTCCAGCCACCGTTTATATATAAAAAAAAAAAAAACCTGAGGTGTCACCCAGTGACATAGCGTGGGTGTCGACCACCCGGGGTGGAGGAAAATTTCACCACCCCCTTATTTAGGTATTTAAAATTAAAAGACTAAAATATACAGTAATTCTTTGCCACCCCCTAAAAGTGCCCCTGCTGCCCCCACTACGCTACGCCACTGGTGTCACCCGCTGCACTCTGGTCCCATTCCAGGTGGTCTGTTGTGTGGTAGGTATGGCAACACGCCGTATCAGCATATACTCCAGCCCCTCTCTCTAACATTTGTGTGAAATCGGCCCTTAAGTTTCCAACTGTTTTCTCCCATTCACTCTGAAAAATGTATTTTAAAGAGTTAGCCAGACTCCACTGGACTAGCGGTTACTCTAAAATCTACTCTCTGTATATAAAATCCTAAGCCTAAAAGTGCAACGATTTTGTGCAATGATTTTATGTCACGCTTTAAATCAGGCTTATTTTAAAACCTACATATATATGTTTGGTATCATTCTTTTCAGAATTTATCAAAGTTTAATGTGATGATGTTTGATTTTCAGATTCTTATTCCATTTTTAAATTGTAAACTAAAATATCAAGAACGCACGTCCCGTGAGACGAGACTTTGTGCCAAGAGATTTAACCACGCCCGGGGTCAGAAATAAAAGACAAAGAGTAGGACAGCTGCTGTACAGGCTTTTAAATGTTCAAAGCGGCGCGCGAGATGCAGATCACATGGCACGGCAGCAGCAAGCCAGCAGCTGATCGAGCAAAGAGGAGGTAAAAAAAAAAAAAAAACACAAAACTATTTGTTTCCCATTGTATCTCCGTTTAAGAGGGGGTTTCGGAGGAGCGACTGCGTCTCCTTGGGATGTGCTCAGCCCCCCTCTTCACAACGCGAGAGACACGAAGTGGCTGGAACATAGCACAGGCAAAGGGGGTAAGCCCCCTAGTAAATAAAATCATTTAAAAATTAAATACAGTCATGACTCCACGTCTGAATTAACGACATGGACACAATAAATGAAATCGAACAGCGTCGAAAAACCCTGGTGTGAGTGGTAGTTTTACAGTATTAATATTAACAGTAATGTATTATTATTACTGTATTTTAATAATTTTAATTCATGTGGTCAATGTATTATGCTAACGTTAAGTTAGGTTACTTGAGGTAAGGTTAGCTTAGAGGAGGTTACATCAGGTCAGGTATACACTTGACACGTCACAGAGGTGCGTCCCACTGATGCACTGCCTTGTATGTGAGGAAGAAAACACATTATTAACTGTAATGATTACAAGTATTTAACTCAAGGACTGTATTTTGTATTAATCATGCTTCAGAGAGCTATATGATATTTTACTTCTATATGATTAGATCTTCATTTAAGGGTAGGAAAGGAATTAAGTTCCTTAATTATAGTCTATAGGTGCATTATAGTCTAAAGCTCTAAAATAAAACAATGTACTACTTAGCGACCTGACTAAAACACCAACGCCCCGAGTTATGCAAATGTACATCTGTGTTGCAAACTATTTTTTTATTTTACAAGAATGTTTACATTAGATGATGGTATTGTGACTCATCCCTACTCATGTTCCCATGTTTTGAATAACTTTTACACATATTAATTTATGAAAACTTTTAAATTATGATGATAAATTAGCCCTGAGCTGCTAACTAGGTATTTTGCCTTTGGTGTTAGGGTCCACAGTCCCAGAGCCTGAGGAAGATGATGATGAAGGAGGAGAAGGAATGGTGGAGGAGGAGTTGGCACCTGTGCGTGTCTCAGAAACAGAGTTCAATCTCTTTGATTACATCAAAAGGTGGGAAACGTCTATGTGGATGGCAAGTGGTGATGATAACAAGAATGTGGGCCATTTTTGTGGTGTCAGTTTTTCATTCTCAAAAGTAAAAATAAACATCATAAAAATGCAGGTTTGTTAAAATATACTGTATTTCACCAGGTTCGCAAGTGCAAACATACTAAAGCCATATATCCTGCTATTGAAGAATTACCAGCAGAACAGCAGCCACACAAACCATTGCATTGTACGCATGCTGCACAGAGTAGCATATGACCTCAAGATGGAGGCTTTGCTCTTTCAGCTTTCTGTATTCTTCCTCTTCAATAAGATCCTGTGGGATCCTGCTGCTGGTGCATACAAGGTGATTCAAGATTAGTTTTGATATTTTTAGGATCATACTGTAACTTCTGTTGTCCTCTTCAGTAATCAAGGTGGACAATTCAGTGGTCATAAGCAATTTTACTGGTAGCATTTAATTTTTGATGTCTTGATTTGACTGACAACAAAGTGTGTTCTTTCTAGGAGCTGGTTACTTTTGTGAAGTTTGTGGTGAATCGGTTCTTTATTTTGTCTGCACAAAACAACAAAGCATATATAGAGCTGCTGTTCTGGAAAAACATAGGTGTGGTGCGAGAGATGGCTGAGGGCTACCAGAAACCAGGAGAAGAGGAGTAAGGATTGCTATTGCAACAACAGACATTTGGGAAGATGCTCGAAGACACCCAGAACTCTTGAATGCTGACCTTTTGACATGTTTCTTTAATTCACAGTGGATCAAAGAAGAAAATTAAGTGGACAGAAGAGGAGGAGAATGAACTTAGAGAGTTATATTTCCAGCACAGTATATCTGGAGGTGAGTGCATATATGTGAGCTTGTCCACTGTATACAACTCCTCTTCTATACAGCCATTTCTTACTAATGTGCCCCTTTCTTTGCATGTTCCAATAGAAAATGCTGATGTCATTGAGATTATCATCCCACTCTTGCGGAATCCAAATCGTACACGAAAACAAGTGGTCAGTCATTTAGTACAGATGGGTTTAGTAAACAGTGCTAAAGACCTAAAGAAAGAGAGGTGAGTTTAGTAGGTGAGTGAATTTGACCATTAAAAAGGTTTCTGGGTTCTATGACCATTAGAGGCAATGCATTAAGAGGTTGACTAAGGTGTGGCGTGTGTATACTCCATTAAAAATACTAAGAACGTAAGGGCAGTTTGTAGAGATATAGAAGCAATATTAAATATTGAACTGAAAATAAAAAATATTCAAGGTTTTTGCTCATCCATATACCATGATCTCTTTGTCGCTGGTTTTCAGGAAGGGTACCCGGATAGTGCTTTGGACAGAAGATCAGGAGCTAGAGCTACAGACCTTGTTTGAACAATTCAGAGAATCAGATGGTGAGTAACCAGACCCTCTTTTACACAAGGCCCCCAAAATGCATCACAACTCTCCCAGTTACGCATTTCATTTACCACTACATTGCTTCATATGTATAAGAACACATTGCATATACACGGTGTTAAATATATACAGTGTACATACGTTTTCTTTGTTTAAGGGTAATTGTTTTAATCTACCACACAGCCCTGACCTGTGGAGAACAAAGGAAGTACTTGACAATTTGATGTTTCCTTATTTAATGATTTCTTTTCCATATTTTCTGTATTACAGATATCTTGGGGAACATTATGAAGCACATAACTGCAAAGCGTTCCAGGGCACGGCTTGTGGAGAAACTGCTCAGCCTAGGTCTCATCTCTGAGCGGAAGGAGCTATACAAGAAACGACGGAAACAGCCCACTGTCAAACTTTCTGGCATGGTACTAGTGATTTTGGCAGTTGATGACTCCACGGTTACAGCTGCTTTTGTCTCATCTGAGTGCTGGTATTATAATAATATGATAATGCTCTGTTCTTATTATAATGGACAGGACTGAATTTAATAGTCACCTCTAAATATATAAAACATGAATACAGTACCTGCTTCTGTTCCCAGTTCACCGCTCAGATTTCAATGTCTTGTTGTTTTTCATAAAAGTTGATTACAGGAGATAATTCTCAAACTGTTCAAATCTGGGGATTTATGACTTTGTATTTTTTGGATTCTTTCTAGACAGAAGATGACTTCTTGAAGGAGATAGAAGGTGAGTTTGACAATGGTGTTTCAGATGATGAGGAGCCAGAAGAGGAACTTGAAGAAAGTGACTATGAAATAGAAGATGAAATGCCAAAAAAGCAAAATAGCAAAGAACGCCGAAAAACTCAGGAATTTTCAGTGAAGCCACCTCATGTAGTAAGAGAAATTGTGGAACAGATGCATAATGAAGGTGAATAGGTTGCAAGAACCAAATTAATGAGATTAACCTCATGACAATACTACAACCAAGTTGTCTTTTTTTTATTTTATTTTTTTTTTTTGTCAGGAATGTTGGGTCCCTTACAGTGGCTTCAAAGCTGCCTAAAACGAACAGCAGATGACAGAGAAACTGATGGTGAGAATTTACCTGAATGTTATTAACATCTACCAATCATTTTTACAGTGAACTTGATGCAATTTGGGAATGAGCTCCTTGGAGAGTAGCAAAATAAGATGGCAGTAGGCAATAAAATGTACATGATTTAATCAAGTCTAATGGATGTTTTAAAAAAAAATGAGAATGAAGGCACTTTTTAAAAGAATTCTAAAATTGTTACCATTTTTGGCATTTTTAGAGCAGTGGTTTTCAACCTTGATGCCACAACAATAGTCCATAAGTGTCTCAGAAGCACTTGTTAATAATTCAGGCCAATGTTTTTGTTTTGTTTTTTTTTTGTTTTTTTATATGAATGCAACTGGGCAAAGTGAAACCTCTGTGAAATTCACTTTAGCACTAGCAAAAAGGTGTTTTAGTTTATGTCTGTGAGCCTGGCGTGCAAGCAGGATGACACCACCAAACTCACTCTCAGTAGCCTATCACTGAGGGTAAATGACTGCTGCTCCCTAGCTGCTGCTTGTGTTGGCACCATTGCATAGATATCCCTCCATCTTGCAGTTGTGTCAACTATTTCAAGCTTCTTGCAGTAGCACACTAACTTGTCGAAACAAGAGGGAGATCTCATCCCTATCACTAGTGGAAGCTTATTTGGTAAAGGAGGCAGCAGTACTGTTAGCTTATAAAGAATTGGCTGAGTGCTAAACAGTCCAACAACAAAGCTGAATCTAACAAGAGAGAGAGGCTACTAATAGTTCAAGAAGAAATGAGAGCATATCTCTTCTGCATTCCACCTAATAAAAAGATCTGCAAATCACGTCAAACCTAAATATCTCATTGAAAAGTTTACGTTTCAGTTTCCATATTTGGCTGAAAAGTTACAATGATAAACCAATTAGTCTGTTTTGTTTAATACTTAATTTCAAAGTAGTGTCCCAAGAGAAAAAATAACATTTATAATTGAAGTAAATTTTAAAAGTATTGAAAAATACTGCTTTACAGGATATTGTTGTGCTTTACTTTTTGTTATTTCATCAATATATTCTTTGTAAATGAGTTTGCATTAAAGTTTAATTACATGTACAATTCTTTCCATCAGAATAATAATAAGGAATTCACAGAATGTTGTGTTATTTCATTGGCAGCATAACAAGGTGGAAGACAGTTTAAAAAATTCAAATTAAATGCAATACAGTGCAGTAAAAAATGTATGCTGGATATTTTCATAAAACCTTGTCTTATTCAGAGCTCAAGAAAAAAATTCTATGCATGTTTCAAGCAGGTTGTTTGCAGGCTGTACCTTTAGTGCCATTGACAGAAGAGAATGAGGATGCTATGGAGAACAAGCCATTTCAGCGTCTTCTGAAGAAATTGGGGATTCGTCCTCCAGCCAATGAGCAGGTGAGACAACTTGGACACTTTTTTCATCAGAAATGAATGATATATTTGATTTTTAAAGCACTCCTAGAGCAGATGTCTACTTTTTTCAGATACTATAAATCTTGAGTTTACAGATTGGAGAAAACTTGCTGCAATCAGCAATACAGAATGTGGCCACTAGATGACACTCTTCTTTGTAAATTACCTTTAGAATAATTCTTTCAAATTGAAGCTGGCATGTTTCTTTAACTTCACAAGAATATTTAATCTTAACAATGCAAATGTGACTATAGGGATAAAAGGACTGAATCTGAATATTTAAAGTTTATTTCTGTTCATCTTTTAATACTTCAAGGGCTAATTGCCTTTATAAAACAACACAAGAACAAAATATATTTTACATAAATTTAAACTGGGTAACAAGTACTCTGTAAAATATTTTTACATGCTGGTCATCATGTAGTACATTCTTAATGGAAGTTTTTTTCCTTGATACGGGGCTTTTAAATGTTGCTATTTACATGTCTGTTAGCTTATAACTAGCATATTCAGTTTTCTTTTTAATTTCAATTTATTTTCAAATGTGTCGAATTAAATCATTCATTCATTCAGTTTAGCTTTCATATACAGTACTATTGTAAAATTAATTCACATGCATTGCAGATCATTTATTTTTTTAAATGGAGTAAGCATACAAACGTGAGATCAAAAAGAACAGTTGATAATCTGCATGGTGAATGGACAATATCTTCATGAAACATGCATAGCTGATTTTAAATGCAAGGGGAAGGATGGGAAAAGGTGAGCTTTCAGTTGTAATTCAAGTCTTAATACTAACAGAGCTTCAGAGAGAGAGAACAATGGTGAAGTGTTTCTAAGAAATAAACATCAAGAAGACAGACGTTGGCAGACGAGTACAGTATCTTGCAGATTAATATGAGGTGAATAGTGATGATGACTAAGCAGAATTGTTTTCTACAGTTTTGGAGATAATTATATAGATAGACAATTTGACTTCCTGAACCTTTGAGCTAGCTGAGATATGTTTTTATTGCATTTGGTTCAAGTCAACACTCTGCCACCAGCATTTGGAATCTGTTATATCTGTTACTAGTTCAAGTATCAGCTGTTTGAAGAAGGATGTTCGTAATTTGCAGAAGAGCTGTCTGAACGCATTGATAATACCACGTTTTCATTTAAGTACTGAACAAGCTAAGCAGGAAAAAATACATTGTAGAGTTTTAGATAGAAAGGGAAGGCTGCATTATGTATGAAAGTTAGTCAGAATGGAAAACTTGAAAGTTTGTTTTCTTAAATATACAGATAACATTTGCATACTTTGAGGGTCTCAAAAATCAAACCTTAATAAAGAGGTGAATGGAGTAATATCACTGTAACAAATCTTCAGAAGACTATTCAGTGTAGACTGAGGGGACTGGTCAAAAATTTCAAGAGAAATGATTCAGAAGATAGCAACAGGAATGGTACATAGTAGAAAGTGGCTGTGGCACTAGAAAATGTTGAGGGAAAGAGTTGCTGTAAGGGAGTAGCAAGCTTGAAAATGGGGTACAGCATTAAAAAATCTGCATTCTCAATGGTATGAAAGCACATGTATAGCACAATAAGTGGTCATATTTTGCACATTAAGGTAAGGCTAATTGACCTATGAGTGATGGGATATATCATTAATGGAAACCTAACATCAGACATGTTGTTTTACATTACTGATCCTTATATGCTTGTCTACCATTTGCCTTCAGGCCGTTGTCAGCATGCTCAAAATAAGTGGACACTAGCATGACAATCTGCTGCTCACAGTTATCAAATTGCTTTCCTCTGATAGGAGACCTTCTGGCGCATTCCCAACAATATTGGCCCATCACAGTTACGTGACATTGCCTCCTCACTGTCTTTGCTTGGTGAAGCAGAGCATGAAACTGAAGTCCCTGATCAGAAGACCACACCCACAGTTACAAAGGAGAGGGTGGAGGACAATGAGCAGGAACAGAATGAGCAACGGGTGCAGGCCATGCAAGCTTTGGTTTTGGCCCGCAAGAAAAAGCAGCAGCAAAACTATACAGCTGGTAGGTTGGCTCTCTCATTTTTAATGAAGTAACAGTTTTGGTGTACAAAAACCATTTTAGTTGACGCTTTCCATTTTATAATTAAGATCTGAACAGATGAAGCTTTAAAAGCTTAAGTTTAACAATATGCATGAGCAACAACTAGGAAAGGAGAGACAACTGGACTGTGTTAACATACATGCTTTTTATTGGGCACAAGCGATATAGCATGTTTTCTTCAAGAATACTACCTTGTGTGGGACACTTTTTTACTTCAAGCTGCTAGTTGCGCTGTTAAGTGCCATTAATTCTGATCAGCTTAAATAAAGATGCTTTATATTGTAAACCTTCCATAATTTCTATTTGTACTTTATAGAGCAACATAATGAATGTTAAATAGTTGTGCAAAAATTTTGGCTTCGATTTATAATTGTCATTTTGCATGATCCTAACAAAATAAAGTATGAATTTTGCCGATTATCCTGAAAAACCAAAACAGAAATTATTTTTGCCATTAGTTCAGCTCAGATTTTTTAATCCATTGGGCTTTCTAAATTGTGTATATTCATAATTGCTCTCAAGGTAATGCTTTGACTGTTTCTTTGCAGAACCATTACAATGTATTCGGCAATCTGATTCAGATTCGGATGCTGAAGCTAGTAGGTATGTTGGTGTCTTTTTAGAACTGCCTGTCATGTTATCCTCAAGACCCAGCTGTAACATTTGTTCATTTATGCAATTAGTAGGCAAAAAACAAGAGTAACTACCAAAACATCAGTGAAACGAGGACGAGTGCTGGAAAGTGATGATGAGAACTGTAAGTATAAGTAACTATGGCGCTGGATTTCTATTGGCTACCCAATACAATTTTTTATTTTCAGTACAGTGTAACCAGAGGTTATTTGTATGTTTTTTCTGCTTACCTGTCCATTGGTTATTTTGTTTTTCTCAACATCTAATAGTTGAATGTTTTTTCGCAATCTAAAGATTTCAGTTGGTTGTCCCATTGTTTCTATTAAATTATTGCTGCCCATTTGTCTTTACACTCTGTCCAATGCAAAAAACATTCTACTGACTAAGAAACATCTTTTTCTGATTAGTCTGTTTTGGGAAGTAGATGAGAAACAAATCTGAATTGATGTTTGCAGCAAGGCCCTTCACAACACATAACTAAGCCACCTGTGCTAACTTTGTAGGGGACGATACAGCTGACACCACACAAATAACAGTAGATGAGCCAGAGCTGGATTCAGACGTGGAGACAAGACCAGCACCTACCAAACGCAGACGCCAAAGAATTGAAGATGATGATGGCGACGAAGACTGAGGTTTTGCCTATAAATTCTCAAAGGAAATACAATCTTTCGTGAAGATGAAAAGAGCTGAGAGTTTTGGATGTACAAATTTGAAAATGTTTTGGCCAAGACAGTACAACACTTTTCCTACCAGTCTGTCACCATGGTGACTAATGAACAAACGCCTTCCAGTGCTGGAATCTGGCAGTCTCTGCTGTGGCACACAGATAAAAAGTCCAATAGAACTTAAGATCAGAGTTCATCCATCATTCCCACGACAGGCAGTTTGTGGTGGGAGGGGCACACTAACCCCTGACTCACCACCACCACCTCCTTTTTCTGAAAGCCTTCGAATGAGAGAAAAGCTGAAAGGCTACAGGCCAATATTCCATATTGAATCCATATAGCTGTAAAGTGAAGGCTGCTGTGCACAGTCTGGTAATACTTGTTCACTGTTGCTTTAAACAGTTTTTCTCAATGTGCAGACTTGGGACTTGAGAAGGAAATGCCGTGTCTGTCCGTGGTTTTCCTAGTGGAAACACACTAGTGATCTGGATTTTCCCATGATTTATTATCATGAAACTCATTAGCTAGTTTTGTAATTTATTTTCAATATTTGCTAAGCTTAATAAAGTGGTGCCGACTCTTGTGCTTTTCCAGTTTTGTTCATTGATGGATAGGACTTTATCAAATATACCTGGAGGGATAGTTTCTGAACTTGTTTGTTATATCAGACAGTATATCCATTCTAGTTAGGGAAACTGAATAAGACGGGTTAATACCATTGTTAACTGAAAAGTAGGCATTTAAGGAGGAAGATTGGAAGACAGATAAAAGTAAAAATGTAAACAGATTTCTGCCTGGTGAGAAATTAAACCACAAGGAACAAGCTTTCTCTGACTGTAATTTAAAGCAGGATTAAGAGGACCTCCAAATCCTCCATCCATCAAGTAAACCAATTTTTTCCCTACAGGGTTCTGGACAGATAGAGGCTGACTGTATTGGACAATTGGTAGAAATGAATTCTTGGTAGATGAAGTTTAAAAAAAAAAAAAAAATTCACACGTGGAAAATATGCAGGTTTCATGCAGACAGTGTCAGGGTTAAAAACAACCCAGGTCCCTAGACATGTGAGATAGCACTGACCATTTAAGTATCCACTTTCAAATCTCAACATTTTCTTTGATGTGCTACATTAATAGAAATTCTGTATAAGCTATATTTGGCTAACTGGACTAGTATTGTCAGAATCGTGATACCTTATCATGGATTTATTATTTTATTACATACTTTGAGGCAATCCTCAGTGGTCACCCAGTGCTTCCCTTTGTTGTTTTTCAAATGATCCTCAGAGAATTTTTGCCATCACAGTGGCATCCAATTTGTTGGTGTGCTGTTACTGATCAATCAGCATCTGTAATTCCACACTGTAAACATATTATGTGTGTGTCCAATCACATTAAGGACTGTTTCTAATTAGCTGCACCCTATTGCCTTTGTTACACCTTCCTCATCTGTGTGTATTTTTGTGAAAGGGGGTCTTTTTGGAACATCTGGACTATATTAACCACATCCTGTCAAACATCCGGTCACCAGTTTTTCAAAGAGCTTTGGAGGGGAATGGAACAAACACTGGAAATTATGTGACTTTTGTAATAACATTAACACAGGATATTGCATATATTTTTGACATTAACTTGAATATGTTTTGGACTTTATTTATCAGAACTGTACAATTTTTACTGAGAATATCTTCTCACTCTGTAGATTAGTTTGTCCAAACATGCAATAGCACAGTGCTCCAACTTATTTCTTATGTATTTCTTCCCTCTTTTGTTTAATATGGCACTTTTTGTATAGAAACAAAAATAAGAGATGATGGGGGAAAATAACAGAAATATTTGTTGCTTTTATTCTATGTGCATAATAACTTTTTTCTGAATATTTGTGATTCATTCCTTTTCAAATTTTCACTAAACTTTTAATACTAACTTTATTGGACTGAGAAATTTCTTTTATTACGTGTTTGACTCATGCTGGATCCTACCTTACCAACTCAGTAGCTGCTCAATTTTGGAAAAGATGCAGCTACACTTATTAATACCCTGTTCTGTTGACTGACCATAAGATTAACTGTAAGCTTTGTCATGTTAGCATAATGGCTATAATTTTTTTCCCTTCCTATTCATAGTCACAAGAGTTTTGAGTAAATGCAATACAAATTGCATTACGATGGCTCTGGATATAACATGTAGAGCATTTAAAAGAAACAGTTCTACCATTTTAATGTGTGTTAAACAATACATGCACTTTAATATTTCAGCTTTTTCTGTTGAACAATTGCTGCTCACTGTCACCTCAGGATATAATTCGCCCTTCCAAAAAAATAAAGATCTGCAAGATATCACAATTATTTCAACCTAGTTGTCATTAAATTTAACAAATTATAACAATTGGTGAATTGTGATGTAATGCAGAATGTTAATAATGTCAAATAAAGCCAGTAAGTGAAGTGGGTTTTGCCAGACTTGGAATGATAAAGATTATACTACAGAATTGTCCCCTTTTCTTAATATGCAACATCATTATGTATGTATACAATAAATGCTTCATTCTTGAACTGATCAGAATAATTCCGCATTTACATCTCATTGGAGGAATTGTAATTAAGAGGTTTGCTTGAAAAGTATATTCACATCAATATCATAGTCATAAATACAATTTCGAGACTGTTATGGATATCGGGTTCTATTTAACGCTGAGCTTATGCCACCAACTGGAGATATAGCAATAAAAAAATGGTATGTCAGAGGAAAATCCTGCTGGTATTTTAACTGCAATCTGTGTTTGGTTGACTAGCTAGACAGACTATTTATTGCATGCTGCAATTAGAATACCAGATTTAACAGTTTCACTTAAACTAATATGGTATGGAACATGCTCTACCATTATCAGCAAATACTGTATGTTTTGCTTACAAATAATTCTAATGTCACTGAAATTTATATTTTGTGTGAACAATCTAGTTATTTCAAGCCGCAGCAGTTTCATGAAGGGTCTTTTTTGGGTGAATTTAACCATTTAGGGTTATATGAATACTTCCAAGTTAGCAATGCACTCTCTTTTATATCTATGTATTGATCATGGATGCCACTTTAGATTTCATGAATTTGAATCTCACATGTATACTCCCAAGCAGTGCATAAAGCCACGCATTATCTGGAAATAAATGCAATGGATATGTAGAAAACAATGAACGGACACCAGGAACTCCTATTTGGTCCACCTGTACATTTTGCTATGCAAGCACGTGTGCCATTTTCTCCATTGTGTGGCAAACTTCAAATAGTTTTGGTAATACGTTTTTACACGTGGCCAAAAAACTTCTCACTTGGGCAAGACCAATCGTGAGAGCAAATTGTTAAAGTCAAAGTTATTGATACAGAAAAGCAAGGGAAGCTAATTTTTAAAGATGACAGAGTGTTTACTCAAAATTGTGTAAAAGAAAGTGTTTTCTGCTTATAATCAGATTTTCCCCATGTGTTTAATAAAGTTTATCTAATCTAACTATGTTATTTAATTCAATAGATTTATACAAGTATACACCAATCAACCACAACATCAAATTTACCAGCCTAATATTGTGTGGGTCCCCCTGGTGCCTCCAAAACAGCTCCGACTCCTCGAGGCATGACTCCACAAGACCACTTATGGGGTGACCTGTGGTATCTGTCACCAGGACATTAGCAGCAGATCTTTCAGAGCCAGTAAGTTATGAGGTGGGGCCTCCATGGATCAGACTTGTTTTTCCAGCACATCCCACAATGCTCGTTTGGATTGAGATCTGGGGAGCTTGTAGGCCAAGTTGACACCTTGAACACTTATTCATGTTTTTCAAACCATTGCTCAACAATTTTTATGGTGTGCTGGGGGCACATTATCCTGATGAAAGAGGCCACAGCCATCAAGGGAATACTGTTGTCATAAAGGGGTGTACATGGTCGGCAACGATCTTAAGATAGGTGGTAATGTGTCAAAGTAACACACATGAATGCCATGACCCAAGGTTTCCCAGTAGAATATTGTGCAGAGCATCACACTGCCTCCACCAGCTTGTCTTCCTTCCATAGTACATCCTGCAGCCATCTCTTCCCCAGGTAAATGAAGCACACACACCCAGATGCCCACATTATCTAAAAGAAATCATGATTCATCAATTTCTTTTATTACTCCACGGTCCATTTCTGACAAATGTGCTCATTGTTGGCACTTCTGGTGGTGGACGAGGGTCAGCACAGGTACTCTAATTGGTATGCAGCCCCATACACAGCAACCTATGATGCACTGTGTGTTCTGACACCTTTCTGTCATGGCCAGCATTAAGGTTTTCAACAATTTGTGCTACAGTAGCTCTTCTGTCAGATCAGACCAGGTGGGCAAGCTTTTGCTGTCCATGTGCCTCTTGGGTGTCCATGACCCTGCCACCAGTTCACCTATTGTTCTTCCTTGGACCAGTTTTGGTAGGTACTTAGCACTGTATACTGGGAACACCCCACAAAATCTGCCTTTTTTTAGAGATGCACTGACCCAGTCATCTAGTCCTCACAATTTGGCCCTTGTCAAAGTTGATAAGATCTTTACACTTGCAAGAACTGACAGTTCACTTGCTGCCTAATATTTCCCACCCCTTGACAGTTGCTAATGTAACAAGATAAGCAATGTCATTCACTTCCCGATTTAGTTGTTTTAATGCTGTGGCTAAGTATTTAAGCATAAAAGTTCTTATAAGCACTGTGCACCCGTACAATACTGCAAATTTCTTTCCATGGATGGTAGAATGTACTGTTATATAGTAGCTAGTCTCCAATACCTAACGTGATATGAACTTGGAAAGTATTAAATTATAGGCAAAAGGTACAAAATGAGGGAAGGGAGAATGTGGCTTAGTTTTGCAAGTTTGATTTTGTCCTCTGGCTGCTTTTTGACTTCTCCATTAGCTAAAAATCAGACAGCCTATTACAGCATTCTGAAGCAAAGATCAGAACCATGGCTATAAAGGTGAATCCAAGCCAACAGCAGCTCCTTTTCACTGTCTGACATTAATTGCATCATTCATCTAGAATCACACTTTTCTGTTAGACTGTGTTTTACAAGTCTGTAAGCACCTACTTCAGCAGTAGTATTATGTTTGACCAGAAATAAAAGCTAGTATTTCAGCTCCAATCCCAAAAAATAAATACACACGGCAGATGCTTGTAGAGACCACTGCCTGGTATCTGCATACAAAAGGATGACAAGTTCAGTACAGTTTTGCATTTCATTACATTATGTTGTAGTGCTACTCTCAAATACACAACTTACCAGATTTCTGGATTTGTCCCCAGTTATGTTTTTGGGAAAATAGTTGCAAACAGTTGTGCATAATTAACATTTATTCAGCTGTTGAAACAGTCTTGTTAAAGAGCCAAATTTAACAATGTACCTGCCCAGCTCTGTCTCCATCTTTAGAGATTTTGTAGATTCTGGGGTGTCTGCAAATGACCAAATATTACATCAGCTGCAAAATTAAAAAAATATTTAGAATATACATTTAATAATGATAACAAAATGCACAAAGTTGTGTGGATGAAGATTAATTCACTGTGATGCAGTTGCTGTTTCACAGTTCACATTCTCTTCATGCCTGCATGAATTTTTCTCCCACTACCCAATGACATGCATGTTAGTTCAACTGGAAACTCTAAAATGGCCCTGGCATGAGTGGGTGTGGGTTTAAATGAGCCCTGCCATGTATGCCAGTGCTTTGGAACAGGTCCCAATGCCCTGCATCCTTGATCTGGATAACAAAATTAATGGATGAAGATCACATCGGATTTTAGGAGCCTTTTATGCACAAATCCAGGAAATTTCCAATGTAGCTACAAGCTTTATCTCACAACTGTGGTTCTGTATTGTTGTTTATTATAATTGTTTCCTATAATTTGCCTGAAGCAGCTATTAAGCTAACTGGCCTTCAGTTACAAAGATTAGCCCAATTGCCATTTTTATTAATGGGAATGAGTCTTATTAGCTTCTTCACTGGAGATTTCCCCCATAGTGACTTCTGAAAATTCACATTAAGTGCTTATGTCTTACAGTCAATACAGTATACTCCAGAATTTCTCAGTGGTCTCTTGAGTAAACATAAGAGAGTTTAAAGTTTCTTTCTGCCTGTCTCATTGATTTTTCTCCTTTATGTTGCTGCCTCCCTTGGCATCTCAGTCATTTCTGTCTGGTGACTACCACCTAGTTATGAAATACCCCTCAAACAAAAGATTGTCAGAAAACCTGTGTTTGCCCCAAGCATAATGTAACATCCTGAAACTCTCTTTAGTTTCACGCAATGTACTATAGCCTTCCCCGGCAGCATGTCACACTAGGCAGGAACAAGCCTCCTACAGTGCCCCAGTACCCACTCACACAAACATCCAAAAAGCTCATTTAAAATGACTAATTAATTTAATATTAATGATTTTTGGGTTGTGGGAGTATAGTCCATAGAGACATAGGGTGGACATGCAAACTCCACACTGATAGTGCCAGGCCATGGGGCTCAAAGCTAGCATGCTGTATAAGTGAAACTGCATTGCTAACCACTGTGCCACCAACCAGCCTTCATCTACGTCTCATTTCCAGTTCTCAAACACAACAGTCAAGTTTCTTGGTGGATCTTACATGGCACACATGCATCCATATCGGTCTATAAAATTCTGCTGATTTCATGGCACTAGCTCCATTCAGCCTGAGACCAAATTTTCACCTTCATAAGCAAACTTACACCAGTTCAACAATCTGAAATGGGTAGTTCAAGACAAACTGGGGAAGCTGGCAGCCTATGTTGAGGCACTGAAGCCAGAGGTGAAGGGGTCATCTGGAATGAGAAATTTTCCCAGACTCTTAAGTAATGCACAAAGGCCTCATTTACATCACTTGAAATCTCTGCCCAGCCAGCAGGCTTGGCTCACTTTGTGTGTGTGTGTGTGTGTGTTTTCTTTACAGACCAAATTCCTGAAAGCAAATAGGACTGAAAGATGTTGCTTGGCATAACTAACAAAGAGGCAAGAGGGGACATGACCTTGACTGAGAACTCATGAGACAGGTTGAATCTTTCTTCAAAATTTTAATTTGGTGTCTTTTTTCTGGCAGTCGGGACTTTACTAATCACTTAATGGCACACACAAGACAAAGGAAAGTCCCAAACTGCTACTCCTATGCAACACCATCCCACCTCAAACACAAGCTGGACACATCCTGGCACTGCTTTATTCTCACTCACATAAAACTGGCTTTTGCTTCCCTGTCCACCCTTTAATTATGAAGTCTGTATAACATAAGGCCACTTTGTTGATTAGTCTATATCAGGGTCTCTGGGGGCCTAGCCCAACAGAATCAGGTGCAAAGCAAAAAACCAGCTCTGAATAAAGCTTTAGTCCATTATAGGACCCAAATAACAGGTTGCTGATAAAACCAGTCTCTTCCAGCTTTGTGCCACTGGCAACCAACACTTGATAGAATTGTCCCTGTGACACCACAGACTTCAAAGCCTTAACTACCTACTTGTTTCAACCACACTTAAGCTGCCAACCCAGGCTTTCAGCAACAATATTTACACTTAATCTGATTTACTAGATGTATAATAAGGCACAATGGCTTTGGCAGCAAAGAAAAAAACAATTTAGCCGATTCTCCTGTAGCAAATTACAAAGTTACACTGGTGATTTTTCCTAAATCCTAGGATAATATACTATTCTTAAGTTATAAAGTCAGAATGTGGATTGCCCTGAAAGACAAAAGGCTGGCATCACTCTAGCTAAAGTGGAAAAGACTGTTGTAACTGACCAGACTATAAAAGATATGTTACTGCTTGACCAGCTGTCCTTGAATTTTTAATTCTGATAGATGACTAGGGTGATCAATGCTGAAATGAGTTCAAATATGTTGCAACTCAGCCCACTGCAACAGAGGGGGCCACGTATATTGTTTGTGTTTAAAACGACCAATTAGAAACTGGCTGGGTAAGTCTGGAAAAAAGGCCCCCTGCTGAGTACTGTTCATTTACATGCAGGGCATGTTCAATGCAGTACCTCGCAACCAGATGGGGAGCGTCTGCGTCAGCTGCAAAGTGCCACCAAGTGGGCTGGGATGCAAGAAGAGTATTGGGATCAAACAGAAATTGAATACTAGCTCCTTGATGGGACAGCTCTCTTAGCTGTGGAAATTTTTAAGTTGACGTTTGTAAAACTCTAGTTTTAAGCAGAAGAGGCTGTGGTACCACTTGGCAAAAGAGCATTTGTGAATTGTGGCAGCTATGACAGTGAGAATCCCAAAGATGAAAACATTTTTGGGCTTTTTTGTTATTGCTGAGCTTGGAGTGAAAGATGGATGGCAAGGTAGGTCCTGATAGTAAAAAAAAATGTTTGTGATACATGCAGAAATTTTATTCAGTTGTGCACCAAACTCATTCTGCCTAATCAACATGCATCCCAGTTCACAATGTAGACAACACAATAAGCTACATACATTGACTTGGTGTATCCTAAAATACAATCATATGGACATGGAGCCTTACACATGCAGAACATACTACATATTCTTTTCACACTCACATAAACATACATGATTTATACTCTTGGACTCTCGCACACTTCACCACACCACTTTCTCGTATATTCATTCAGATTATCCACAAACACATCTTGTTACGCAGGATGGGTTTCACCATGAGCACCATTCAGACAAACTTACTCAATGACCAACATTAGATAAATTGCCACAGAACTCTCTTGAAAGAAATCAAAATTATCAAGATAATAGTAGTAATGATAGAACTGTGTTATCATTAAAGAATTCACTGATGTTATTTCATGTATTTTACCTAATAATCTATATGTTACCTGGGGACTTCAGTTAAATGTATGAAGTACAGAAAAATACTTATTGTACAGAATAACAATTCTATAATCTAGCTATTGTGAACCAGTTATACAAGCGTAAAATGATCTTAACTGAAAATGTATAATTAAGGTATTTTCTAGGATAACTAGTTAATTCACAGTTACACTCTCACAGCTCCAAATTACTGGGTCCACATCTTGACCCCTCCAAGTCCATCTGTTAGCAGTTCAGTTTACTGTCATTGCCCAAAGATGTTAATTTATCAGCTGATTCTTAATGGAGCGGCTGCCTTGTGCACCCCTCAGATTTAGTGGAATACATGGATTGACAAAATGAAAGGCTAGTTCTATTCCTGGCAGCACTGACTCACAGCACAAGAATTAACACTCAATTTGTTGCAAGAAAATACTGAGATATGTCGGATAACACTTGAAAATATCTGATCAATATTCTAGTCACAAAATAAGTTAATTAAACACACATAATTCAATTCAGTATTTTTATAATTACAGAACTAAATCCAGGGAGTGGTGGCTCTGAGGTTAAGGATCTGCGCTGGTATCCCGAAGGTTGCCGGTTCAAATCCCTGTCACTGCCAAAAGAGATCCTGCTCTGCTGGGCCCTTAACCTTCAATTGCTCCAGGGGCGCTGTACAATGGCTGACCCTGCACTCTGACCCCAAGGTCAGTTCATGCAAAAACTAACAAATTCCTAATACGAGAAATTGTATAAGGCGAAATAAAGCACAAAAAAAAAAAAACTAAGCAAGAGTAAAACTGGGGATAAACAGTGAAAAACTGCTTTTGTGACCTTGTTGTTGATTTGTATTTTATATAGCACTACTCATAATAATGGCTCTGGATCTTTGGCTCTCTAAGGAACAGTTGATAGACAATGAAGCTGAGCAAGTATCAGTCAGGGCCAGTGACCCTGAACATGGGGTCCCCTCAGGGATGTGTTCTGTCTCCTCTCCTTTACCGATGACTGCACCTCCAATAACCCATCTGTTAACTTGAATACCTTGATAACAGTACAAATGATTGTGGGTTTTAGGAGACCTCCTGCTCCCCTGGTTACAAATGGTGTCACTCTCAACAGGCTGGAATAATTTACATTTCTCGGCATAACTATCACTCACAGTTTATAAACGGATGAAAACATAATTTCTTTTTTAAAATCAGCTCAGCGGCCTATGCTTTATATACAATTTAATAAGTTTAACCTGCCCCAATCAGTGTTGCTTCAGTTTTATCTAGCTGTCACTGCAAGCATCCTCACTTTCTTCATAACAGTCGGGTATGGCTGTGCATCTACGCACTCAAAACATAAACTGCACTGTGTTATCTGAAAAGGATTGTGGACCTGAAATTGGACTCTACTTAAGACGTGTATACACCACACGTCAGAAAAAGTGATAGAAATACAACTCAAGACTACACTCACCCAGGTAACTATCTCTTTCTGTTATTACAACATCAGAAACATTACCAGTCAAATAAAGAAAGAAATGCAAGACACATAAACGGTTTCTTTCCTTCTGCAGTCTCTGATTTATGCCTGGTTCTCCCTGATTGCAAAATTATTTTTACTATATAAAGGCTTAAATGATAATGTTAATGGCCATGAGTGCAATTCTGCTTTGTCAAACTGTTTTATATATTGGTGTTTTTGTGCAATATATTATTATTCTCTATGTGTGTCATGAATTGTGTCATGTATTGTACATTATATTGGGCTGTTAATTGTATTGACTTTTGTTGCCTCAAGAGAAATTGCTTGACAATAAAGTTCAAGTCCATTCTATTATATGCAATGACATATTTAAAATCAGTAAACAAAACCTTTCAGTAATATTTTACAGTCAAAAGTCTAAAGCGTATGTAAGTGAACAACAACCAAAGAGTTCAGTGGAGTAGATATATAGCCTGAGAAACAGTAAGGTGGAAACAGGGTTAGTAATAATAATAATAATGATACATTTTATTTATTTGTAGGCGCCTTTCTAAAAACTCAAGGACACCGAACAATAGACAAAACACAGATTATAAATAAAAGTAAAATACAAAAGTTAAAATCAGACAGAGCAATTGTAATCAAAGAGAAAAAGCAGTCTTAAACAAATGAGTTTTAAGTTTAGATTTGAAAAGTGAAAATGATTCAATATTTCTAAGTTCAGATGGTAGTGAGTTCCAAAGCTGGGGAGCAGAACAACTGAATGCTGTGCTCCCCATAGTTTAGATGGACATAGGGGACAGTCAAGTGGATGGAAGAAAAGGATCTAAGGGTACGGGAGGGAATGTCAACATGGAGGAGGTCAGACAGATAAGGAGGGGCAAGGTTATGGATAGCCTTAAAAGTTAGTAGTTGAACTTTGAATTGAATTCGGAACTGAACTGGAAGCCAGTGAAGCTGCTGCAAAACAGGAGTGATATGGTGAATAGAGGGGGTTCTAGTAATGATGCGGGCAGCTGAATTCAGAACCAGTTGAAGCTTATAAAGAGATTTGCGAGAAAGACCAAAGAAAAGGGAATTGCAATAATCCAGACGAGAAGTGACAAGGCTATGAACAAGGATAGCAGTGGTGTGGGGAGTGAGGGAGAGGAGAATATGATTAATGTTATGCAAGTGGAAATATGCAGACCGGGAGATGTTACTGATGTGCGACTGAAAGGATAAAGTCCTGTCAAGGATGACACCCAGACTCTTAACCTGTGGGGAAGGGGAGACAGAGGAATTATCAATAACAAATGAACAATGATCAGTTTTGGATAATGTTGATTTTGTACCAATGATGAGAACCTCAGTTTTTTCACTATTTAAGAAAATTTGAAGAAAACCAGGATTTGATTTCTGCTATGCAATGAATAAGTGAGGAGGGTGGAAAGGAAGCTGTAGGTTTGCTAGTGAGATAGAGCTGGGTGTCATTAGCATAACAGTGGAAGCTAATGTTATATTTACAAAAGATATTACCAAGGGGAAGGAGGTAAATAATGAAAAGGAGGGGCCCCAGGACAGAGCCCTGGGGTACACCTGAAGTAACAGCAGTGTGTTGGGATGTGAAAGTTTTAAGCTGAACAAACTGAGTGCGGCCTGAGAGGTAGGATCTGAACCAACCTAGTGGAGTGTGGGTAATGCCAATCGAAGATAATCTATTGAGAAGAGTAGTGTGACAAATAGTGTCAAAGGCTGCGCTCAGAATAGTAATTAAACCAGAATCAGCTGCCATAAGGAGGTCATTAGTAATTTTTGTGCCGTTTCTGTACTGTGAAGGGGACAAAAACCAGACTGGAACTGTTCATACAGATTATTTTGAGATAAATGAGAATGAAGTTGAATAGCCACTATTTTTTCAAGAATTTTGGAAATGAAGGGTAGATTAGAAATAGGACGAAAATTACTGAAATTAGTCGGATCGGCACCAGGTTTTTTCAGTATTGGGGTTACTGCAGCAGTTTTAAAAGATGAAGGAACAGTACCAGTAGTAAGAGAAGAGTGGATTATAGCAGAGATAAGATGGACCAGAGAGGGGAGGCAGACTTTGACCAGAACTGTGTAGGGAGGGGGTCCAGTTGACAGGTGGATGGCTTAGACTTACAGACAAGATCTGAGATTTCTGAAAAGAGGGAAATGAGTGAGTTGGTGGGTGAAATTCAAATTAAGTATTGGAGGAATCAGTACAGAGACACTGATGAATCTTCTGGATTTTTTCATTAAAAAAGGACATAAGGGAATTGCAAAATTCAGTTGAGTAAAGGTGAGAAGGTAAAGAATCCGGGGGATGTGTGATATTATTAAGTAGTGAAAACAATGACTTGGTGTTGCCTTCATTGAAAGAAATAATGTGAGTATAATAGTAACAGCTGCTAACCGAAGAATGGAATAGGAATTTCATTACGGTCACGCTGACTGAAGCACAAGAGAGAAGACGTGGAACCTTAAGCGAGATTTCAAAGATTCCACCAGGAACACCACAAACAGAGCGATGCCCCGTTCACACAATCGGAAAAACACACTAATTGTTATTATTGCAGTGGGCACGCAGAACTGGCTTATTTTCTGCTTAAACTAACACTCCTTCAGACATCCATTATCACATGTACAGACTGTCAGACTAATGCAAAAAACAATTAGAAAAAAAGTCCGGCATACCCTTCGTCTGTATTTGAATTTGTATTTAGCACATCACTTTCATTCTGCGACTGATCTGTTTAAAGCCCAATGACAGCTGTCTCACAGGCAAAGGGCGGGGCGCAAGACTCTCCTTTCCCACGTGGACATACCCCCTGATTTGTAATCGAAGACTGTCTCTGTTCGAATCTAAGATTCGCTGTCTCACTCGCGCACACTCCACACTTGCCCCTTGCAGTTACACAGTCACTCTTCTATGAAATTCATAGCACTGTACTAAACACATGCTGTCTTGCCAACACACCCGAGTAACCCGATCCGACTGGGGTGGGACGACATGGGATGCAACGGGACGGGACGAGGAAGCCCGTCCAGGCCTCGCCTCTCCTCCCGGCGCCCGCCCCCGAAACAGATGGTGCGTCCGGTTCGGTGGATGATGTCAAAAAGCTTTTCAGCCGCTGGCCGCTGAGCGAGCTGAGTAACCAGATACGTGTTCACCTTCGGGGAATGAGTTCAAAAAAAGACGTACTGAAAAGCGGACAACACCGCATTAGCCAGAATACCAGGTGACAAACAGCGAGAGAAGGCGCGGAGCCCAGAGTTTATAAAGACACAAGTGGAGGTAACGAGGCGCTGACAAACTGGCGGTTGGAAAAGGGGTGCGTGTCACTTGAAGTGTTTGTGTGCACGCGCGCGCGTTCCTGCCTCACTCGACGCGGCAACCCAAACACAATCCGAGCAGAACCTCGACGCCCAGCAGTGGTGCACGGCACGACATTAACTAAACATCTTCTAGTGTGTTGCACTCAGCCTTTGAGTGTGCTTGTGCGAATTTAGGTGCGTTTTGTTTTTTCAAGCCATGCGTTCTTTATGTCTTTGCAAGTTTGAATGTTGCGATTGTGTTTGCGGCCGGTTCGGTCTGTTTACGTGTGTGCTTTATATTGTGTGTCACTTGATATTTCCGAGTCAGAATTTACACGTGTCTCCATTTTTCTTATGTTTGACTATACTTTTGATATACTCGTGTGTATTAGTTTGTGTTTACATATAACTTTGTTGGAGTTTTGAGGTATGTTTTGAGGTACGTGTCACTATTGGTAGTGCTACTGTGATGCGTAGGATTGTAGTTTTGTTATTTATGTTTACTACTTTGTGTTTCTTTTGTGGCCGCTTCTGCAAATATGGGGGGGGGGGGGCAATCTTGCAAGATTGATTGATCTTATATATAATTTGAGTGTTCAGTTTTTGTGGTTACATATGTATTTGTGAATATCGTAAATCTTGTAAAACTGCTCGTGCCATTTGCATGTGTTTATCGATAAGCTTATGTTTGTGCATTCAGGTGTTTGACACCCTTTTTTATATGTTCTTACATACAGTATGTGGCCTCATGTGTGGTAATAGTCTTGTATTTCCCAGGTTAATTCTTGTACTTACCTGTGTTACAGTGGCGGCATTTCCTGTGCACATCCTCTCAACGGTGTCTCTATATGTTTTCATTAATGTTGGTGGTAAGTTTTGAAGGAAGCCCATATACATTTTTTTTCTATGATTTGAAAATCCTATAGTTCAGCTCACAGTTTGAGTGGAATGGATTTCTCTGGCCATTGACCAGCTACATCCATGCTTGAATCTGATTTTTTTTTTATATATATATATTACAAGTGTCTTTTCATGCATGTGTGATCACATTGCACTACTCATTTCATGGGACTTTAATGAAGTCAGTCTTGTCATTTTAAATATGCATGTCAACTTGTGTGGGTGTGTTCTTTTGGTATTTACGTATGCATGTGTCACTGTCTTTTGTCAGTGTTCTGTGAGTGTTTACTTGTGATCTCAAGAGTGAGTGTATCCTTCTGGTTATTTTGTCATACAGTATTTCTGTGTTCTTTACTTAAAAAAAAAAACAAAAAAAACTGTGAGGTTTTGTTAACTGTATGTCTTGGTATTTTGTTCTTAGGTTTACTTCTGTGTGGTGGTTTGCCTGCCTCTGTGTTGGGTGTCCATATTTTTTCTGTTGGCATCTTATTAAGGCATACATTTCTTTTTCTGTCTGCATTTTGGTGTCTGTATTTTTCTTGTGTTTTCTCGTGTCTTCTTCTATGTCATTTTGTGAGTCTGAAATTTTTTAAGAGATCTGTATATTTTTAGACATTGTGTTCTTTTTACACGTGTTCATGCTTCTGTGTTCTATTGTGACTTTACATATACTGAAAATGTACATAAAGTATATGATACAAAGATGTGCAGTGTCTCCACTAGAAACTCTGTTGTCCAGTCCAGTAGCAATGTTTGAAGTCTACTTTTCTGGTACATAGCACTATGATGGTTTTACGCCCAATATCCAATGTACTTGTCTTAAAACTAGTTAGGTGCCTGTAAATAAAATGTTAAAGATGTCGCCAGAGCCTATGATTTTGTGAGTGTTTGTCTTCCAGTGACCAGTCATTGGTGCCATATTCTGGGGTTGATAGGGTAAATGCTGTTGGAGATTAATTGCATTATATTTGTTAAAATCTTTTTTTTCTTTTTATTTCTGGTTGTCAGATATACCTGGTTAACCTGTGGTAAGGTTTACCTAATACCAGGTTAACTTAGTGTGTTTTACTTTTGTTCTCTGAGGTTCAGATATTTGTAACCGTTCACTGATAATGTTATGACATGTTAGTCGTGTGGGTATAGTGCTATCCACTCTACTTGGAACTTGTTTGGCAAGCTGATGTAGCCTGTGTTTGATGGAGCTAAATTTTACTGACTTCTTACAGCCAGTGCGAGTAGACTGTCTTATCATTAGATGACAATTGAGACAGTTTGTCATTTGTGCCTGAAGCCTTAGCAGCAGATTGTCACTAATTCCTGATTTTATAAAGACATAGATTTTTTTTACTAGAACTTAAACAAAGTGTGGCCAATTATTCTGTCCGCAGTGCACTTCTATGAAAGCAGTGATGTCACTTATTAATTGCTGAATTCGTAGCTGACATATTATTTATTTTTTTATTTATTTATTTTTTTTTATTGGTGCACTCATTAACTTTGAACTGAATTTCTGTTTACTCCAACAGCTCTTGGGATCTCCAGGCTAGTTTTCTGTTGTCAGTGTATATGTCGATTCTTGGCTATTGTAAGTTGTCAAAAATCACTTGATGAGATTCTCTCTGGTGTAGGGTGTATGCACAGGGTGTTTCTTTGTTGTGTGATATGAGTTCTTAGAACCAGATAGCATGATGCTGCTTGAATTCAGTTTTATTCTACATTTTTCACATCAGCCTATCCCCACTTATCTCTGTATAGATACTTTCAGTTTTTGTACAGAGTTTACAAGATGCTATCCAAGTTCTATTATTCAACAGCTTTGCGATATCGTACTAGAATGTCAGCAGTGTGCCACCTATGCTTTAGAACAGGTCATAAACCTGAAGTTAAGTATCTTTGTGCCTGGCCATTACTTGGATGGGAGACCATCTAGGAAAAGCTTGGGTTGCTTCTGGAAGAGGTAAAGGTAAGGCCAGCAGGGGGCACTTACCTGTGGCCTGAATGTGGATCCCATTGCCCCAGTGCAGTGAAGGAGACACTATGCTGTAAAAATGGCGCCATCCTTCAGGTGAGATGTAAAACCAATCCTGACTCTCTGTGGTCATTAAAAATCCATAGGCATCTTTCAAAAAGAGGAGTGTTTATCCCAATGCCATGGCTAAATTGCCCACCACAACCTTGTCCATCCTGGTCCCCTAATCACACTCTGTCTCTATTTGGCTGTCTCTCTCACCCCTTCACCGCCTAATATCTAATGTGTGATGGGTGTTATGGTGCAATATTGGCTGCCATCACATCATCCAGGTGGGTGCTACACATTGGTGGTGTTGTTGAAATGGTTCCCCTTTGTCTATGTAAAGCGCTTTGAGTAGTCAGAATAGCATTATATAAATCTAATTAATTATTTCTATTATTATTATGTTATTACAGAGTGTTGATAAAGTAATAACCCAGAGGTGTTGATTGGCATCAGTTTTAAACTTGGATGAATAAATTAGTGTGAGTTAGGTTGTTATTATAGCTATTAGAATATAATAGTCTTTCCTAGTTCAGCTGAAGTGCTAATATGCAGCTACATTAAGATGTAAGTAAACATAACAGTGTTATCATTATATAGGTGTGTTTTATGTAATTAATAGCAGTTAATTATAGTGTCCTGCACTAAAAAAGAGTGAAATTATATGAAATAAAACTGTATAAACTTCACATGAAGGGAAATATCGGACTCCATTGTACCCACACCTCTTATCCAAAAATAATGTTTGTGAAAAGTTTAAAGAAGAGGGGGAGGAGGAGGAATAGTGTAAAACAATCAAACTGATGAAATGGAATGTCCATCTTATTTAAACAAAAGGAGTTTAATTGATTAACTGCCTGAAAGTGTTCTGTTTAGTTGTCTTTTTGAAACCGAAAGCATTTCGCAAGATACTCCATGAAAAATATGGAACAGCATCAAAGTAAAATGTTATTAAAGTAGAAATAACTTCAAAAGTAATAAAAAATAACTACCCTGAAGTATTCGACTAAAGAAGCTTTGTAGACCCTTGGTATAGAAGAGAGAAGGTCAGAGATTGTGGATTACAAGGCTAAACCTTTCAGTGAAGCTTTGGAATGATGGAAAGACCATCAGCAAAAATGTTTGGGTGCCTCACAGGATTATATACAATGGGCAGTGTTTGAATTTAAACTTTGAAAATGATTCCAGATTTTAATGAAACTGGAGGGCTTGAGCAGGATGTTCGGTATATCAATAATTATTAGAGTAAATCCAAAGAAATGGGTCATATATTACAATATTCATATCATTGTAATGTAAAATTATTTCACATGGTGCCTTTCAGAGAAAGTATTAGCCATGGAACTCTACAAATTGCATAATAAAATAATAGAAATTTTTATGCTATAAATCCTAATAATCCTTTAGGTGAGTGTAACACCATACTAATATGTTGTTTGACCCCCTTTCGCCTTCAGAACTGCCTTAATTCTACGTGGCATTGATTCAACAAGATGCTGAAAGCATTCTTTAGAAATGTTGGCCCATATTGATAGGATAGCATCTTGCAGTTGATGGAGATTTGTGGGATGCACATCCAGGGCACGAAGCTCCCGTTCCACCACATCCCAAAGATGCTCTATTGGGTTGAGATCTGGTGACTGTGGGGGGCATTTTAGTACAGTGAACTCATTGTCATGTTCAAGAAACCAATTTGAAATGATTCGAGCTTTGTGACATGGTGCATTATCCTGCTGGAAGTAGCCATCAGAGGATGGGTACATGGTGGTCATGAAGGGATGGACATGGTCAGAAACAATGCTCAGGTAGCCTGTGGCATTTAAACGATGCCCAGTTGGCACTAAGGGGCCTAAAGTGTGCCAAGAAAACATCCCCCACACCATTACACCACCACCACCTGCCTGCACAGTGGTAACAAGGCATGATTTATCCATGTTCTCATTCTGTTTATGCCAAATTCTGACTCTACCATTTGAATGTCTCAACAGAAATCGAGACTCATCAGACCAGGCAACATTTTTCCAGTCTTCAACTGTCCAATTTTGGTGAGCTCGTGCAAATTGTAGCCTCTTTTTTCTATTTGTAGTGGAGATGAGTGGTACCCGGTGGGGTCTTCTGCTGTTGTAGCCCATCCGCCTCAAGGTTGTGCGTGTTGTGGCTTCACAAATGCTTTGCTGCATACCTCGGTTGTAACGAGTGGTTATTTCAGTCAAAGTTGCTCTTCTATCAGCTTGAATCAGTCGGCCCATTCTCCTCTGACCTCTAGCATCAACAAGGCATTTTCGCCCACAGGACTGCCGCATACTGGATGTTTTTCCCTTTTCACACCATTCTTTGCAAACCCTAGAAATGGTTGTGCGTGAAAATCCCAGTAACTGAGCAGATTGTGAAATACTCAGACCGGCCCGTCTGGCACCAACAACCATGCCACGCTCAAAATTACTTAAATCACCTTTCTTTCCCATTCTGACATTCAGTTTGGAGTTCAGGAGATTGTCTTGACCAGGACCACACCCCTAAATGCATTGAAGCAACTGCCATGTGATTGGTTGATTAGATAATTGCATTAATGAGAAATTGAACAGGTGTTCCTAATAATCCTTTAGGTGAGTGTATGTTGTTGATGACATTACCACATCATTTCAGAGACACTTGGTGCATAAATGACATTAGTATAATATGGTTAAAAGTACTGTATTGGAATATTGTTTTTACCAGGAACTACTGCTTTACACAAATATTTACGTGACTCTAAATAATACTAACAATTCTTGTAGAATGGTTAAAAATTGTAAAGATTGTAGAAAATGTATGATAGTTAATTAACACATGTAAAGGGAGTGAATGATCTCCTCTTGTTTGTAATCTGTATTCTATTACTGGCTTATGGAAGGTTGTGTCCTTCAGACAACACATCCATGCTAGTACTGTTGGGATAATTGTAAAGATTAGCCCTAGTGTGATACCCCTTACATTTTGTAATTTGCTTACACAGTTTGTGATCATAGGGCACAACTCTATCATTCTGTTGTCTAACTGTGCTGGTGTTTTTTGTGCTTAGATCATTAGTATGTTAAAATCCATTTTTTAAAATAAAAATATTTTAGTTATTTGGTAGATGGAACTATTAGTTTAAAAAAAAAAGCAGCAAAACCAAATATTCGAGGGTAATTTGAAAAATGTTAATTAAGTGACTCTTAGTTAACAAATATAGTTTAAAATATTCATGTGTATATTATACATACAGTATGCACACAATTTTGTGAAAAAACTTAAGCGTTTTCCAAGAAATTAGTCTTTAAGGCATTGCATCTTGGCAATGTGCTTCATGTTGGACTGTCAAAATTGAACGTCTCCTCGAATTACTGCTTAATTAAAGCTGATGATTAGCACAGTAGTGAATGTGACATAAACCGACCACGACACAAGTGGTGTCACAGTGTGCTTCATGTTTCATGGTGCAAGCTCCAAAGCCCCAAGTGCCATGAGTAAATATGAAAAGCTTTAGATTAGCTCAGATTTTCATGTGTCTCCATAGCATGTTGTTTCTTGGTTACATTAGCCCTCGAGTGTTGTCACATGCTCTTTTGACACCAGGCTGCATTCAGTTACTGCTAGTTAATCCAGATATTACCAGTAAAAATGCAAATTCTGCTGGCACTGTCCTGTTTCAAAGCCTATTACAATTAATCTCCCAACAGAAGGGAATTTTGGAAAACTGCCCCATGAGAGGCATATCTTGGCATCACCCTGGCCTTAACTGGCTTGCCAAAATATTTAGGACAGGTGCCTTCTGATATCATGCATGTTTGTAGAAATACAGTTGGACCAAAGCTCTTTTACTAATCTCCGCATTATTCTATAATCAGTGCAGCATGTTGGCTACATACTGAACAGAAAATTAAAACAATGCACCGAACTGGAGCTGTGTGTTGAGGTCCCTAGGCAAAACATATGGTAAGGCGGGTAACATGCACCTGTATAGCATGTCAGTCAAAATTCGGGGTTTGCAGGGAGGGAATTTTAATTGGGCACAAAATAGAAGTTAGGATCTTTTATCTTTAATTAATTTGTTTCGGCTTGGTACAATAGGTTCCATATACTGATGTGTTGCTGCTTTAAATGATGAATGACATAAAATAGATAATTTCTTTGTGAATTGACAAAAGTGGATAATTTATGTAAAGCTGGAAGCTGTGATCTAACCAGGAGTACATTGTTTTCAGTTTATTGATATTGAATGGCCATTCTTGAAGAAAGTAAAGCTGCAGGCTATTGCTAATGATTTAAATAGAACTTGAATAAGCATCACTGGACAACATTTCCTGGTTCTGGATTCAAACTTCTTTTCTGCTTTTCATTTTAAGCGAGTGGTTATTTAATTATATCAATTAAATTACATCTGGGGGAATAAAAACTTTATTATGAAATTACCCTTTTAATATAATAGTACCAGTGTCCATGATCTAACTAGATTTCAATGAGATCATGTGGTAGGTGGTATCAGTCAGTCACACTTCGATTTCAAAGACTGTTAAAGAGTCTTTGGCAAAAAATAAAGAAATGACCATAGCTATTGAGCTCTTTGGGAGGTACATACATTCTGGAATCTTGGGTTCAAATCCTTGCACTTCCAGACTGAATTTTGTGCTTTTGTCCTGTATCTTTGTGACATTGTCTTGTAGTTGTTCAGTTTTCCTCTCGCAAACCACACATGTGCAAATTAGGTAACTGCTGACACTCAATGAGCTTGTTGCTGCCAGCATAGACCCTGGCCCCCCTACTGTCCGTATTGGGATTAAGTGAGTATTGATTTAGAATGAATAATAACTTGAGAGAATATTGCAGTGTTTACCATGCAAAACTTCTCTCTCTCCCTTTCTTCTGTATGACATCTTACTGCAGTGGGTTGCATAGTTGAGCATGGTTATATGGTTATTGTGAGTTTATGATAATGATGCTAGAATTAAATAATTAATTTACATACACATTGTTTAGAATATATACAGTGTTCTAATAAAGACTTATAGTCCAGTTAGGCAGCTAAGAACACTGCCATGGCATCTGAGTGAGGCTTCAAAAAGGGGAGACATTAGGACTATCAGATGATTTGATAATGTACCAACAATGGTCTTTAGGTCTTTTACATGTTACAGAATTAGTCATTAGAAAATAAAATTACTAAGTCTTTAAATATAAGAGAATCATTCATCAATACAGCTTTTTTACATATGGCATTTGACAGGATAATTAGGAAATCAGAGGGGGTAACATTTCAAGTGTATTGGATATAAAAGTGTCAGCCATCTGATAGATTAGGCAACAGAGCTTTGGAAATTTCAGGTAAAAGCAGTGATTTAGAGTTTTGAAACTTCCAGGCTTAAACTAGATTAAGCTATGGTCACACAAGATTTGAAAGCTGCAGCCACACTAAGTAACATGGTCATTCTTGGGGGAAGTAAACAGAAATCCTTAGAGGAGTTACAGTCTCATATTTCCATTAAGGTTAAGATGGAAGTGTTGGCAGTGACATCTGACAGAATTCCAACTTGAAGCAGTTGGAGGCAAAAGCCATATAGGTATGACACTTTTAGTTTCTTATAAAGCCAGTGTTCCGTTACACAATGTCTGGTTCTGGGGCATGTCACATTTCTTGTCGTCAGACCATGTCAGTTTAAATGACTGAAAATTGCTGCCCCATATCTACTTTACAGACAGTTTGCTGATCTTGAAGTGTAGTCGCGCTCACCAATTTTTACGACGGCCAGTGGTGTACTGCCTGATGAAGGCCATGTTGTCCGAAGGGTTACTAGCTTTGTGAGTACAGCTGCAATCTTTGTCTTTTTTTTTATTCTTCTTCCTATTCTATTCTGGTATGTGAAATATGAGGCATCAGACAGACTGGTCTCTCTTCTATTTTGTGAGGTCCAAAACATCCACATTCTTTATTACACATCATATATTATATGCATTGTTCTGGATGAGCATTCAACAGTTGCCAGCTCACATGCACACACAGCCTATCCCTACGACTAAATACAAAACTAGACCTGTTTGATTTTATCAGAGTGAGTTGCAGACTAATTGGAGTGAGTCGTTGGGCATGTCAGACTAGATGATTGTTGGTCATGGGTGCACATCGTTGACTGCCTCTGATTATGTAAACGAAGGCTATGACTGAAAATCACTGGAAAAGTCATATAATGTGACATGACCTTAAGATTACGTGCAAGTCTGTACATTCTGACACAATCAAACTGCAGAGAGCTAATGTAGTAGCCTTCAGAGATATGGCACAATTAGACACCCTTAATTTAAAACATCGTTCCTATGGCAAATAATAGCCAACACACTACAAACTTACAAGTCTGTTTTGTGTGAGAGGTTCTGTCACTCAGGGTTCAGTACTTTCAAGTAACAGGAGCGTAAAGTAGAAAGGGCAATTTATTTAGGATACAGGTCTGTCATGTTTGACTGAGTCAAGTTGCAAGTTTTTGAGATATTTGGGGAGCACACTCCTCAGATATAAAACTCTGTTTCTGTGCAGTTATGTCAGCATCCTCATCCAATGTGGTTAGGCTGAAAGCCTTAGAAATCTGAGACAATGAGCTGCCAAAAGGCAAATCTGTAGGCCCAGGTGAACTGATTTGGACCAGGCTGCAGTGGGTGTAAGTGGCAGGCTTTTCAGGGCCTGTGAAAGAGGAAGCAGGGGGCCATGTGAGCTCTTTTAAAATGTCTGAGAATGTTTTCTGGCTGCAACTGATAATTGCTTGCTTGCCATTTACTCATTTTGCCCTTTGGCTTTTGCATCCATATGATATTTTGGTAGCATTACAATCTGGCCATTGTCAGTGATACCGTGAACCCGTGACAGCTTGTGGGTAGAGGACTGAATGTGAAGCTGGTTGTCGTGAGGGGTGGTTGGCTTATTTACTTGTCTGCTGATAAAAAAAAGAAAAATATTTTTTGTGTCATAACCCCTTTATTTTGCAAAATCTGGTGCAATATATCCAAATGATTCTGCAAAAACTGCCATCTGTGAGCATTTCATAATGCAAAATGCATACTGTCAGACAGAACTATTGATCGAGACAGAGTAGGTTGATGCGGTGGCGGTTGAGTAGAGGATATTCAGAGATGGGCAGTGGGCTTTGTCAATGAGTGGTGACTGGTTGTTCTGCTGCAATGCAATCTAAGTGAAGTGCAGCAGGATTCTTTGCCAAGTTCATTTGACTTGAGAACTATGCTTTGTGACCAGCACCCAGGGGCCCCTGTTGTGAGCTGCACTTCCCACCCTCTTTTTGTTTTGGATGAGACCAAGCCTTAGACAAGCCGTTACAGAGTCAGGCGTGCTGCCATGATGCTGTAAGGTTTTCCGCTGAGAGCCTCAGGGTGGGAATGGGGGTTGGGGGGTGGGCTGCGCTGCATATCAGATTGCTGGCCATCTGTGGAAAAAGTGAATAGACTGGGAAAACTACAGGGCTGCTGCGAGTGTTGGGCTCCTCTGATATACTGCAAAATTGATATAGTGTAGTGACGGGACGCTGCGACTTGAGCGCTGCTCCACCCTTGCACTCCGCAGCAGATTTGTTTTCGAAGGAAGAGGTGGAGAGTTAGACATGTTGAAGGATCTCATTACTTTCTGATAGTCAGTATTGAGATAGTGGAGAATGTTGTCCCAGTGGGTTGATTCTACAGGGAGGGCTGGCCATTGGTTAGAAGCATATCTGAATTGCTATTTCCTTGTTGTTCTTTTTTCTTATGTAACATAATGTAAAAGTTTTGATGATGCACTGACCCTTCTGTGTGGCCCACAGTCCTTATCGTCTGGTCACTCTAAACTCCCTAAGAGATTTGCTAAGGATTCTGTCTTGTCTGTTTTTCCTGCAAGGTCACACTTTAGGACACACTAGAGATATTGGCCTGACTCCAGGCCAGCTATTTCCTGTTGATACAGGCCAAAAAGCCACATGAGTGTCAGGAAATGCAAACGGATCCTGAAGACAGGAGCAGATTTTAAGGTATATTTTGGTAAGGGCTGGCTATAGTGGCTCTGTGATTTTGAGCCTGTAGAAACCCTCTATTTCCAGTTTCAAACTGTACCAAGCAGGATCTTTCATCTTCTCCAATCTAACTGGCAACAATAGAGCCAATGCGATGTCTCTAGCTATTAAAACATATAGGCTAAGTACAGTCAGTTCTCATTATTTATGGAGTTACGTTCCTGTAAAATACTGCGGAAATGGAAACCACCGATACTAAAGATTGATCCTGTGGGAAAAGTGGAGTTAGGTTCCGGCAGACTCTTTTCACCATACCCTTTTGCTACCTGTTACCATATACCCATAATTTTGTGTACTGAAAATCAACTAAGCTCATTGCATTGTGTTTGTCCTTAGGAGAACTTTGCAAAACACTTTTATTAGCACTACACTTCACTGCCATTGTTGAAATTTTAATACATTTATATGAAACATGCATAACAAACTGTCAATACATGGGATATTACCAGAACATGGAGGCTTGCTGACACAATAAACACTGCGAAAATTAAGTCATTAAACTGCGCCACTGAGGCAAACCGGTAGGTACCCGGGCTCCTGTAGGAGGGAGAGATGGAACTGTTCCAGTTAACATGGGACGAGTGGGCAGGACTCAGTGTCGAGGAGGTCAGAAGGCCTGCTGATTCGTGAGTGGTTATGGCAAGGCCAATCCAATCTGTAGTAGCGACGGGAGATGTGTACAAGAGCAGGTAATAAATTGGACTGAGCTAAGGAACCACACTTACTGGGGATATCTTGTATGTGAGGAACATTTGCAAGCCCTGCTCACCTCATGAAAGGGATTCATTAGCTTACCCATGCATCTCTGCAGCCCCAGACATCCAAAGGCATCGGAGCCTTTTTATTAGTTGTGTCGCTACTGTTTGATAAGCCTCAGAATTTTTTTTTCTACTGCCCATGGCCACGAATTAGCATGAGTAAGCCATTGGTGTTGCAGAATGGGCTACACTTTTATTAGATGCAGATAAGCACATCAATGTTAAAGGAATCTGCAGATAGAGAGAGGATTTACTGCATAAAACAAAAAATAAACAATTTACACTATGGTCCAATAATGGCCACATACAGTAATTGTGCATATATACTGTAAGTTTGGAAATTATTTGCAGAGATAAGTCTCCTGTTGCTGGTCTTATGCTCATTCAGCAGGAGGGTCAGTGAGAGCTGCCCAGCCTTTGCTCCTTCTTGACCAATGGAATTAAAACAGCAGAGGAGTGATTTAGAGTTCCTGCCAGGGCACAGCAGTTCTGTCAGTGTCCAACTCTCCCCTTCATTTGTGCAGATGAGGCCGTGGGGTGGTTGGTTTTCAGATGCTGTGGCTGTGAGTGGCCAGTTATCTGCCTAGGTTCCTGCTCAGGGTGTGACAAGACAGCTGCTCTCTAATTTTAAATGCCAGCTGTTATATTACATAGTTGTCAGGCTGCCAGCATCCTTGAGGAGTAAAGAGTGGTGTTGCCCCTGAGCTGATTGGCTTTATTTTTATGTTTTTCATTTGGTGAACCAAAGATGGGGCTTCAGTCTGGGTAGGCTTGATGATGAAGAAAAGGTTGGATGGAAAATGGGGTTTGGCTGAGTTTTCCCAGCTCTTGAGCTGGCCTCTCTGTCTTTGTGTGAAAGATAAAGGCTCCATTCTGCCCGTCCCAAGTGCAGAGCTAGGGAACAGAGCGGGCCTTTGTGTATGGGTCACCCAAGCACCCCCACCCTCCCTTTCCCTCTCACTTGCCTTGCTTGCAACAGCTTCACAATAAAACCCACTTTAGCTTTCTACTTAATAAACTTAACTCTTTTCATTCCGATTGGCTCTCAAGTCGAATATGTTTCACTTTGCCCATTCAGGATAAGAGCAATGCTGGCCTGTCCAACTAACACCAAAATTATATGAGGCCTTGATGCAATGCAGGTGTGCAGATGTGGCAAAAGTGTGTTTTTTGTACTCGGATGTGAACTAATATGAGAAATGGGGGAACCAAACCAATTATTTTGATGTCCAGGGACAATGATGAGCATAGTCTGTGTGTCGTGAAAGTGGTACATTCAGTTCATCCAGGAGAGTGTGGTGGTGATCTTCATACTTTTAATTGTATTGTAGAGGTAGGTAAAGATAATCAAACAATTAGTTTCCTATTGATTTTGTTTTCTGCTCTTAATGTTTTTCAGATTGCAGCATGGCTGGTGAGACCCCCTGAATCTGCCTTTCCTGCGCCATGGCCTCAGACCCCATGGTCCCATATGATGGGGGCCAGGGCATGGCTGAAGTGAACACCTGCAACCTAGAGATCCAGCGGGACTATAAAGTTGTTCCTGCTCTTATATATTCCATATGCTGCCTGTTTGGGATAGTCTACTGCTTTTTTGGTAAGTGTGAGGATGGCCAGTTGGGTACTACAGGCTGAGTGGGCTCTTCCTCTCTATCTCTGTCTCTTAATACTGCATGTATGACTTCAGTTGTTCCAGTTCAGGCTGGTCATTACATCATTTTTAAGCAATGATGTGTGCTGCCACCTTGTGGTTTTCTTGAATCACTGCAGGGCTTTATGAGAGTTCTATCTCTCTGTTTCTCCTCATCCAGGTTACCGCTGTTTCAAGGCTGTCATGTTCCTCTCTGGCCTGATGTTTGGCTCAGTTATCATCTATCTGCTGTGCCACAAGGAGCGGGTCCTGGACACACAGCTGAGTGTGGAAGTTAGCGCAAGTATAGCCCTGGGCATTGGCTTGCTGTGTGGCCTGGTCACTATGCTCGTGCGAAGTGTGGGCCTCTTCATGACTGGCCTGCTCCTGGGACTGCTGTTGTGCATGGCTGCACTCGTGATCATGGAACAGTTCTACACTCCAGGCACCGTCTGGGTGCCCATGGGCATGCTGATTGGAGGGGGTATGTTATTTGCTGTACTTACCCTGCAATGGCAGAAGATTTTCACCATTCTTTCCACTGCCATTTTTGGTGCCGCCACCATCACAGTCTGTGTGGACTACTTTATTGAAATGCAGCTCCTTGTTGATTTTCTCTACGACCGAATCCGACTGTCGCCCTCAGACCCACTCTGCTGGTACAGCTGGGTCATCATTTCTTTGTGGCCAGTGCTGGCCTTCTTAGGAGTCATTGTGCAATGGAAGCTGACTGCAGAAGGATTCTCTCATGCAGAAGGTATGGTTGTCCAATCTACTCTTGTATATGTGTCTAAGTGTTTGTAGTCTGCCTGCCTAAAGTGCCTGTCTAGTATTCCTGCCTGCAACCACCTCCTCCCTATGTCTGTTCATTGTTCTATGTAACTGGTATGTCTTTTCACCTTCATCAAACCTCTCATTCTGTCTTGTGATAGTTATTCTCAGCCGGCGTCAGAAGAGGATCCAGCTGATGAGAATCCGTCAGAAAGATGCTAAGAAACAGCAGCAGATGGTAGCTCAAGAAGGCTCCTACCGTCGCAAGCCATACCCAGTGAAGCGTTATGCTGGGGATGTGCTGGCACCAGTAAGTGATCTAAACCTTTATGTGTACATTTTTTTGCTTAGCATGCACTTTTATCCGAAGTGACTTAGAAAAGAGCCCAACATAAACAAGTGAGCATCAGTGTGTGGCACTATTTGAGAAGAAGAGTTACAGAACAAGTACAAAATTGATTATCACAAGTAAAGAGCTGAGAGAACAACATACAAGCTACTAACAATTCTGAGATTACAAAAATCTAACAGCTACTATCATGTGGACACAAATTCACCACACAAGAGGAACTTCAAATGCTTCTTAAACCCATTGAGGGAGTCAGAATTTCGAATGCATGTAGGAAGCTTGTTCTAATACCAAAAAGCTAAACTTAAAAAGAGTCTAGATTGATAATTGATTACACCAGCTGCCATTCATTAGCAGACCTGAGGGGTTGAGAAGGTACGTAGGTACCTCGCAATTGTTTCCATATATATAAGTGCTTACCCATTGATTACTGTGCAGAGAAGTATTAAGAATTTAATAAACTTAATATGTGCAGCTACAGGGAACCAATGCAGTGATCTGAAAAGAGGAGTAATATGTGCTTTCCTTGGCTGTTTGAACACCACACATGCCTCTGCATTCTGAATCATCTGCTGCAGCTTGTTGACACATGCCGGTATTCCTGCAAGAGGAGAGCTGCAGTAGTCCAGGTGTGATAAGACCAAAGCCTTTACCAGGAGTTGTGCTGCATATTCTGTCAGTCTGATCATACGGATGTTGGATGTTGCTGATCACTGGTCACCACCCCAAGGTTTTGTACTTACTGTTACATTTACTTATTTGTCCAGCTCCTTTACCCAAAATGACTTACAACATTTGAGATGCACTATAGGTTACCGTGTTAGTAGTAGGATTTGAATCCACAACCTCTGAGTTTAAAGTCCAAAGCCTTAACTACTACTCCACACTGCCTGCCTAAATTAGTAGTACCCCTCCAGGTGTCTCAGGCCCTAGTATAGCTAATTGGGTTGCATGTAATGAAATAGACCAGCCTACGTATGCCACCTTACTTTAAATTGTGATTGGCCGTCCAGTGACATTAACCTCATTGAAAAATGCTCAACTCCTTACTCTATTTCCAGGAGTTTTTGCCTCACCCACCATGAAGATTAAACAAAAGTTTTGAGCATCCATCTCAGTGTTTAGTTGTGAGAGGTCACATTGCCAGTGAAATGTAGACCAACTCCTCAGAGACATCAAGTTACTGAGATAAGTAAAGCTGATGGAACATTACATGGCTTATAGTCGGAGGAGATGCCAAAATTGACAACTTAGTTGCTGATCTAGTTACTCAAGGATGTCTGATTACACAGCTAGAGATTACATGTGACTCCATGTGGTTTTTCCAGCATTACAAAATTCCAAAGAATCGTGTTTGCACCTCTTTCTGACAGCCAAAAGTTTGCTGATTGACGGTGCCTGTACCAGTACAAAGGCTTTACAGGCAGAGTGAGTTCAGCCACAGCCCTTATTTTTCTTTTCTAATTCTATTGTGGCACATAAAACATGAGACATCAGAGAGACAAGCCTGTTGTCTGTCTGTGAGGTCCAAAACACTCTTGCTTATTATATTCCTAGTTTTCCACATTAAATGTAATTTTCTTCTGGCTGAGAATTCATTGGGGATCAGCTCTACATGCACAAAGAGCCCTCCCTAATGACTTGACATAAAATCAAACCTTTTTAATTTTGTCGGAGCGAGTCACAGTCTGGTTAGAATGAGTTGCGGGTATGTCAGACTTACAAGACTTGGCGGTCACGGGAGCTACAGCCACCAACTTGCTAAAACTATGTGCAGTAAATGAAGTCTGCAACTGAAAATCACTGGAAAAGTCATGTAATGTAACATACTAATCATAAAAACCTGACGGACTGAACTGTCTCCTTTTGTGGCGCAGTGGTTAATGCTTTGGACTTCAAACCCTGAACTTGTGGGTTCTAATCCTGCTGCTGCTACTGTGTGAACCTGAGCAAGTCACTTCACCTGCCTGTGCCCAGATTCTGTGTTTTTTGGGAACAATATAGAAATCAGAAAACTAAGTTTGGTAAAAAAAAATATATTAAAATGTACTAACCAGTTATGTGGGAATAATGTATATTTTTACTTTTTAACAATATTTTCTTCTTGATTTTCATTCTATTTTTCCTAGTGTTCTAATTGTTCAATCCATTATTTACTAATTGGTGGGTCTGACCCTAAAGCAGCCTTTAATGATTCAGTGTTGTTTGCCTTTGTGTCGGCTCTGCTCGTTTTTAATTATTATTATTAAGATACAATGAAGGATACAAACTGCACAGAGAAAGGGCAAATTATAATTAATTTAAATCTCTAGCAAAAACAGAAATATTTCTAAATGTGTTATAAATGTAAAAATCATGCCTCTGTGCTTTCTTAATGTAGAATAAGAGAAGAGAAAAAAAACTCAGCTAATTAATTGAGATCAGTGTTAACAGTTGTCAGGACTGACTTTGAGAACCCCTGGAACTGGAAGAAGAAATGTAACCAATTGTATCTCAAATATTTAAGTCACTTTGGATAAAGGTATTGGCCAAATAAATAAATGTAAATGTTGACAGCTGGTCTTCTGGCCAGGTGTTCTGCTTAGATAGCCCTCTTAACATCACTAGAAGCTGTTGGATACACTGTTTACTTAAACAGGCTATCTTCTCAGAGTCACCACATTACTCTGTGTCTCCAGCCATTAAATGAACATACTTCTTATGCAGAACCTCAACCTGGGCACCACATGTGTGGAATCTTCAAGTTCTCCTTACATCTTCTTGTGTTTTTCTCCAACCTCCCAAAGTCAACAACTTTAAATGATCCTATTATGAGTCAGCATGGGTGTGTTTGTGAGGATTGGTCCCTGCCTTGTACCCAACTACTGCCAGCACTGTGAGCAGCTCCCTATGATCTTGAAGTGAAAAAGCAGGCTGGCAAATGAATGACTGGATGGACTATGGTTAGCTCAGTCCTGAAGTGCCTTTGTCAGACCACCCTGCCTGGTTCAAATTACTGAAAATGTTATTTTATGTATTATCTGGATAGTTTCATTGATTGCTGCTAATTTTCAATTTTTTACCCACAGAACCTTAATTGAAAGCTTTTGGGTGCCCATGTTTAGCTTTGGGAGACAGTTGGTTTTTTTTTTTTTTTGTTTTGGTTCCACCTCAAGGCCCCCTATACATGGTGCCATTTCCACTACTCTAACTATTGAGTTTTCTTTTTTTTTTACAGCAGACCACCTAGCTGAGACACTTTCTTTGTTAGAATATGTTAGACTTCTCCATTAGTTTATTCCGCGTTGCTATTTTCCTACAATAGACCATCTTTTTATATTCACCTCACTGAATGCTATGGTAAGGTATTTCATTCTGCTGTGAGAATTTTGGGCACTCTTGTTTATTTGAAGCTGGCCACTTTGCTTGTTTCTTCTCATATGACTTGGGCCTCTCACGATTTTAATGTATTCAAGACAACCCTGCTGGGTCTTCCTCACAGTCCACTCTCAGCAAGCCCACAGACTTTGAAAACACTACATGAAGAATATTAAGTTGGGTTTGGCTGCCTGTATTACACTGTTTATTCTTTATCTTCTTTGGCAACGTGTTTGCCACTCTCTGACATATTTCAGTCTAAATCTGAATCTCATTTTCTGTTGACAGAGCTACCTGCAGAGTCTGCGGGATCGGCAGATGGGCACTGGGACATCCCTGAGTAGCCTGAGCACTACTAACCACACGTTGGTGGACCTGGACTATGAGTGTGGCTCCACTGTGCCTCTTACTGCTGCCACACCTGTGGGGCCAACAGTCTGAAGGAATGTTTACAAACCTCCATTATCGCCAAACATCGGCAGCAGACAGACATTACTGTGGATCTGAAAGTCTGGCAGTGCTGGGGTGTTCTAAGCTCAGAGTTCACAGCAAATGTGGAGGCCTTTGTGTATTACCATTACACAGCCTTGGACTTTATTTGTTCTATTTTTGACCATTTTAAACAAAATCACTTCATGCTGGGATTAGAAGGAGATTCTCTTCTTTTACAGGCGCTGAAAGACCAGTGCACTCCTTGGAAAGCTGGATTGCATGAGAAACGGCTGCATTCAGTCTGATGGTTTTGTACATCTGGTCACAGCATTGAAGGAATGTATATTTTGGGACACCCCCCCACACCCCCCCAACCTTTTAGAGGAAAGGGCCGACTTGTTTGGTGACTAAATTGGATGTTTTTAATTTATTATTTAAAACCAGTGGCCTTTGTATCCAGTGCCTTACTGAGGTGTCAGGTTGGATGGCTGAACTGGAAGGGAACTTGCCAGCCTGGCAGCTTGTATTTGCACTGCCTGAGGGCCACCTTGCTACACCTGTGTGTCCACTTTGTGTCTGGTGAGCTTGGTGGCATGCCTTGTCAGTTCACAACCCTAGTCACATTTGCAAGAAAATAAAGTTTATTGAGTGTTGGAATTGCTCTGTGCACCATATTGCTTCTGGATGCAGTGTGGGTTGATGGTAGCAGCACAGTGTGAATGTGGGTGCTTTTAAATTGGACATGGGAGTTTGTGTGAAGACTTGTGTAAAGTCACCCATGTTGAGTGTAACTTTTTTGCCTTTCTGATGCCATGTGTTTGTCTAGGTCAGGGGTAGGCAATGTCGGTCCTGGAGAGCCATAGTGGCTGCAAGTTTTTCTTCCAACCCAGTTTCTTTATGAGAAATCAATTATTGCTAATGAAACACTTATTGCTTAAGTTACATTTTGATGCTTCATTTTAGTGGTCTTGTTTGTTAAGGTTCCCCACCCTTAATTGCTTATTTTCAATCTTAAAGGGCTGCATTCACTGTTTAATGGCTCCTTATTAGCAATAAGATGTAAATGACAAGGCAGCCAGCAGTTCTCCATCTAACTTGTTTCCATTTACATCTCTGTGGGTGGTTCATGCACTGATTTAATAAAACACTTAATAGAAAAAAGTAACAGACTGAAAATCAAATGTTTTAGTCATCAAATCATTTGGATGACATCCTTGCAAAGGAAAAAATCTGATATGAGAACCTTACATTGCAGACTAGCAAGCCATAAAATTAAAACAGGTCTGCGATTGGCAAGGATTGATTTCTAATTAAGCAATTGGGTTGGAATTAAAACCTGCAGCCACTGTGGCTCCCCAGGACTGACATTGCCCACCCCTGGTTTAGGTCATTAGTCTGTGACACATACAGTTTTGAAGTCAACATTTCTTTATCTTTGGTGCATTTGTTTTATGTATGGTAACTAATGGACACATTTTTGTTTGTGTGCTTCACACTTTCTTTGAGTTTGTGAACATATTCTGTGCTTGAAATTGGGAAATGTTTTGTCTTTGTAGCCTACAGTTGGAGACACAATATTGTGTTTGTGAGCACTTTGTGTGTGTGTGTGAGCTGGGAACATTTACAGGGTCATTCTTGTCACATATGCAGAGAATGGTGAAATTCTTACTTGACTTTGCTAAACAACATACAGTGTGGCGCAACTCTCTGGGACTACATGTTTAGAATGTTTTTTGAGTTTGTGTGTGCATTGTGAATTTTGTTTTGTGACATTTGTGTCATTTTGTGCACTTGATTATTGTTCTCATTTTCTGACCTAGTCACAAAGTTCAGAAAATTAATAATGTTATGTGTTTACTTTACAAGGATAAATTTATCAACACTTTTGAGGGAATTCTATTTGGGCTGGTTGTAGAGCTTTCCCCAGGCACATATGGAAACATGGTGTGTTCATGGTCACAGTGGTAAAGTTTCGACCTTGATCAGTCATCTTCTCGTGTTGTTTTCTAGGAGTAATAGAGCAGCGAGCAGTGATCCGCTGTTTATGAGCTGAAGGTGTAACAGGGGCTTGTCAGTTTGTCAGAATCATGGTATGGAGTTACTCAATGCTGTCGTCAGTAGTGGATGTGTATGGGGAATCTCACTTTTTCTTTTCTTCTCAATCCATTCCTGAACAGTCTACCATGGTAAGCTCTGTATGGTGTAGAAAGTCTTGTATGGATTTTGGGCCCCAGTACACCTTTTAGCCCATAAAAAAAATGGAACAAATAGAGATGTGTACAAACCAAACAAAATTATTACAAAAGTGCAAAGAAAAAATGTTAATCTCTTGTTTTCATGCTGAATGGCAATATCAGTTTTTGACAGAGTAAATGTTTCTGTTGACCAACACTGGGCACCAGCAAACAATAACAAAAGGTTCAATTAAAAAATCTTGCATTACTTGTCTCCCATAATCAACATGTTAGGTCATCCATTTGTATGCTCACATTCCAAATATGTGTGTTTTTACTAAAATATTGTTAAAGGAACCACTTCTGGAAAACGCGGTCATGAATGAAAAAGGAGCATGCTCAGACGTGAGCAAGACTTTGACCTGAAGACCCGCCTCCCCACCTCATTCATTGGTCAGGAGTCCAGCCAGCAACGGCTTATTCATTGGCAAACATTGCACTTCATGCGATATGAACAAGAAGCACGTAAAAGATTAAAAATGAAAGAAAACTGAATGGAAACATCAGGAAGAGAAAATGCCTTGAACTTCTACATAACTGAGAGGTTTTAACAAGCAGGAGGTCAATTAAACCGTGAAGTTTCATAGCCTGACACTAAATAATTACAAGGTACTCCTGTGGTGGATAAATGATGGGTGGCGGGTCTGCAATTCAAATGCTGTTTGTATCTGAGCTTGTTGCACTTTTTGTTCACAAAAGCGTTTGAGAAGTGGTCTATTTAACAATATTTTAGCAAAAAAAACGTGTTTGTGACATTGTGAGCATACAACTGGAGAGCCTGACAACTCATTTTATTAGAAACTCTTGTTGTTGCAGCTCTGCATAAAAATATGAGATTTTTTTTTCTTGGCCATCACTACAAACAACATGGTGTAAGTAACTGATTAAAAATGAAAATATGTTTGAAAGGAGTATTCCTTTCAATTCCATCTGTCTCTTTACAGTTCTGACATGTTTAAAATGGTGAACAGAATTTTTTTTTTTTTTTTTAAACTTTACAAAGAGAGAAAAACACGGACACAGTGGGAAACTTAAGGGCAACTTTCCCATAACTGTTTGAAAGTTTTTCTTCATGTAGAGAACCATAGACAAATGGAATAAATTACCATGTAGTGTGGTAGAGAGCAGGACTTTAGGAGCTTTCTAATCTCAACATATTTTTGAAAATGTTAGGCAAATATAATTGTCAGACTTTGGCTTTACTGAATAGCCCGTTATACAGCAGTGAGTTTTGAATGTGAATTGCAGATATTTCCTTTTTGGATTCGTACAGGAACACTTTCATGGAATAAGTGCTCCCAACCCACAGCTTCAAACTGACGGGTTTGCACAGTCACTTTCTGTGTCTACTGGAGATGAGGATTTCTAAAGCAGTGCGTGTTAGTGCAGCCGTGTGCTTGAATGTGATCTCTAACAGGCTGGCCACCCATCCATGGTTGGTTTTGGTGTTGCACCTTATGGTGCCAGAAGAGATGTTGTTTTTGAAAGTGGATGGGTTTAGTTTGAGATTGTGTGCCTTCAATTTCTTTTCCGTGTGTTTTGCATTCATATTACCTTTTCTTTTCAAGTTTTGTCCCTGCTTGGTGTTTGACCCATGAAATGCAAACACAGCAGCTTCTGTGGCAGAGAACCGCTACCTTCATCATTTAGCCGCCTTTGATAGTGAAGAAGCCTCCCATAGGGTCACCAGTGTACACACAGTTAGTAGCCTCATTGTGATGTCCACTTTGTTGTGCCTCATTGAGCTTTTTCACTGATGGAGCAGGCACAATGCCATAAAAGAGCCTTCACTTGTTGAATATTTTATTTGTTTATTAGAAACTCAGTTATGTATGCCTTGTTTCCAAAGCTTAGAGAGAAAAGCAGTTCACCAGTAACTGCTGTGTTTCTGTGTAAGCAGCGGCATCGTTACCTGTGCTAGTACCATCGGTGGTGTAGCACGTCTATACGCTGTAACCTGCAGCGGCTTCAGTACGGCAGAAGCAGAAACGGCTGCTCTGTGTTTCTATTCCCTACCCCACACACAGCTTGGCATCAAGGAAGATGGGCAGTTTAGCTGACACTTTTGGCCGGTCGGCACAATAAAATCCGGTATCCAATCTTGTACAAAACTGGCTCAGTCAGGTCAAGTTTAGTTGTGTTTGTGTGTAGCCTGAGTCTCCTTCCTTCTCTTTGTCTGACTTTCAATCTTACAGCTTATGAACGTGTCAAAGAGGCAGCTGGCCATTGTCTTTTAACTGTTTTACAAGGTCAGCCTTGTGAATGGACCACAGTAAGGCAGGGGTGCAGGTTCAATAAAGAAAACTTCTGCAAAGAGGTCAGCATGAGCACACAAGTGACTGCCAGCTTTTCTTTGTGATGCAGTGACACAAAGTAGTGGTTATGTGGTCAATCAGAGGTGGTCAGTTAGGAGGTGCCAGTTCAGAGTTCAGTAAAGGCAGAAGTGAGACAGCAGAAAGCAAAGGAGGAGGTCAGTCCCAGGCCAGTCATTCAGTTCACCATCCCACCGTGTCTCTTCTCTTTAGTCATTCAGTCCACCACCTTGGCTGACCGATGACAGAAACTTGAGCATCTTTGTCAAGAAACACAAGCAGACAGCTAACCTCCTCAGCCCGTAGATGTTAGTTGTACTTGTGGCACTGCATCCAGCGCTCAGACTTGCTCAGTGGGTATCCTCGGTCAGTGTTCAGCTGGCCATTCAGCCTCCAGTACTGGTCCCCCTTGAAGAGATATACCTTTCCATTGGACCAGGTGAGCGCTGCGTCCAGGTGGGTTGGGGCCCTCGTGAACAGGGTGGAGATCGGTTTGGGGTATACGCTGAGGTCCGTGTAGGTAAGTTCATCCCACTGCCAGTAGCCATCATCCTGCAAAGACGACAGAGAGAGTCTTAACCACTTAGGCCAGGACAGTCAAACTTCCGAGGGCTGCAGGTTCAAATTCCAGGCATTGCCTTCATTAGTGACCTGTTACTGCTGCTTATGACCAGACATCTTTTGCATTCATTGTATTTGACTTCAGAACCCTTTGTTGTTTCTTTTTTTCTCCTTAACCAGCAGCTGAATAATAATAATAACTGTTTACATTAATATAGCACTTTTCTCACTACTCACAGTACTTTTCATGGTAAATGTGGAGCCACATCAACCACCAGTAATGTGTAGCATCCACCTGGATGAGGCGATGGCAGCTGTTTTTGCACCAGTATGCTCACCACACATTAGCTATTGGCTGCTGAAGGGGTGAGAGACAGATAGTCAATTACAGGGAATACCGAGGATGATTGGGGGGCCAGAATGACCAGGCCATGGAGGACAATTCAACCTGGACATCGGGATACACCCTGCTGCTTATGAAGGATGCAGAGAGTCGGGTAATGCGATGCAAAATAAGCTAACCAGCTAATTTGGGGGTCTTCAAACTCAGTTCCTACGGGCCTTTGTTTTTGCGCTAATAAATTTAGTAAATAGAAGCAAATTCTTTCTCTTTATAAAACTTATTTACAGTACACAGCATAAATGAATGAAAGCTAATGGTAGTGTGTTGGTAGCACAGGTTTATCAGTTACCAATGAAACATATCAGTATTAATCATGAAAGTATGATTTTATTTTTTTTTTTTTAACAAAATGATAAAAACACCATGTTCCAAAAATGAGTACACCCTCAAAACATTGCATAATAAAATTAAAAAATTATTTTCTGAAGATAGTTACAGTAATCTGCAGTGGGTTGGTGCCCTGCCCAGGGTTTGTTTCCTGCCTTGTGCCCTGTGTTGGCTGGGATTGGCACCAGCAGACCCCCATGACCCTGTAGTTAGGATATAGTGGGTTGGATAATGGATGGATAGTTGCAGTAATTGATCAGCAGATGAGCCTGTTGAACCATCCTACTCAAAGTGCTGTCGTCATTTCACCTTCAATGAAGAGTGACCTTTACCCTACTGAATGACTCCCATACCTAATGCTGACAATAGCAACAAGTGGGAGAAAACTGTCTGAAGACCTATGAGGGAAAGTTCTTTCATCAAACAAAAGAGGACGAGGGTACCAGAAGATCAGCCTATCACTCTTAGTAAGCCAAAATACAGTTGCAAAAGTAAGACAAGTTCAAAACGTGTTGACTTATGTCAAGAACCCCAAAACATTCACGCTGTTGTTGTAAGCTGTTGCCTTGTGATGCGTGTTTTTGACAGGAAAATAACAAAGCAAGTACTTCAGAGCTGGCAAAAGATATGGAAAACTAGCAAGTTGCACCCTACACAGAACTGGAATTGTCATCGTTCACACAGGGATACACTGCTGATGTTAAAGCACAACAAAGTCCATTTATCCATTGAAAAGAATCATAAAAACAAAGGTGAAGACTTTGGGTAAGATGATACCGATAGCAATCTTTTTGGATATGATGGTGGCCAAAATATATAACGGGGTCTCCAACCTTTTTTCCCCCGAAAGCTACTTTTACAAAATGAAAATGGCAGAGAGCTACTCATGTTTTCTAACGTTTATTCTCATAGCTTATTTCAACCCAAACAAACTGAATAAGCCTGTTTTGCCTAAACATTTACAAAATGTTGGTGTCCACAACTCACATTTTCCATTAAAACATCACAAAAAATGTTTGTATGCATTTTCTATTGTATCTCACACTATTGAATTAAATCATGAATGCTGTCAAAACAAAACACTGCAATTACAAATACACAGATATTACTTATTCATTTGTCATTTTCTTACATGTCACTGTTTCACTTCACATGCCCAGTTGCATGTGTGATGCGTTTATTAGTTAGTTAGATGACTGGCACTGCATGGAGTCAACAAGAGAGGCAGGTGTATGGTGGAGTGGAGCCACTCAGGTTCATTCTTATGGAGTCATTTAAATGTTTGTCTGTCAGTCTTGTTCTGAACTTTTATTTCATGACATTCACGTCAGACTCACAGAGGTATGTAGACCCATACATAGCAGACATTTTCAGAAAGATCGCCCTCCCCTAATTTGACAAATCATGTTTTCAAATTTACGTGGGATTCATTAACCCTTTGGCAAACTACTTGGAAAGGGGTGAGCGACGTGTTGGAGACCCCTGGTATAACATTGCGAGGGGAAGGAGTACAGTGAGCAGTGTATGGCTTACAAGACAAGATATCGTAATGAGTCAAAAGCCAGGATGCAACCTTCTCTGTACACCGTTGGTCATTGAGCAATTTTTCAACATGATAATGACTCTTAAAATTCTTCCAAAGCCATTGCCGCATTCTTATGGAAGAGCAAACTGAAAAAGTGCTAAAATGACCAAGTATGTTAACCGACCTCAAACCTAACAAACATCTGTGGGGAATTTTGAAGTCACAAGTTGTGCTGCACTGCCCAGCAGACATCAAGGGGCTCAAGGAGATCATCTTCAAGCAGTGCAAAAGGATACATGGGACAGTAAGCCGCGGACTTGTACACTCAGTGTCAAAAGGGATCAGTGCGGTACGATAACGAAATGATGGACACACTAAGTTCTAGAAACTCTCTCTTTCTCTCTCTGTGTTTATATATATATATATATATATATATATATATATATATATATATATATACTGTGTGTGTGATATATACATTATATAGTATCTGCCAAATAATACAAAGAGTACACAACACATGTTTCACCCTAATTGTGGCTCATCACACGTATGCATCTTTGTATCCCCTTATGGAGATTGGACCTTAGCGCCTCAGGCAAAGCCTCTGATGTTACGCCATGGAAGCTGGTTCGCTTATTTGACAGGGTGAAGATCGAAGTATTACATTCTTAGGTCTGAACTGCAATTTGATTATTTGGGTGGTTACCTACCAAGTAACGCTTGTGGTTGGTCAGCCATTTGACCAACATTGGCCACGTCCTCTCAGTTGCAAGAAGCAGATCATAGATATATGATACAGAATCTGCCAAATAATAAAAAGAGAACGTGACTTGTGTTTAAACCTTATTGAGACTCATCAGGTGTATGCACTTTTGCATCCCCTTACAAGGATCAAACCATGGATGTCAGCACCTGAGGCGAAGCCTTTGACATTGCACCACTGCAGCTGGTTCACTTATTTGATAGGGTGAAGATAAGAATATTACATTCTTAGGTCTGAGTCGCAATCTGATTATGTGGGTGGTTACATAGCAGATAACACTTGGCCAACATCTGCCATGTCCCCTCAGTAACTGAGAAGCAGATCATAGATATGTGATGCCAAATAATACAAAGAGTACACAACACATGTTTCATTCTTCAACCTGTCCAATAAGTGAACCAGCTGCCAGAAATGAGGCTTGAAAATTACAGGTAGATAACGTCATTCCCTCCCTGAAATACTGTTATCAAAGAATCCTGGCAAGGTAAGGAAGTGGGGCCCACCTATATATGTATGTATATACAAGTAAGAATTTCACAAATGACCCAGTAAAACAATATGTATGCAGCATTTACTGTGTATATATGTATAAACATGGCAAACCATTTAAATGTGTCCATAGAATGGATAACACAGTTATAATGTAGTACATACAGGAACAGATTAATTTATAGTTATTTATAGTTATGACATATTTATGAACTGGAGACATAATTTAAAATGCAGAGCTAAATACTTCTGTAGGAAAAAAACAGACATGTAAACTAACAAAGAATAATGTAGACAGGATAGAGAGGCCAATGGTTTCTTAAGGAAAATTAGAGCAGTTTTGACAAAAACAGACCATTCACCCTAACAAAGCTCACCAGTAATGTTCACCTAATTTCTCCAAAATAACTTGAAATTAAGTTTTGAAGGTCCCTAAAGTCCTACTGCCTGCCACACTGCTTAGTTTTAATTACACAATAGCGGCAAGGCAAATGAAATTTCAAAGGAAACCTATTGATATTATTATGCTTCCAGACAATAAAATAGTATTAAATAAATGCATATCTGAGTATACTGTATAAGGAATGGATAGAAGTAAACATTCATCAATATGAATATCTTATGTTTTTTGTGGAACAATATTTTTTTGTAGTAACAAACTATTATTTTTTATTTTCAATATATATCTGCATATATTTTTGTATATGAAACAATGAAGATCAACTATAAAAAAAGAACACATGCAGTCACACCTGCTACCATCTGCAGTATTCTACCCCTGCCATACACTATCACAAAGGTCAACGTTTCTAACAATTCAGTGATCTCAGGTTCCTCAGAACCCTTCACAGTTAAATTCAAATTTCAATAAGGATATATTTTTCTGGGCCTCTTGGCCATGAAACTGATCCATTAGTGAAAACTATTTTCCTTGAGATTGTCCTCAAATAGCCAAGAATTCCATATGAGTCAGTTAATCTGGGGGTAAAGAAGCTTTGCAGGGTTTTTTGTGTCATCAGTGAACTGGTTGGGACCAATCCTGGATGGGGTGCAAAGGAGTTATTCAGAAATTGGAAATCCCATCCTAGGTAGGAGTAGTGACATTGGTTTACGGACGACTAGAGACCAATTATTATTCTTCCTGGCCAGCAGGAGATACTCCCAGGTTGAGGCCAAATTTAGGTGTGCCTGGCATTTTACATATAGATAAGAGTATACTTCCCTAAGGTTCAGGAATGATCTGGAGCTGGTGGTCATTCAATTGGCCATGACCCTGGAAGGAATCAAGGGCTAGACACTCAGAGGAGCCTCCTTCTGTCTGTCAGGTGAGCTCAGACTCTGGAGTTAAGTGGAGAAAGAGGACAGCAACCTGCCAGTATCCCTGGGGAGATGGGAGAGGGGTGATAAAGGTAGGCCAGGGACACAATATTGTGTATTGTGGAGACAGGCTCTGAAGTGGGAACTGTTTATTGCTCTCTCTTTATTTAAGTTGGACCCTGCAGCTCAGTGGAACCTTTCTTTCTATAAATATGAGGTTGTTAGACTTTGTGGTGTTTGTGGGTCATTTTAATTGATATATTGACTGAGAATGGCCCCAATTGGTCACAATATATATATACACACACATATATATATAAATTGTAAAAAAAAACAAAAGATACGCGAAAGGTTTGTAGTTCCACCTGGTATATTTGTAACACTGGCTGAAATACTGAGCAATCTCAAACGACTGAGTCCAAGACAGGACTGACTGACTGGGAAAGACAAGTGGCTAGCTTTATAGGTGGTGGAAAGGAAGAGGAGGGTCCAGCGGGGAACAGTTTGATGTGAGGTCAGTAGGAGGGTGTGGCCTGGAGACGGAAGTGGAACCTGGTTGGGGTTTAGGTGGTCTTT
>JANRMT010062791.1:123579989-123716247 GCA_026402145.1 Polypterus bichir lapradei | reverse complement strand
TGAGTGAGTGAGTGAGTGAGTGAGTGAGTGAGTGAGTGAGTGAGTGAGTGAGTGAGTCAGTGAAGGCTTTGCCGTTTATTAGTATAGATGTGTGTGTGTAAAAAATGCATTACTCATTAAAATAAAACACTATTTCCCCATTTAGTTAAAACTTGAAATTTGGCATTATTGTACGGCTAGGGCAGTAGGTATCTGCTAAAAAAGGACATTATGGTATATCATTAATTATTGGTAATCCCCTCCCTCCAAATTAGAAAAACTAAATACCCCAAAATCACAAAAAAGCTTTGACTGATTTTATTAAAATTTGGTGATTTCACAGAAAAAAGGAAATGACCCGTTTTTTTTTATTTGTCAATATTTATTATTATTCTCATTATTAATAGATACATCCCCCCCCAAACCATTTTTCGATTTTATATACATGTAAGACTGTGCACAACAAACACAGAGTACGTTAAGACCCTGATACCTGCAAATTCTTGAAACACCCCAGGACAGACAGCGTTAACTGAAACTTCATTTACATCAACAGACGTCTATCCTGACCCCTGAAATCATTTACAGTTACATCCTCATTTGCTTAATATGGTAAGGGATGCCCCCTCTCCCTCCTGCTCTCCAGAATTTCTTACATAGACATTTACATCTGCAGAATTTAAAGGGGGGACTACATGCAGCTGATGAAAAACATGAAAATAACTTTTTAAGTGAACAACATAAACAAACTGAAATCATAAATATCTAATAATGATAATAATTTATACTCACATTTCACATTATTCCTACTGATTACCTGTTTCAGTACAAAAGAATACACTTTTCTGTCAAGTTATGTTTTGCAATGACCATCAGCAAAAGTCAAGTTCACTCGAAAAAGCAGAAATTGATCTATGGCAGTAATGTGGACAATTGTGTGTAGCATATTTAAGAGCCAGCAGCTCCAGTGACCTAATACTATTCTTATTACTTGACTGATGCCTTTATCTAAGGTGACTTCTAACATCTGAGATACAACTGGTTACATTTCTTATGTTTTAGCAGGTCAAGTGACTTGCTCATGGTGTCAGTAGCGGGATTTGAACCCAAATCCTTAATCACTGCGTCACACCGCCTGCCAATAACAGCAGTCCCTGGTTTAGTTAGTCACGTAGAACTTTCTATACACCTGATTAACCGATGGCACTATAACTGAGGCTTGTTGTCTTGTAAAAGTTCCTGGGCGAAGCCGAGTAACACAGCAAGCATTAAATATTTGTGAGATTTAATTCTGGATGTACTCATTTTGCCACTCTTGATTTAAGCAATGTTGCCATTTTTCTTATTTTACAGGTCTTGATGATCTTTCTGTGTGATACATTTAAATGTTGTCATTTTCCTGTGAATTGTAACGGCCATAATTTGGACATAGAAAATTATACTGTCATATTGGCTGCTGTAACTGTTTATGAATTAAGGAAGTGGCAGGAATGAAAGCATGTGGCCTCTGGAGCCCACCAGGATCTAACACCCCCAACTCTACAAGAGGAAGAGTGGAGACAGTAAAGTGGACATTTAGGTCAAGGTGGGCCTTCAACTATTATCCGGCTCCGCTGAAACACATGTACATGAGTGGAAGTGGCCGTTTGAACCCTTCTACAGTTCAAAGTGGACAAAGCAGCACATAATCTCACCTTAAAAAAGAAGATCTTTTGGTTGACCTCCCAGTAGAGGGCAGCGTCTATGTTTGGAGGGATCCTGGTGAGCAGTTTAGGATAGCCTGCATCCAGCTGGAATTTGGTGTAGCGCCACACTTTGTCACCTGCAACAGAGCAATGATGCATGAACTGGTTATTCATCTGCGTTATGTCATCAGTGACATCCGTTAAACTGGAATTCCAGTTTGCTTAACTGGGATAGTTGCTGCTCAGTGACTCAGAGGCCATAGGTTCACAGGCAGAACCTCCATGCGAAGACCTGACATGGGGACAAGGCCCGATGCGATTTCTCGCTGGTGACAGGTAAGTGAACATGCTCTTGCACTTCAGATATCTGGCCTTTCACACCATTAAATGTGGAGAAAGAGTCTACATGTACATACACCCAAAGCTTTCAGAGTGGTGGACAAACTCACCTTTTAAGAAGTACGTCTTGTTAGTTCTGCCTGAATGAACAACAGCATCAAGGTCACCCGGCAGACTCTTCCACAGCAAATTGATCTGGACAGGCTTGCTGTGGCCATTGTCGGTCACCGCCCACACATAATGACCCTTAAAGGCATACGTCTTCCCAAAGGGTCCTGTGGAAAGAAGCAGTAGCGTTAGAATAGGCAGCCTGTGTCTTGATGTGTCAATAATTGTATGAGCATCTCTTACCCAGCATGATAGCATCTAAGTCAGCAGTGCACGGGTCTGGTTTGTCACCCTGTTGTTCTGGGATGACCAAGGGTGGTGTTGGTGCACTTGGAGGATGAACGGGTTCACTGGGAACACTGGTGATTCTTTTACCTGAATAAGTCGAGACAGAACAGAACACCGACACATTCAGAGAGACGCCCTCCATTGTGAGGTAAGCCGAACTCCAGCACATTTGGAGAGAAGCTTAGAGGGGAAGAACGCACTCACCATACAGTGCCTGGATCCCCCGGATGTCGTCATTGTGCAGCCTGAAGTTGGGCTTATATCCGGTGTAGACAGCCCCCATCAGTGCACTGGGGTATTGGGAATGACCCAGACCCAGTGCATGACCAATCTCATGGGCCGCAATGATCCGCAGATTCACTCCCTGGTTGGTCCCCTCTGTCCAGTACTCGTCCTCATCAAAATGGACAACTCCAGACTCTGGGATGTCTGCATGGGCGAGGACTCGACCTACAAGTAGAGTGTAAGGCTGTTTAGAAGGTTTGAACTTTTATAAAACTTCATGTAAAGGAAATAGACAAGAAACTCCTGAAATTGAGGAAAATGGTGAAGAGGATGGGCGACTCAGCTTAGAGTTTGTCGGTTTACATGAAGTGCTGAAAAACAACTGTCTGTAATTTGGTGGGTTCCACCATGTGTCTACAGTTCTCCATAAAGTTTTCCACTTTTTTTCCCCCCCTGATGATTGGCATGTTCCTTTTGTGATTTTAGGCCTTCCTCCTGTGTCACATAGCAATCTGCACATGCATCCTCATCCTTGAAACTTGAGAATCGTTGATGTAGCTCTCCTCTCTGTCTTTTTATTTGGCCCGCGCACAGAACTCCACATGTGATGCCTCTCTAGATTTATAGTCCATACAGTGTGCTATACGACCCATTGTCCCGTTAGCTTTTTTATTGACTCCTGTAGATTTGGCTGGCTGTGGACTGTGAGAGTCTACTAGGAGTAGACGGCTTCCGCCACTGAATGAACTTTCTTGTTCCACACCCTCACTTACGTAAGGTTATCTAACTTTTTTACTTCATCTGTGTTAAGACTAACATCAGATTACACTGAACCTCATTTTCTACTCCTCTGAATTCTGTCCAGGTCTGTCTGTAGGACTTTTACAGACGGTGACATTTTCTGCTCTGCTTAATTAGTTCTATTCATCCATTTTCAAATCTGCTTAAACCAGTCCAGGCTTGCAGGAAGCTGGCGCCTCTCCCAGCAGCATTGGCAATAAGATAAGAAACAATCACTTGACTGGGCGCCACTTTTTTACAGAAGACAGCTGCATTCACTTCGCAGGACCAGATAATCTAGGGTACATGTTTTTCGTCTGTAAATTTAAATTGTTTTTACTCCTGTGGTAAGGCGTTTTTCCAAATTCAAGTCCATCAAGTAAAATAAGTTACAACTATTTCTAAATCATTCTTCTCCACAATAACTTCAAATATACGCTCAGGATCACCTAACATACAAATGTTACGTACCGTATATACTCATGTTTAAGTTCTCCTGCGGATAAGTCGGGGCTTGAATTTCCGGTATTTTATAATGTCGGTCGTATAAGGTGAATGCAGAAAACTCACGTTATTGGTCCAAGAGATTATGATATGCTAACTAACACCCACCTGAGAGAGTAACCACAGAGCACACTGCCTTTTATTTCTATGTATTGTGCCTACGTGACCCAAACTATTCCGAAGAGGCGTTTTCTCTGTTTTGTGTTTTTTGTATCTCATGCCCTTACACAGATTTATTGTAAGAGCATCCCTTATCTACGATGGAGCGTTCGATCACAAGAAAATATGAAGCTGGTTTTAAATTAAAAGTCGTTGAAGTGGCGAAAGAAATTGGTAACTGTGCTGCTGCAACAAAATTCGATGCGTCTGAGAAACTGGTGTGAGACTGGAGGAGGCAAGAAGATGTAAAAAAAAAATGTATTTTTGAACGGCTAATAAGACGGGGTCTGATTTTATGATCGATTTTTTTGGGGTTCAAGACCCGACTTATACGCGAGTATATACGGTAAATCAAGTCACCAGTTATTTCAATGAGTTTTCAATCACAGCCAGCCAGGAAAGTGAGAAGAAGCAAAAAGTTTAAAAGATAAACACAAATACAACATGCACACGCTTGAAAATAGCTGTGATTTGCAGGAATCTTATTTTGTATAATCACTTTCATACTTCTATTACTGTAAGTCATGCTGCTTATTTAAGTTATGTTAATTCACCCAATGGTTTCTTTACCTTCTCTATTACTGGCTTCCTTTTTTCAGTGAAATTTTCCTTCTGCAATCTCAATAAAAATGTCATCTTTTCCATCACATACTGTAAGTACCTTTTTATTACCTGTAACCACTGCCCCCTGCTTGGAACGGACTTAGAGTGATTTGTTTTATTCAACAGTAGTAAAACCTGTAGAAAGTAAGTCTGCTTCATTGTGTAGATAATCTCTAGCTTCACCGCCCAATCCCACCATTATAGGGTCTTTTGAATAACCAGTATCTACATTATGGCACATCAACAAAAACCTAAAAGAAAAAGGTTAACAGCAACAAACGAGTGCAGCAAATGGGCTGCTCTCTCCATTTTGGGCAGTCTCTGAAATGAATCAAGTTGACAACTGCAAAAACAACTGCATGGTTCCCTTGTATGTTAAAATGCTATTAGCATAAGTTTTGTGATGATGTGCCCACTGCTTTTGAAAAGCTTCTGGACACTTCCACTCCAGAGCTAGAGGTGTCCAAATCAAATCCATCCATTATCCAACCCGCTATATCCTAACTACAGGGTCACCGGGATCTGCTGGAGCCAATCCCAGCCAACACAGGGCGCATGGCAGGAAACAAACCGCGGGCAGGGCGCCAGCCCACCGCAGGGCACACACACACCAAGCACACACACTAGGGACAATTTAGAATCTAATGTCTTTGGACTATGGGAAGAAACCGGAGCACCCGGAGGAAACCCACGCAGACACGGGGAGAACATACAAACTCCACACAGGGAGGACCTGGGAAGTGAACCCAGGTCTCCTAACAGGCAAGACAGCAGCGCAACCCACTGCGCCACCGTGCTGCCCTCAAATCAAATCAAAATCTTCAAATCAAAATCTTTATTGTCATTGTAGCAATGAGACATTGTACAATGAAAATTTTTTTAGGTGAAATTTTCCAGGGCAGAAAAATAAAATAAAAAACAAAACATCAGGCACAATTACTCAAGTTAAAACTAAAATAGAAAGGGAATTTAAAAGGGACCAAAATTGTCCATAACAGCAGAACAATATCTTCCACTCATACATACGCATATACTGCGGTGGGTTGGCACCCTGCCCGGGATTGGTTCCTGCCTTGCGCCCTGTGTTGGCTGGGATTGGCTCTGTGTTCGGATTCAACGGGTTGGAAAATGGATGGATGGATGGATGGATGGACTTACGTATATATTGCACTAGTCTCTTATCCAATGTTAACTTAGAGCTGTACAGTATTGTAAACATGAAGGTCCGCTCGGTCAGACTGACCACTTAGCAGCATTTAGCATGGTGATGGCTGAAGGACAGAAACTGTTTCTCAGTCTATTTGTCTCAGTCTTTATGGATCTGAAACGTCTGCCTGAAAGCAGGCGTTCAAACAATGCATGTCCTGGGTGTGATGGGTCCTGAAGAATTTTCTTGACGTTCCTGAGACAACTGGAACTATGCAGTTCTTCTAGTGAGGGGAGAGGACAGCCGACTATCCGCTGGGCGACCTTAATGACCCTGTGGAGCTCTTTCTCCTGTGCTTTAGTGACAGTAGACCAGGATGCTCTCTACTGCGCAGCGGTAAAAGGACACCAGCAGTTTCTCAGGGATGTTGTTCTTCCTAAGCACCATGACTGCAGTCATTAATGTTGACATATGGATGGGTGCTGCTTTTAGACTTTTTGCAAGCACATAATATGGCAGTATACACAGTCACCCTTAAATTAACCTTCATAGACATTTTTCTCAAAAAAAACGTAAAAAGCACTGCATTTTTTGGTTTGAAAACTTACAATTTTATTAAATCTCATGTTTCTACTGTAAAACGTATAAAACATTAAAAGTACAAATTCAATGCAAAAGGTATAATGATTCAAATAATAATAATGATGAATAATAATAACAGTATGAAATTAATAATAATAATAATGCCAATACTTTATATACTGTCAATATGTCTTTTGTGTGGTATATATTTGAACGGGAAAACTGCTTAGGTGTACGATCATTTAACTGGTACTGGTCAGCAACATCACGTCAACATCAAGTAAGCAGATCTTGGCTGTCAACATTCAGTTTTATTCCTGGCTGCCCCACAAAATCAAAACGAGGTGGTGCTGGTTTGTTTGAAGCAGGGTCAACAGAAACCAAACGTGAGTATCATTTTCGGATTCATCAGAATCACTCTTGGTTTCACTGTCCAATTCAGTTTCACTGACTGACGACATTACCGCTGACGAGAGGCTCCTCAACATCACTGCTTTTATCGCTGTCAAGAGCGCGCAACACCTGGGCTGCTGAAAGATGTTTCTTATGAGACTAGGATTAACGCTCGATCCTGATGCTTACTTAAGACACGTCTATACCTTTGCCTGAGTAACGCTCGGGACTAACACTTAATGTGAGACGCGTCTATACAGTTGCCCCAGTGACACTTGGGACTAACACTAAAGAAGTTAACAAGCTTTGTGTTTTCTCTCCATTTGTCTATGCTGTTTGACTTCACATTATATGCTCTGTTTTTCCAGTTTTGGTTTACCAAAATTTCTTCATTTGATTTAGATTATTTTCATATAAAATAGTTTTAATTACTGTAAAGAATTTATCTTTTCATTGGACAAAATCCCCATCCACAAGACACTTAAACAGTATCCATCCATCCATCCATTTTCCAACCCGCTGAATCCGAACACAGGGTCACAGGGGTCTGCTGGAGCCAATCCCAGCCAACACAGGGCACAAGGCAGGAACCAATCCCGGGCAGGGTGCCAACCCACCGCAGCTTAAACAGTATCTCATAATTAAAATGATTTTTGTGTACTATACAAGAGATATATTTCCAAGACAGTTCCTTAGCAGTGCAAGTTATCACTGTATTCATATTTCTTCTAAGCATTTTGCATTTATAGCCATGCAATTTTCTCACATGCACTTTGGTCGTGCCACTCTATAATATTATTTTTAGTTTGGTAAACCAACCGTTAGTGTGTAAATCTGTAAATATGTGCTTATACATTTGCCACATTGTTTCCAATCCAACAATGGCCAGTGGCGCTGTGGTTCATTTTGATTGTAATGTTTTAGGATGCACTCTATAGTATCTGCTTACTGTTTTCCATTGCTATTCCTTTCCTTAGGGAGTTAGTGAGTTTGTGTGCCTCCATGTGTATCTCAGACCAACAATTATCTCTAATTTCTTGTCGTAATTCCCATTCCTATTTTTCCCTTAATATGTTTAGTATTGATCATTTTAGTTAATGCTGAGATACTGGAAACTGGTGTTAGCGGTATATTTTTTTTCTGTTTGATATTCATAAAATATTTCATAATAAGAGATGGAGATTCTTTTCATTTCCCCAATGTTTTAGTGTTTTAAGCCAATTCTGCATTATTCATGTGTAATGTGTTGTTTCAGTCCAGATCAGGGCCATTTTTAGGTTTTTGGGGGCCCTAGGCATGGAGCATAGGTAGGGGCCCCTGGAAGGGGGGGTCCGCCCCCCCCCCGGAGCTGAGGATAAAACTGAATTGTGAAATTGCAAAATGGACCTCAGACGAGAGATTTATGTCCCACTACCTCTTTTCCTTTTTTGCCTACATGTAAAATTATAGCAGAGCAGACAGAGGGACGGAGCAAACCACCCACTGTCGAGTCGCTTTGTGGAATGGTTTTTATCTTCCCAGCTTCCGCTATTTAAAGCGTGATCGATTTGTTGTGCAGACTCTTGGAGGCAGGCGAGGTGGATGATCAGTGCCCTCCCACTGGGGCCTCACCCACCACTCCGTCACCTCGATTCTGCTTGTCGTCGTCGTCGTCACTGTTTCCTCTTCGCTCACGCGTAACCATATCGATAATTCCGATCCACCAGAGAAAATTTGTACATCTGAAATATATGGACCTGTAAGTTGTAGGCTATTTGGTTAAAAAAAAGTGCCCGGCGGGGCCCCCTTGGCAGTGGGGGCCCTATGTGGTCGCCTAGTTTGCCTATGCCTAAGAACGGTCCTGTCCAGGTGCTCACTCAGTAATGCTGTGGCTAAGCGCTACCCTGCTGTCATGAATCTGTGACGTTTGTGCAATAAAGACGCTGTCACGTCTTGGAGGGCTCAGTGTGTGGGGCAGCTTCTGATCTTCTTCCACATGTCCAATGTCAGGTCGACTTTGTCCCTGTCACCTCTAACTCAAGTTTGAAGGTTTTAATTTAGCCATGTTTACACATGAAAACATTGCATCCAATAACAGACAGAAATGAGATCAAACAAACCAAGTGGGTCAGTTGCAGTGTGCTATGAACTGTTGTTAGTATGTCTTTGTGGTAACAGGACAAACGCTTGTGTTTAGTGCTGTTGCAGTGTACTTTAGAGCTGCCGAAGACTAAGACTAACTGCTGTGGCAGTGGGCTTCTTAGATTAAGAGAAGGGGAACAAAATTACAAATAACTTAGTCCACCTCAGGTTTAACGGATAGTATGGTGAGTAATGTTAAAAAATGAATTCTGCATGCATCAGACAGCCTGTTATGGACATGTAAAGCACAAATATGGCGTTAAAATCTTTTATATTTATAAATGGACTGAAATATAGCATCATACTGAATCCAATATATTTAACTTAATGCCTCAGAAAAAGAGAAGCAATGCATGGGAATATTTATATTGTCTAACTAGGGGGATCCCCCCTACTCGCTTCGTGTCTCTGCTGCTCGCGTCGTGAAGAGGGGTGCTGAACGCACCCCAAGGAGATGCAGTCGCTCCTCCAAAACCCCCTCTTAAACGGTGATACAACGGGAAACAAATAGAGTTTTTTAACCTCCTCTTTGCTTGATCAGCTGCTGCCTTGCCGTGTGATCTACATCTCGTGCAACACTTCAAACATTTAAAAGCCTGTACAGCAGCTGTCCTACTCTTTGTCTTTTATTTCCAGCCCCGGACGTGGTTAAATCTCTTGGCACAAAGTCTTGTCTTGCGGGACGTGAGTTCTTGATATTTTTTAGTTAAGAATTTAAAAATGGAATAAGAATCTGAAAATCTAACAACATCACATTAAAGTTTGATATATTTTGAAAAGAATGATACCAAACATATATATGTAGGTTTTAAAATAAGCCCGATTTAAAGTGTGGCAAAAAAGTGACATAAAAACATTGCACAAAATCGTTGCATTTTTAGGCTTAGGTTTTATATATAGAGAGTAGATATAAGAAATAGAAAAATACAGATCGACATACATTGAACCATTAATCATCAGTGAAAAAACACAGAGTTGGTGTTTCTGATTAAGAAATTGCTCAGCTGCTGGTTTGGGAAAGCGGACTTTAAAAGATGCTGCCAGTTTCTTCCCTGCCATGTTTGTTCAGAGTGTCATGGGAGTATCTTTGCGAGTTTGCTCCAGATATGATATGAGATCTCTTACACTATATATTATATAGTGCCTTTGCTCTGCTGTGAGGTTTGCTCTGTAATGATATTCTCCAGTCTATGATTAGGTATTTTATATGCTTTGGTGACTAATTAATTTGACTATCTGGAAAAGCTGGGCACATAATGAATGACAAGTATTACCTTTTCTGTGTTATTTACATAATTAAGAAAATTCATTTCAGCATTGCCTTTTTAAGACTCCCCACAGGCCCAAGGTGTCACAAGCATAAATTTACACTCTTTAGACATCACATATAAAAAGAAAATGAGCCGAGTGATGATCTCCCTTGGAGATTTAAGCCAGCAGTCACTTGTACATTAGATCGAGGGGTGGCAATATAATGTAAGAGTAACCACCTATGTGTATTGCGTGAAAGAGTGCAAAAGAAAAAAACACAGATGTGGTGCCAAATTCATACCGCCTTTTGGCTTGGACTCATGTGTCACGTGATGGGGGGAAGAGGGTTATTTGGGTTAAGGGGTGCATTACTTTTTTCACACGTATGACAAGGCCCTAGGGCACACACCCAGGTCACCCTGATGATAGACCCACCCGTGAGTTGCAGAGAGGCAATTCTACTAAGGGCGGCAAGGGAGCTCTGGTTCCTTGCAGTAAGGAGATCAGGATTCGTGTCCCTGGTCCTGTCTATGTAGAGTTTGCATGTCCTCTCCACGTCTGCACGGATTTTCTCCAGGTGCTTCAGTTTCCTCCCACAGTCCAAAGACATGCAGGTTAGGTGGATTGCCGACAACAAATTGACCCTAGTGCTTGTATGGTGTATGGTGTGTGGCTGTGGGTATGTGTGTGTTCACCCTGTGATGGACTGGTCAACTGTCCAGGGTTTGTTCATGCATTGCGGCCTGTGCTAACTGGATGGGCTCCAGCCCTAGCGCTGTTCTACTAAGGTTTACCTTTCAGATGCTAGAAGTGAATAATTTTTTCGATAACAACAGTGACACTCATTTCAATCTGATGTAGCTTACAATTTGCAATTATTTTTAATAACTTTACATAAGGATGTACTTTTTCAATGAGCTCTGCCCTTTTAAATTGATAATCGACATGATGCCCTTGTCCACTTTAACCAGTCTGAGCTTACGGAGGAGAAATTAGCACTGATTGCATTTAGATCAAGGGTCTCCAACTCCAGTCCTGGGGCCTAATGTATAAACGGTGCGTACGCAGAAAAATGTTGCGTAAGAATGTTTCCACATTCAAATTGCGATGTATAAAACCTAAACTTGGCGTAAAGCCACGCACATTTTCACTGTAGCTCATACCCTGGTGTACGCAAGTTCTGCGCTCGATTTTGCAGACTGGCGGCACCCAGCGTCAAAGCAGTGCTACTGTTCCTGTATGGTTACCCTTTCTTTTTTAGATCCACATCCCTGACGCGGCTTTATAAATACACTGAGATTAACCGCATATTGTTTGTTAGTTTAAGGCATCTGATTGTAATTAACCAGTAACAATACAAAGGTCCATAGAATGGTCAAACTATTCTAAATACCATAGCTGCTTTAGCATTGTTATTCTCACTGCACCTTCTTCTTCTTTCAGCTGCTCCTGTTATGGGTTGCCACATCGGATCATCTTTTTCCATATTACTCTCACTGCACCACTTGGAGCAGCTGATTGGAAAGAGAATTATCGGTATACAGCATCAAGCACATGCTGCCTCAGCCATGTGTACTGTCTATTGAACTGCTGTCATACGGCAAACACTTCAGAGCCTTTCCTTGCGGTTCAGAAACAGTTTCATCCCAAGGACTCTAAACGCACTCAATCAGTCCATTAATTGCTACTTATAAGTACAATCACCTCACTGTAAACTTGCGATACAGTTATAATATTGCACAACCTGAGCCACTTTATAAAGCATGCATTTACATATGATGATTATATCATTTTTAAGATGAAATGCAGCAAAATATGTTTCTCATATTATACAGATAAAACTTTAACTTCATTTAAATAATCTATATTGTTAATAATTAAACATGTGAGGACACAGTGCCGCAGGCTAGCGAGGAGCTGGTGCTCTGTTTACGGATTGTTCCTGCCTCGCGCTGTATTCTAGCTTGTGCTGACGCAACAAGGGAAGGATAGATGGATAGAATAATTAAACACGTGCTATGAAGATATTTCAATGTTCCTTAAAAGTTTTGAAGAATCGGCGTTATAAGCTTACAGATGCTTAATGTCTATTACAGAGTTGATTGTGTGGCGACTGGGTATTTGGAGAAAGAAAAGTAAGGACAGGAATTGGAGGTTAGTATGTCTGAAAGAGACAGTACTGCTACAATAAATTATTTCATCGACGGTTGCGCACAATCACTGCACCACCGTGTTTCCATGTTTAATAACATGCTTTAACTCATATCATTATGAAAATGATATCACATATACATCTCAGTATTTTAATTATTCAGAGAGCTGTAATATCACGAATGTAATGGATTCTGTGTCCTGTCGGAGGAAGAGAAAGCCCAGAAGCACATAGTGATTCACACATGGAGCACATAGAAGATCAAATACAAAACAAAGCATTTAACATGCTACTTTAGTTACGATGGGATTTGAGAAACTAGTAAGTTAAATGATTTTAAGATGAAGTTTATGATGTTCTACTTTAATGACAAAATAAACTATTGTATGTGATTAAAGTGGAAATTTCGAGATTAAAGTTGACCTTTCGTGCTTTTTCCCCACTGTATGCCTTTTTTTTCTCTCTGTACCCTAATAAGCTTCCATATGACACTCAGACGGTGGGCTACGACTCGCCTTTTTACGGCGACTTTGATATCTGACAACTTCTTTTTTATTTCGGGCACTGTGCAACTTTGTGAACTTAAGCTTTCGAGTTTCTCTGACACTCTATGTCACTTGATCAACTTCCTTTTGTTGTTTATACCACTAATGAAATCAACAAACAGTACATTTTTCTTTGCCTCCACTTGGTATTCGCTGAAATTCTTCTATTTTCCCTTGTGCTTTTGCCATTGCCTTTTTACAGAAGGATGAGCTTAAAGGGCTATTTATATTGATTTGCATATTTAAAGAGGCGTAATTCTGGGAGGAGACAGGGTGGGACAGCAGGCGCGTGCACGTGCGTTACTTTTCACGCTGACCAGGATTTATGGAGCGGAAGAACGTGGAAGTTGGCGTTCGCACAGATTTATGCATCTGGATTTATTGGTGCATAAGCACATTTGCACTTTTGTGCTTACACCATGTTATAGAGTAAATTCTACGCACAGCGTTATGCATGAGGCCCCTGGAGAGCTATTTCTGCAGGTTTTCATTCAAACCCTTTTCTTAATTAATAACCAGATTTTGCTACTAATTAACTCTGCCTTAGTTTTAATTGATGCACAACTTAAGCCTTATTCCTTTTTTCCTTAATTAGCAACCAAACAATATTAAGACACCAAATGTACCAACAGATAAACAGCGTCCATCACACAGTAACAGAAAATAAAGAAAGGTGAAGGCCTCAGTAATGTTGATCTGCTCAGGTCCACAAAACATTTTGACAGGACTCTTACTCTTAAAAAAGAAAATCAACAGTTTTGGAAATGTCTGCCTTGACAGAATGAGTGCCATGGAATTAAATAACAGATTTAATTAGCAATGAGAATTGGCTTCACATTAAGTAACTGAATGACCTGAAGTTGGTTGGAGTTTGAGGCCCCAACTTAGTTGGTCATCTGTTGGCTCACTTCACACCAAGTTTATGTTTAGGTGCCGATTAATGAAAAAATGAATCAATTCAGCAGTCAGAGTCTCAAGAAAAGTCAATTAAAATAAAGGGAAATAGTTAACTAGCAGCAAAAACTGATCACTAATTAAGAAAAGAGTTAGAATGAAAACCTCCAGGACTGGAGCTGGAGACCCCTGAGTTAGAGTATATGTTTTATGTATTAATATTCAAATAAAGGTTATTATCTAGGATAAGTTCCTACGTATTTATATTCAGTCAATATTTCTACCTCATACTCAAGAAGAATGATGGGTGAACATGGAGATTTCTGTCTCTTAAAGTCAAATATCATTTCTTTGGTCTTTTTGGCATTCAGAGTAAGACGGTTTTCATTCCACCAGTTTAGCAAACAGTCTACTTGATTTAAGTAGTGGCTTCCATCCTCTGCAAGTGTACGTCTTATCAGCATACTTGATAATGGAGTCGTGCTCATTGTTCAGTCTCTGGTCACTTGTGTACAGTAATAGTAATGGAGAGAAAACAAATCCTCTGTATTGGAGTGAATGACTTTTGAACAAGTGTCCTGTACTTTGACTAGGAACAATTCAAAAGAAAGTCCTGAATCCATACTGTAATAAATGGGATAAAATTCCTACTCTTCCATTTCTTAATCAGTATGAAAGGCTGGATGGTATTGAACAATGGAGAAAAATCCAGAAATGGCGCTCGAGCATTATAAACCAGGCGTATCAGATTTGATGTAGATAAGCAGAGAGCATCCTCCAACAGCACAGAAAGCAAATTGTTAGTTATCTTGAAATGTCACAAATGAGAAGTCAAGCAGAATTCACCTTTTATTGGCTAACTAAAAAGATTACAAAATGCAAACTTTCGAGGCGACTCAGGCAACTTCTTCAGGCAAAATGTAAAGAGGGCCCGAGTTGCCTCGAAAGTTTGCATTTTGTAATCTTTTTAGTTAGCCAATAAAAGGTGAATTCTGCTTGACTTCTCATTAATGACTAACAGTACAACACCCTAGTACTAATAAAATATCATTAAAATGTTTTTCACCAAATATCTCAAGCATTTCATTGGAATGGACCTTAGTGACACTGGCCTATGATCGTTCAGACTGTTTGGCCAGGAAACTTTAGAAACTCGGGTAATGATTGACTTTTTCTGCAGCTCAGGTAACCAGTTAAACAGCAAATGAAAAACTGGAGAGAGCTGCTTGAAACAGGACTTCGGGAGCCGACCTGATATGCCATCTGGCCCCACTGCCCTGTTGATTTTTTTTTTATACTGAGCTCCATCCTAGCAATATGTCTGGTATTTTTACAAAGCACCTTCCTAACTTGTGTATTTTGAATACTGAAACAGTTGGTTTCAAATCAAAAAAGAGCTGAGAAACTCCTATACTGTTACACGAGTCGGAGTATGATGATGATGATGATGATGATGATGATGATGCGTCTCATTGTTTACTGCCTCAAAAGCTTTTTGACAGTCAAGGTAGATACAACTGTCCAAATGACAAGGCTGGAATTTGATCCCAACCCAACCAGTGTGCCACCCTCCCAATAGAGTCAGACAAGAAAGCCAGAAAAAATCATCTTTTAAGATCAAAAACAACAACTAAATTCGAGCACACTCAATAACTATGACAGATTGAAATTACAAAAGATCGAATTGGATCAGATTAGAAAAGGAATAGAGACAGATCTGTAAAATACGAAAGGATCAACGATCAGTCAGATTAAAATAACCTCCACAAAAGTGGACAGGATGAGCCAAAGAGAAAAACGAGATCCCCTTTGCTAGAACCTGATAAGATGAGACTACAAAGGAACAACCTAATAGCCTGCAAAATCTGTGTGCTACTAAGATTTAATAAGCTAAAATTTCAAAGAACTAAAACCACCTGTCACTCAACCTGATTGGGCTGATAAGAGTTTTTACAGTTAACATTAATTGAGCATAACTCATAAAAGCTGCAGGTCACTAAGGCCTGACAGGATCAGTTTAAATACAGGGGAACAGCGAAGTTGGGAATTCAAGGTGGTGTGGCCTGCAGAGGGCGCTCCTGCCACCCAAACAAAAACGTCTTCCCTCATTTCCCACAAGTATAGCATTGTTCACAGCACAACACAATACAAATCTCTTCTTCATTCTCTTTCTCTTTCTTCCACTCCTCCTCCTCCTGACTCTCGCTCCCAGAGTAGTGGCTGCTGGCTGCTTTTATAAAGGCACCCAGAAGTGCTCGAGGTGCTCGTTGACCCAGGTGTGGCAGAAGAGCTGCCAATAAGGGCTCAGCAGCAGCTGCAGCACCCCCTGGCGGCGCCCATGGAACCCAACAGGGCCATATCACACTCCAGCTCCCACGGGGCCCTGCAGGAGTCCAAGGCACTGCTGCTACCCAGGAGAGCTGCCACCTAGCGCTCCAGGGTAGGTAATGCTCTGGATATGCTCCTGTTCCTTCCAACGTGGAGGCATCCCGGCTGGGGTCTACCACGTTTGGTAGAATTAAGTTTTCCATTTAAAAAAAATCTGCTCCCAGAAAAACCTTTTTGGAATCATCTACTTACCGGGTCCATCAAAGGCCACAGAGCAGGAATGGCCCTTCTTGTGGAATGAAATTTTTATGTCTGCTCGGCCAGTGGTGATCTCATGAAAATTTAAGGGCGCAACTTCACTCCAGTACTTTACAGCTGATTTGATGGCAGCACGTGTCTCTGCAAGCCCCAGGTCAGGGGTATGGTTATAAATTCTGTAGGTGAGAGTCCTCTTCCTCCAACGGCCTATAAAGACACACAGAAATTGTATGTCAAGTTAAACAAATCACACACACAACAACAACACCCCTAGCTCTGGAGTGGGAGCATGCTTCGGATTTTTTCCACCGTCATTTTAAATTTCAGGAAGATCTTGTATGGAGAGAGTAGAAAGCAAGATCAGTTTTAAAGTCACGCCACACGAGGGCAGCAGTCACTCTTTTGAACTGCTAGTGTTCAGTAAGCTGGAGAGGTTTATTGGGTCATTATTGTCACGGTCACTCTGGGTCAGGACTGTACTTGAATGACCCTCTCGTTATGAGATACATCCTTGTTGATCTCTTTATTTCATATGACCATATTTCCCTCCTTTTCCCAGACTCTCTTCTCTCCCCTTCTCTAAATTGCTTTCCTGTATTTAAAAAATGTAAGAAAATAAATTTAGATTCTTCAGCCCCAGTGACACAGCTCCTCACTTGTGTCCTAGTGTTCTTCTTGATCGCATTTCTCTCATGCTGATGTCTCACACTTTTGCTAAACTTTCTTTTTGCATGTTGTATTTAGATTCTGCAGCTTGGATATTTATTCATGCCCCAATTTCCGATCACTTCACCTGCATCATGGAAGGGCCATCCATTTCGTCAATCTACTTTTACCACAACAACAGAGACAAGGCAAGAACTAACCTTTGAGTGGCCACCACTCAAAGTTATGAAGTGTGGGAGGAAACCACAGAGTCTGGGGAAACCAACATGTACAAAGGGAGAACATGCAAACTCCACACAATGCAGATTGATCTGGGGTCCCTAGAGTTCTGTGCCACCCTCCCATGGAAGATCAAATCATCCTTTGATTTTCTAACTTACTTATCCAGTTCAGCAATAGGCACAAAGCATGAGCCAAGAATGAATGAGTTGCCAGTCTATCATAGGTCACTCACACTCCTACTCGACCAATTTAGAGCTGCCAGTTAACATAACATGAATGTTTTTGGATTGTCTGAGGAAACTGGAGAAAAGTGGACAGGAGGAGTGCATTTGAATTCTACAGATTCCAACCAGGCCAGGTACAGAACCTAGAATCGCACAAGTGTGGGGCAGCATTACCAACCACTGTGCCACACCAGCACAGTTGAGGCAATATACTGTAAAATAAAGATTGACTTATTTATATTATGAAATAACTTTCATGTTTTCCATGTAAAATATAACATAAATGTAGCTTCTGGCAGGATCTATTGGAAAACAGCCACCTACCCAAGAGCCGATACTTCAATGCCACCTTTGGGTTGAAAGGATCCTCCAAGCCACAGCGGGGCTGTCTCATCACAGTCAGGGTCTGCTCATCTGTTTCTCCAGTGACCGGCAGCCCCATCACCCTCTGAAAGGTTCTGGACAAGTGGGAATATTGAGGGAAAAAGTTAAAAAAAGCATCAGGGTGACATCTGGGTACACGGCAGTGACAAATGTCTTACCGGAGCGCTTCTTCTACCTCATGAGGTTTGAAGGTGTAGTCCTGCGAGCTGAGGGGCTTTTGTAAATACCCATAGGTCTCTAGATAATCCTAGTAAAGGGGAGAAAAATACAAAAAAGTGGTTTTACCATTTTCATCTTCACCACTTTGTGTTTCTTAATGGCTTGAAAACAGAAGAATTAATCCTGACATGGCACATTGGCTTAAAGGGCTGGAAAAGAAGACACAAGGATGTCAGTTCAAAAATTAAAATAACACTTTGAAAACACATCAGACCTCAATGGGAAATAAAATCCTGCTGGATATCTATACTGATATGGACTGGGTAATGTGTTAGGAATGAAAGGATGCCACATCGTTTGATGAAAATGAAAATTATCAACCTACAGAGGGCTGAATTCAAAGACACCCCAAAAATCAAAATGAAAAAATGATGCGACAGGCTAGTCCATTTTGCTGAAATTTCATTGCAGCAGCTCAAAATCATACTCAGTGGTTTGTATGGCCACCACGTGGTTGTATGCATGCCTGACAATGTTAGGGTTTATGCTCCTAATGAGACGATGGATGGAGTCCTGGGGGATCTCTTTCCAGATCTGGACCAGGGCATCACTGAGCTCCTGGACAGTGTGAGGTGCAACCTGGTGGTGTCTGATGGACCGAAACATAATGTCCCAGAGGTGTTCTATTGGATTTAGGTCAGGCAAGTGTGGGGGCCAGTCAATGGTATCAATTCCTTCATCCTCCAGGAACTGCCTACATACTCTCGCCACATGAGGCCAGGCATTGTCGTACACCAGGAGGAATCCTGGACCCACTGCACCAGCATAGGGTCTGACAGTGGGTTCAAGGATTTCATCCCGATACCTAATGGCAGTCAAGGTGCCGTTGTCTACCCTGTAGAGGTCTGTGTGTCCCTCCATGGATATGCCTCCCCAGACCATCACTGACCCACCAACAAAACTGGTCATGCTGAACGATGTTACAGGCAGCATAATGTTCTACACGGCTTCTCCAGACCCTTTCACATCTGTTACATGTGCTCAGGGTGAACCTACTTTCATCTGTGAAAAGCACAGGGTGCCAGTGGTGGATGTCGGGCCCTCAAGCCACCCTCATGAAGTCTGTTTCTAATTGTTTGGTCAGAGACTTTCACACCAGTGGCCTGCTGGAGGTCATTTTGTAGGGCTCTGGCAGAGCTCATCCTGTTCCTCCTTGCCCAAAGGAGCAGATACCAGTCCTGCTGATGGGTTAAGGACCTTCTATGGCCCTGCCCAGCTCTCCTAGAGTAACTGCCTGTCTCCTGGAGTCACCTCCATGCCCTTGAGACTGTGCTGGGAGACAAAGCAAACCTTCTGGCAATGACACATACTATATTGATGTGCCATCCTGGAGAAGTTGGACTACCCTTGCAACCTCTGTAGGGTCCAGGTATCGTCTCATGCTACCAGTACTGACACTGACTGTAGCCAAATGCAAAACTTGTGAAAAAACAGTCAGAAAAGATGAGGAGGGAAAAATGTCAGTGGCCTCCACCTGTTAAACCATTCCTGTTTTGGGGGTCGTCTCATTGTTGCCCCTCTAGTGAACCTGTTCTTAATTTCATTAACACCAAAGCAGCTAAAACTTATTAACATCCCTCTCTGCTACTTAACCGACCAGGTCAATAGCCCAGAGGTTTCATTGACTTGATATACTATACTCAGATTAAAAAGTGTTCCTTTAAGTTTTTTGAGCAGTATAGATTTTTCCACCAGGATTTATGATACTGAATGTGTCACAAAACCATCTATATAAAAGTTTTAAAATAAATTGTGAAAACTGCTATAATAAATGAACAGATATTGAAGAGGAAAAAAAATGATGGCTAGTCATTTGGTTTTGCTTTGCCCCCCTCTTTGTTGTTTTACGCCTCTCTGGTTGTGTTCGTGGCCACACTGATATCCTGTTTCCTTCTGGCCGTGTCTCTGGTGGCTCCCCCAGTCTGATTCCTGTCCCTGCCTTCTCATAGAGTGAGAGAATCCAATTGGGCTAAAATAATATTTCTTTAATTTAATGAGAGTTAGACATTTTGACAGCACTTGTATTAGTGTTGCAAGGTCTGTAGTTTCCTGCCCAGCTGGACTATTTTTTTATTCATTTCTACCGGGGAAAAAAATGGTCTTTCATGAAAATGTAATAATTTGGGATATTTTTCCACAGCACCCTACCTTCTCGACAATGCTATAAACATCAAGGGGGAGCCAACAAATAACCCCCCCCCCCCCACTACCAGGTTTTTAATATTACAGTATACCCTTAAAACAATGGACCACAAATGCCAGAAAATTATGTTGGATAGTATAGCTACATAAAAACATTAAACACAATGTCAAAAGGAAAACAAATACATACTGTATATACTCGCGTTTAAGTTCCTCCATGGATAAGTCGGGGCTTAATTTTACCATATAATTTCTGTTATTTTATAAAGTCTGTCGTATCAGTCGAATGTGGAAAACTCGCGCTATTGGTCCAAGAGATTATCATATGCTAACTAATGCCCAACTGAGAGAGTTACCATGGAGCACACTGCCGTTTTTTCCCTTATGTATTGTGCCTACGTGACCACACGGTAATACCCGAACTATTCTGAAGCGGCGTTTGCACTGTTTTGTGTATCTCACACCCTCATACACCTTTATCGTAAGAGCATCCCTTACCTACAATGGAGCGTCCGTTCAGAAGAAAATATAAATCTGGTTTTAAATTAAACATCATTGAAGAAGAGAAAGAAATTGGTAACTGTGCCGCTGCAACAAAGTTTGATTCATCTGAGAAACTGGTGCGAGACTGGAGGAGGCAAGACGATGTAAAAAAATAAATAAATTAAGTGTCGTATTTTTGAACCAGGATATAAGTCGGGGTCTGATTTTATAACCAGTATTTCGGGTTTCAAAACCCGACTTATAGTATTTACGGTAATTTATTAGCCTGTTTTTGTGCTTTGCACATTAAGTGAGTTTTGAGCTGTCTTTAGGCTGGGAATTTTTGCTGGACCTGGCAATCCTCCCTGGCACACCCATCGAGTACCAAGTGCCACCAGAATGGCCTGTATTTTTCAAGTCATGGATTCAGCAAGGTGCTGGAAATGTTTCTTAGGAATTGTGGTCCATGCTATGTTGATGGCATCACTAGGCTCCAGATTTTTCAACCAAATGTTCATGCTGTGAACTTCCCATTCCATCTGACCACAAAGGGTTGACATTTCGGGATTGTGCAAACCACTGGAGTAAACTGAAGTCATGGCCATGACCATTGTGACATCCTTCTGGAAGTGTCCATTTGGAAAGAGGAGAGTGTGGCCTTCAAGTGATGAATCTGTTCAGCAGCATTGTGTAGGTCAGGTGTAATGTTCATATGACACTTCATTGGTATAAAGAGGCATAAGGTGTGCCATCACACTCAGAATACTCAGTGGGGGTCTCATTAGTGCTTTAAGGTTGGACGAACATTGACATCTAAATTCTGATGTTGTGGATTACACAATAAATTTGTCATGGAAAATCTTAATATGTGTGGATAAATTGTAATCTGTACATCACTTTGTACTTCTGAACAGACAGACGCACTTGGGGGGGGGGAATGAATATTTTATCATGCAGATTGAGGTCATTAAGTACCATGGAGCAGCTCTGCTGGTCTGTCTCGATAAGAACATGGAAGACAGAAGCAGGCCACTTCAAGGGTACAGCAGTGGGAATGCTGACGGTATCACCAATCTCTACCACTTTTTGCTACCCACATTCACACTATTGAGCACCACTGAGACCAAGGCAAACACCAACTGCTTCTGAGGGCTCCTCTGTCTTGTTTCTGAAGTCCTCTCGAGACTTGTCAAAGGACTCACTCTTCCTCCCTGCCACAGAGACTGAGCATAGGAAATCTGATAAATGACAGGAGACTTCGCGATCCATCAAGATCGTTTATTTAACTAATAGCTAAGCTGTTGCAATATCTCATCCAGATACTTCTGGACAAGTTCATGACATTCACTTATGGTTTACAAAGCCTTAAATAATCTCGCTCCATCTTATATTTCAGAATGTCTTACACCTTACACTCCAAATCGTAACCTTAGATCTTCAAATGAGTGTCTGCTTTGAATTCCAAGAGCTAAACTTAAAAGAAGTGGTGAGGCGGCCTTCTGCTGTTAGGCACCTAAAAACGTAGATAGAAATTTGCCAGGCCAATACGGGGGAGTACAACTGCTAAAAACTCATCACTTTAACATGGCTTTCACTTTCAACATTTTAGTTTAACCCTGATATTCTGTACAGGGGGTCCTCGGGTTACGACACAGTTCCCCTCCTACAACAGTGATGTAACCCGAATTTTGGTGTAAGTCGAAACACACTCTGGCCTAAGTCACTTACCTATCTTAACACATTTGCAAGATCATAATCTAGAACATAAAAACACAAAATCTAAGCCTGACAAAAAAGAAAAGGACATAAATATACTGTACTGTAGTACCAGAAAAAATTAGTGTAAAAAAATGCTTACCTTTATTCCTTCTCATGTCTCAATTTTTTTAAGTTTTTATGGGAGTGAGTGTTGTAAACTCGAAACGTTGTATGTCGAAACGTTGTAACCCGAGGACCCCCTGTATTTGCATTTCATTATCATTATCATTCATGGTGGCTCCAAAATCTGTACTAACTCCTTCTTTCTCTGCTGTTCTTTTTCCAGTTTTCTGCGCCACCACCACCTGATCAGGGCACCATGCAGTCCTTACATTGATGGATTGAAGACTAGAGGTCCACATGACCATCATCATCTAATTCCACATGAAGCCTGAAAACCATGAAGACTGATTGAGGTCATTGATGTTAGGTAGACTGCCTGGAGGGGGCTGGGTGGTCTCGTGGCCTCGGACCCCTGCAGATTTTGTTTTTTTTTTTTTTTTTCTCCAGCTATCTGGAGTTTTTTTTTTGTTTTTTCTGTCCTCCCTGGTCATCAGACCTTACTTATATTCTATGTTAATTAGTATCGCCTCATTTTATTTTTAGATTTTTTCTTTTTTTTTCTTCCTTCATCATTTAAAGCATTTTGAGCTACATCTTTTGTAAGAAAATGTGCTATATAAATACATGCTGTTGTTGTTAGTTCGAGAAGACCAAAAAGACCAAGAGACCATAAGAGGGACTGTGGTGATGTACAAAATCTTTAGATGCTTTAAATAAAGTACTCCAGTAGGTTGGCAGAGGACTCTCCAGCAAATCACTAATGTTGTATCTGGCAGGATGCTCGAGCATTCGGTTCAAGTCAGGAACAAAACACTTGGATTGGGCCCCAGTCTGCCACAGGCCACACTCAGACATGTCACACCAGCGCAGAGATGCCATTGAAGAGGCACAAAGGGAGAACGTGCAAATGACAATCGGACCAACATTCAAACCCAGCGTCTTTATTGGAGTAGTCCTTGTTTTCTTCTGGTTTCATCTTCATATATATTATTTATTTATGTATAGATTATATTTCCATCCATCCATCCATCCATCCATCCATTATCCAACCCGCTATATCCGAACTACAGGGTCACGGGGTTTGCTGGAGCCAATCCCAGCCAACACCGGGCACAAGGCAGGAAACAAACCCCGGGCAGGGCGCCAACCCACCGCATAGATTATATTTCCTTTTTATTTATTTAAACAAGCATTTTAACTAAGAAAATTTACAAACAAAGGTAACATTTCTATTTTCTGAAAAAAAAACACTCACTCACAGGTATTTAAATTGGAGAGGAGAAAGGCACTTCAAACCAAAATAAAATAATTATGAAAATAATAATTTACTAATCCATAAAAACATTTGTAAAGGGAGAGGCTCAAGTATCAAGGGAAAGGGGCTTAACTGAAATCGTCAGAATTCTCCAGGGGGTACAGAAATACATCCATCAGCCTTTATGTTTTCTCTGTATTTTGTTTTTTTTTTTTCTGCCCTCCTGGCTTTTTGTTAATTTGAGTTGATTCATTTAGTTTTGTGTTTCTTATTAGTTTGTTAGTTAAGATGGCGTAGTAATAAGTTTGAAGTGTGCCACTGTAATCTGTGACGTGTATTTCAAAGCCATTAATAAACTGACAGGGTGAAGGTGACAGGGAGATGCCTGACACAAATAGCTGATGACACAGGCGGACTGTTTAAAATGATGATGTTTGTTAAAGTAATATAAACGGCCAGGGTGGCCAAGGGCCGCTGTCTGCAGAAGCCATGAGTGATTACATTATTTGGGCACAGGCCAGAAATAACATAGACAGCTCAGATGGCAGCTGCCCATACCTGGCAAAGTTCATAACAAATTTTATGAATATGTAAATATGTGTTTATAATGGCAAGGGTCCATCACAAAGCCAGAAGCTGACCAATGGTGCCCCCACCCTACTGGACCAGACTCATATAGCTGTCAGCATTCCCCATTGTAGAACTGAATGATGACTGCATGTTCCATTGGCTTCTCTCTGGCCTGGGCATGTGTTATGCTACATTGTATTTTGCGGTGGAAGCTACATTTTAAAGCAAGTTAAATATATATATCTCTTTTTGTACCATATTCTCTAGTCTGGTTATTTCCGTCATGGCAACAAAAGAGATGTGTAGAAGGCTGGCGTATGTCCTGCACTCAAGAAAGAACACAATCCTAGGGAGCAAGCGCCCCCTGCTGGATAGAGGTGGGGAATCATTTACCTGATTACCTGTCCATTAACTTTGGTCTTACACTCTGCAAATAGAGAGGCCTTAGTTAGCTTAAGTTTCATTGCATCTGTGAATTCCTGTTTGAAATGTAATTAATTCATTAACTATTTAATAGCAATTGCAGATGTCGGGAAGTCACTTCAACTAGCACACCTGGATGATGCGATGTCAGTCTGCCCACCATACATGAGCGATTAGGAGGTGAATGGGTGAGAGAGAGAGTTTCCCCGTGAGGAACAGAGGATAATTAGGGGACAGAATGGACAAGGCTGTGGTGGGCAATTTAGCCAGGGCATCAGGAAACACCCTACTCTTTTTTCAACAGATGCCCGTGGATCCTTTCTGACCACAGACAGTCAGGACCTTAGTTTCATACCTAAGAAGGATGGCACAATTTTTTCAGTCCACTGTGCCCAGCCAATCTACAACCTTACAGTAATTAAGTTTTCTATGCAGCATCTCCTTATGGCATCACCCAGTCACATGCTCACAATGTCCAAAGCACTGGCCTTTTTTGATAAAATATTGTTAAACTAGCCAACCCGCGGCGTACCATACGCCGCATAATCAGGCCGGTTTTTTAATGATTTTTAAGCACAGGGAGAAAAGTAACATTTGAAAAATTGGTAATGTAATAAATCAGCAAGAAAAGCAACATTGTAACAATGCACGGAACAAACCAACACACAATCGTCCGTGACTGAAAACTGGCGGACCGCCATCACGCCCTGCCTGCTCATATGCCCACCTGCAACTCGTCACTTGAGTCGTTGTCGTCTTTGCACAGTCCAGATGCACCTGTGACTCACGTAGACTTTCCGTGTTCCTGCAGGAGCATCTAAGAAGATGCATGTTTGGCGCGGATGCGAATTGCTGTATGTAGCGTGTAAAACAGTTTGCTATGGTGAACACGGTCGTGCGTCATAACCGAAAACTCAGTTTTTAAAGACTGCTTACTTCATTGTGTTTTAATCTCAGTTGTAAAGGATTGTTTTAAGGATCCCATGGGATACCCCTCGCAAACCGTTTCACACACTGCATATGGCGACTCACCTCTGCGAGAAACATGCCTCTATGAACAGTCAACGTGGCTCGGAGGTGCATGTGGCCTCTACGACAGACGAACATAAATGACGCCATTTTTTCTGTGTTCTCGTGTCCGAGTTGGTGGTCGTGGCTCTGCGAGTTGTCATCGTATCCAATGGTCTTGGAGTTGGTGGGCGTGGCTCCTTCCTGCGTGCGCCATAGGTGTCTTACTTGTCGGCGGCAATAGTGAATCCACGCCCCTTCCGGTGCGCTTTCCATGGGTATCTTGCCTTAGTGAATTATATATATAGATATTACTGAAAAATCAGAGAGGTGCACAAACAGGAAGCGTGTTCCAATAGTATGGAGCCATTGAATTAAAGACAGGACTCTCTGATGATGAATTAAGGGGGGAATGATCTTCAGCTCAAAAACCTGAGCCTGTCTGAAAGTGCTTCCCATGCTCTACTCTGATTTACTCACCAAACCAGCTTGACGGTGCGAAGGAACGACTCTCATTTGTCAAACGTCTCCTGCTCTTACTACTTCTTATGCCACCTGTGCTTAACAGGCCGTCATTTGTCCAATTCTCCATCTCAAACACCATTACAAAATAATTTCCACCTTCCCGCCCCTCCTTTGTGCTTGTCAGCCTAAATACAGCGGCTTTGATATCCCATCAGGGCCCCACTGCGTCCAGACCGGGTCCCTTCCTAAGTGTTTAGAATCCTTTAAGATCCTATTCTGTTTTGTATGTCTGATGTTCTTGCAAGCAATTATTTTTTTTTAGCATTGTAAATATTTTATTATTATTCTGTTGCCATTTTGTTTGTCTTTTTTCCGTGGGTGCTGTAATCTGCAATGGGTGCTGCTGTTTGCTGTAATTTGCATAGGCACCACCATATTGCTTACAGCAGCATCTTTCATTGTTAGAATTGTTGTACTGATAGTTTGAGACCCGTGCTGTCATCACACTACTCTGATCATCAGAACTTTGAACAATTAAGGGATATAGTCAGTTAGGCAGATAGATAGATAGATAGATAGATAGATAGATAGATAGATAGATAGATAGGAAAGGCACTATATGATAGATAGATAGATAGATAGATAGATAGATAGATAGATAGATAGATAGATAGATAGATAGATAGATAGATAGATAGATAGTAAACCACTATGTGGTAGTATGTCACTATTAAAGATACCATATAAAGTATACTTTGCCTGCTTTGGTAGTAAGTGATGTGGAGCAGTGCTGAGCTCTGATGCCTAGCAATTCCAGGGCCCACCGATTGTCCTTTTCCTGTCCGATCCAATTCACCCACACTTACTTTTTCCATTAGTTGAGTATGCTCTGCGATGGGCCAGCATCCACCGCAGGGCTGGTTCTCCACTTGGACCCAGTGCTTCCGGGATATTCTCGGCTTTGCCAGATGCCTACAGCTGTTTGCCTGCCGGCATACGAACTGTTGATGTTGATTCCCTGTTTTGGGGAACTTAGCTGACCCGATTCTACGCCCTGTATGCACATCTCACCCCAGACCTCCAGCACGGGATCCTGCAGAGCCGACCGGACCTCTTTCTCGTCTCACATAGTTTAGGGCTGCGACCGAAATTCAGATTTTGCTTATAGTGACCAGATGCCAACATTTATCTTCAAGGCTTCTAATTTTAAAGGGACAGGACCTCTCGTTTTCGATTTTTATCGCAGTTTCTAGACAGATTGCTCCATAACTCCGCGTTAACGTTAACTTGCCGACACCTACAACATAGGCAAAAGGTCTTGTTTCCAAACAGAGTATTAAAAATAAATGTCATTCCAGATAAAATGTATTTAAACATTTTTGCTTCAAATCAGCATTGCAGCCCCAATTCCTAGAAGCACGTCGCGGTCTGGTATTCCGCACTGACAGCTCAAGTGGACCTGACTTTGCTCGAGGCAAACGATTTGGCATTCGCGAACCAATTCTAATAATACAATTTAAAAGGAGCAGATGGCTCAATAAACAATGCCTTCCCGTTCTACATTCTTTCCAGTTGTGTCGGAATGTTTATAGCGGGATCGCACGCATTTTCGCTCAAAGCACTAAAGTTTATATAAACACAGAAATAAAGCAAACGTTCGAGTAAAGCATTTCAAGTTTAAAGTGAAGAGTCACTTTTATACATAACAAATATTAATGGAAATAAAAAGGTATAAAGTACAGCGGGTATTTAAAGGCGCAGATGCCCCAAAGTAACCGAGCCCCGCGGGACGCGCAGTCTTACCAGAGCCTCTGTCAGCTCGTCCTTCCGCTCCAGCACCGCCGACAGGGCGGTCAAACAGACGGCGGAGAGCAGGAGCAGCCGCATAGTCCGCATAGGTTCTTTGGAGCCTCGGAGAACACCGGGCACAAATCCAAGAGGAATTCGGATGAAGAGGCGGGAAATAATGCAAGTTGTCGGTGGCTCTCTGATTTTATACGCGATACACACGCCGCCCCCATGCCAACCCCGCGGTCGGTGATCTGTCCCTGAGGCATGCCTTGATCGGCGCCGTGCCTAATCATGTCCCCGTTCACCACTTTTTGTCGCCGAGCCTGTTGATTTCCTTATACCGTTATTCTTTTCCTTGTCCCCTCCTTGTCATCATTAGATTTTACTGCTGACTCTCTCTTTCCCACCAGCTGCCCTGTCTTTCGTTTCTCCGGCCATTCACCATCAAACATGAGTAACCCGATAAGCCAGCCTGGACGGGGTGCTGGTCCATCGAGGGGAGTCGACAATGAGCTTAACACATAGTCATCAAACATTGTAAACCAAAAAAAGAGATGTGGAGAAAGGTCAACAGGAACATGGGTAGAACACCAAGACCCCTGTGCCAGAACTAAACGGCTGTGATGCGGCATTGCTAGGGACCCAATATCCAGCTCACCTCTGCTACTTCACTTTCTCGCCACAAACGCCGTTTTCTTTATCATGTCCCTTCCTATTCTGTCCCTTACCCTGCTTTCCATAATTCCAGTTATATGCTCGTGCCCACTCGGTTTTTCAAGTCCCTATTCACACAGTAACCACTCTGTGTTTACCATTATGGTGTTCTGATCAGGTCGGTCCCTTCACGGCCGTTCTCTTTTCTTTTTCATTCCCTTTCCTTCCTTGTACCCACTGCATTTTTTTATCGGGCCACATAGTGACTTTTCCCTTCTTTGCCACTCGAATGTTTATTTCCATTCTATATAATTTATATGCCTACACCTTATCTATCCAGGCTTTTCACAGCCTTTGTTTGTACCTACACTCTATTCATGCCCCTCCCTGCCCGCACTTAACACCATTTTTCTGTCCCTCTTTTTGTACCCCACCATCTGTTTGCAGCCATTCATGTTTTTCTTGACCATTGTTTCTAGTTACCTATTCCCTTTTCCCCCGCCGGTCCACACAATGCCCATTTAAATTTCTTTCCCCAACTTTTTTGACCAGTCCCTTTCTGTGTCTCCTATGTTGTGGACTATCCTATCATTTAAAATTAAAATCTCTGCACTCTTTTGTACTCCATGGCTCTTGGCTTTAGACTTTTGCCACTCTTACGCTGGCACTGGATCTTCATTCCTTCTGGTCCTCAACCCAGCTACTAAAATGGGCTTAATTTCGGAGGCAAAGGGGGCAAACCACAGATTAGTATTGCAAATCGCCAAACATCTGGGGCCAGCAGCTTTTATTGCTACCAAGCTGGAAGAACTAAAGGGTCCTCATGGGCAGCAGTGGCCTGACCAGATGTTTCTTGTGGTTTTGGGAACAAATGAAAAAGGAAGTCCAGTCCTGACTCTTCCAGAAATGGCTGCCACAAGTCACTCTTTCCTTTGAGCATCACGCACAGATGTATATATTTTTAATATAGCACCTTTCATGGTGAGCATCCTCATCTGCCAATGCATTATTCCACCAAACTGAGTCTCACAAATAGCACACAAGGACTATAATTACAAGTCTACAAGTCCCACAAGAAAGCTCACAGTTTAGCATATGGTACACTAGCAGATGGCAATCAAAAAACCAAAATGTATTGTAAGTGGTCAGTAAAATGGAGAATGAAGACCTCTGTGGGTCTGAAAGCAGCTAAGTGAACAGCTGCACTCCAGGAGCGGAAGAGCATTCTGATTCATTTTGCCCGGCCACGTCATAGCTCAGCTTCCTCCCCTAATTTTGTAGCTGCATGCCAGAAACGTGGCGTGAGATGAACCAGAATCCAGTACCTCCATGTCTCATCTCCAGTGGCTGTCTATGTTAACAAGGAGAATATCACACTGTTGCCACCATCCACCTACCTGGCAAAGGAACACAGAATTAGGTAAGCCCTTGAGCAGATGGAGAGCCCAGCTCATGGTGCCAGCTTTCAGTTCAGCCTTTGGCCCCCACAGTCTTTCAAGGATATATAGATGACAGATGAAGCTGGCTGTAAGGACCACAGCAACTGAGCACCTTCAATTTGGAAGGTTAGAGACACTTTAAAAATAAAACATAGCACGGGACCCTCAAACCAGCTTAGTCCGATTCAGAGCCATGGGGTTAGGGGCCTGGCCCAACAGCACATGATACACCAGCCCATTACAGGCCCACTCACTGATATGCCTAAGCACGGTCAAATAACTTGCATGTCTTAAATCCCACGTTGTTTTGGATGAACAGCATAAACTCTCAGTGAGTCTCACTATGAGTGAACAGCAAGAAGTCCTGTGGCCTGCATGGTTGGGTCTCCTGGTTCTTTTTGGGCCAGTTTAATGGGGAGTTAATTGTTAAAGAACATTTTATCAAGCAGTTCATTGAACAGGTGACCACCAGGACTCGCTAGAATTGCCCTCTGGCTCACAGTACTGCCCTCTTTCTACGTTTCTATGTGTTTCAGCTCCTAATTGCTGTTTACTACACAGTCCGTCCTGTTTAGTCAGCAGGGGGGCGTAGCTGGGCACCCCCCGCACTCTGACATGAACACATACCATAAGTGCAGTTCTCTAACAAATGACTATCATCTGGAAGAAAAACATCACATCTGTGCTGCATATCTCTTGGAGGCAGGGGGAGGGCTGGGATTTGAGGGGAGTAAGGCAAACTGCCAGGATGAAGAAACAAAACACGGGGAACTGCATTCAAAGGCCTCAGAATGGCGCTGTCTGTATGACGTGCACTGGCACTTCACAAGACTTGAAGACTCAGCCCACATAAAGGCAGCCTGGGCACAGACACTGGGGTAAGAACAATGAAAGTTAAACTCTGAGTCTGGCAGAATTTTAAAACAATGAAGAGAGGGAGTGCTGTAGAAAAGTGATGGAGCTTTTTTATTTTATTTTTTTGTCTCATATAAAAAGAAAAATAATGTTAAACAACCCAACCCACACTATTCCAGCCTGGGCAAAGGGAAAATATCATGGAATAAAATAACTCAGTCATCAGAGAAAAGTAAAGGGATCACAAAGGAACTACACCAGTAAAAGAAAAAAGGCACAGCAAACAGGATCAGAGGACTGAAGCAAACAACTGAGCAAAAGTAGTCCACCTTTAATCTAAAATGCTGGAGGCGCTCTTAATCTGTAATGCAAATAATTCAAGATGGATTAAATTATAAAAGGAGGGCAGCCAGCTGTCTATACTAACACACTCTGGAACCTTCCAGTGGGAGGAAAGAATCAATTTGGCTGCCAAAGTTCTGGGGCAGAATAATTTTTGTTGTGGAAACATAAAGGATTGTAAAAGAAGGAAGATATGAGGTAATAGTGTAATATTTAAAGAAAGAAAAGAAGAAACAAGTGACCTATGCATGGCCATGAGGAAAGGCCACGTAGAGAAAAGTTTCAGACCTGTCAAAGGGGCATAATTGACAAAAAGGATCAGGGTGAGGCCCATCAAGTGACATTTATGAGGAGTAGGATAAAGTCATGGCAGAACTCTGGTAGTTGGGGTTTCTAGAGTAATATTTGGCATTAGAGGACATTGGTGTCCCATGAGGGGTGAAAAGAGAGAAGAGAAAGGTCTCTGAACCAAATAGGAATCCAATAGAGAGGTTTATAAGATGCTTTACATAGTTTCTGTGGAACAGACAATCATCATTTTGGGACTGCAGGCACTATATTAAAAGCAAGCTGTAATCTGCCTTATTTACAAGATTTTACCCAGATAGACGGTGACGAGCTGTTCATTAACTCTCTGGGATGTCTTACACAGAGCAGTGTTGTGAAATCCTGTGACGAACAACACAATGATACACCATTTTAACCTTAGGGGTTTTGTATATCTTCTTTTTTATGTAATCTAAGTCTAGGCATATTATTTTTCATTGTTGCCTAAGTGCATAACTCATAATAATCAAAGGATTGAATGATCAAATAGTCTATAACTCAAATGCTAGCTGGAGAACTGCAGATGCAACAGATAGTAAAAGTACTCTTGATAAGATAAAGTGTTTTACAAATACTTTTATGGTTAAAGCTTTTCCGCAGAGCTATCCCTCAGCAGAGTAATTCGCCAATTGTATGTGTGTAGCATCATGAGGCCTGGAGGTCCATGTGTGCCTTTTTGCATAAAGAGAAGATCGGTCGAGGGTGAGAAACGAGACATTAGAAGGAGACTCCATCAGCCTTGGAAATCAAAGACATCGTCCATGCATCAGCCCAACTATTGAAGCTAAAAGGGGCCAAGTAACAATCTTCCTCTATCAAAGACGTTACCTTTATCTTACCAGAAAGAATTATTTAAGCATTTAGTCCATTTGTTATTACTCTTTTTTAATAGATACTGCTTTGCTTTTAAATTTATATACTTTTTCTGTACTCCTTGAGTGAAAAGTAAATACAGATCACCTGGTGTGGAGGGATCACCACTTTCACTCTCACTAGATTAGCTTACTGTCAGGGGATGCCTCCAATAGAGGACAGCCCAATAGGAGTATCGTATCATTGATTAATTAAGTGGCATTAACCAAGGTGTGTCTAAGTTTACCATGTGTCCAGGTTATTCTTAGAGACCATGGTATAGTATCTCACCCTTTAGGCCTAGGTTATATCCAGTGTCACACAAGTGCGCATGGGAGGCAGCTAAAGGGTTTGAATGAAGGTTGTTCCACACAAGACCAGGAGGTGGTGGAGTGTGCTTATCCTTTCTCTTTCCACTGCAGACCAGTTAAGGGAAATTCTGCCTGGCCCCGACGATGCCAATTCCAGTTCCGGGAAGTGAGAACGTCACTTCTGGCCCGGCCTTGACGACATTGCTTCCTCAACCTTCCTTCAAAACCACCATCTGTGCCTCAGCTGAGTCAGTTCTGTTTTGGGTTCCAATCTGTACACAATTGTACAATCAATTTACCATTTTGCAGATGGGTTCAAGTAAACGGGAGGTTGCCCCAAATCTTTTTGTGGCTCTTTGTCAATTTTTTCACACCAGATATACCTGTGTGTTGTTCTCACAAAAGCCTGTGAGTTACTATGTGGAGTACTAAGTAGGCATCATTCATAATTGTTGCTTATGTGTGTGTTATAGTTAGTGTGCTGGAGTAAGCCACTCCATAATGATGTTGGTGAGTCTCATTCACCCCACAATAATACAATAGCAAAGAATAGACGGCGGAAGCAGCCTTATATTTTTTCATAGGAAAGAAAAAAACAAGACAGAGAGTACAGAGGGGGAGTTGGTAGAAGGGCAGTTAGTGAGATCCACAAGTTCTGAGCACTGATCTAAGGTATGGGAAGAAAAATAAATTCATGCTAGGAAAATTTTAAAGTGCAACATCAGGAGAACTGAGCTGTCTAACAGATATAACAAGTACCCTGACCCCACACATACTGCCCAAACAGGAACACACAGGGCCGGCCATCTTCACTGCATGTGACAAGACTGCAGTTGAGATTAAAAGCTCTATAAAATGAAATACAGCAGGGAGCTTACCAGAAAGTCTGGGCAACAGGACTGTTAAAGAAAGAGTTCTACAAACGTTTATCAGTGAAAATCCTGGGTTCCAGACATACCGTAAACTTTAGAAATAGCAGAAGCAACTTATCCATTGGGTTGACTCGGACCAATCACTTTGGAGTACAAGCTCACAAATACTACTTGGTGGCTGAATAAATGAGATTTATGGGTATCGGGGCTAAATAGACATCCTGGATAAGGTTGATGGGCTCACTCTCCATGGCAGGGTTGAGGAAAACAACAATTTAGTAGCATCTTGAAGAATATCTGCTGTTCCTCCAAATCTATAGGAGTTAACTGAGATGGTCTGAACATCTATTTAGGCCCTCCTGGAAAAGAGGAAGATGCAAGCAACCTGTCTTTGAAATTCTGAGGAGCCTGAGACTGTTACTGGGGTTAAGGAGGTATGGTTGGATCATCTCTGTATGTTGACACTTCAAAGTACACAGAAAAGGAGATGCGAAGGTGAATAATCAGGCACGATTCATCCACTGTATGTTCTTATAGTCAAAAAAAAGAGAATTAGGATATTTAGGCAAGTTTATGAAAGGAAGCCAAAGGCAGTGTATGTCCAGGTTACAAGCTGGTCATGTAGCCTACGAGTGGCAGGATCAGTCTGCTAAATGGTCTTTTTCTTTAGAGTACAGTTTATGGAAACCCTGATGTGCTGATTTATAAATCTGACTCCCAAGACCTGGACTTTGTGATACATTGCTTCATACATGAGTAGAGTGGAAGTGTATAATTAGGACCCACTATAACTTCAACATTTGTGTAAGTCTTACTGATATTATCTTACAGATCAAAACACTTAGTACTGGGTCAGAGTAGCTGAGATCTTGAATGCTTGAACCTTGAATGCCATGCATTTGAGAAAATATCCCTTTAGTGAAGTGATTGTTTCAGCTGTTGGCAAAGGAGCTCTTCTCAATTATAATGTATACGGTCACGATCAGTGCTTTGCTTTGGGGGGTCCCCTTGTATATATAAAAGATTCCTTTTGAACTTGGAGGGGTGTCACTAAAATTACTAGGAGATGGCAGCATGTTATAAGAATAATAGTACTATACTAAAATAATAGTGTAGTAGAATGACAGAAATAGCAAGAAGTTGTGACAACTTCCGGCTGACCTCAAACACTATGGACACGCTCGAAAATACTGTTACTCCACAGTAATATGTGGAAGCAGTGATCACAATAAATTAAGTTGTGCATGTTCTGTTTATCATGGTGAATGTGACACATGCTATTAATAATTTCACTGTACTCTGTACACGTAATTTGCTCAATTTACTACTCAGAGGGAAACATCTTCAGACCGCAGAGTTCTCATTGTAGTAAGACATGCTGTTTTTCTCTTTTTAAGTGCGTTAGCAGATGATACTGCGATTGGCATGTTTATCAGTCTGTCATCGCCACATCTGTCTGGCGACATAAGAACATTTGAACAAATATGATTAGAACAGGTCATTCAGTGTTGAATGGTGTCATGTTATTGTTTAAGGAAATTTGTCATAACAGCTCAATTATCATTGAGATATCTCGAATAAACTGCGATGGGTTGGGGCCCTGCCCGGGACTGGTTCCTGCCTTGCGCCCTGTGTTGGCTGGAATTGGCTCCAGCAGACCCCCTTGACCCTGTGTTCGGATTCAGCAGGTTGGATAATGGATGGATGGATGGATGGATCTCGAATAAACTGTATATTGTACAAATGACACATGAAATTGCCATGGTGGATTCATTTTCATAATCTAAATTAATAAAAATGCAGATATGTCACATGGAAAAAGTAAGTACACTCCTTCATTTATCACTATTTCAAATCCATAAAATTAGACTCAGGGGTCCCCCAAATCCGGTCCTGGAGGACCTCAGAAGGCTGCAGGTTTTCATTCTAACCCTTTTCTTAATTAGTGACATTTTTTAGCTGCTAGTTAACTTTTTTGAATTAATTTTAATGGACTTGTTTTTTAAGATTTGTCCCCCTGAATTTCTTCATCGTTCCTCTGAATTGGGGTGGAGTTGAGGACCCCTGCTTTGGTATATACTAGGGGTGGCCAGCTCTGATCATGGAGAGCCACAATGGCTACAGGATTTCATTCTAACCATTTTCTTAATTAGTGACTAGTTGTTGCTCCTAATTAAATTGCTATTTAAGACTAAGACCCTTCAACTCAGGGTTGAGCAATGTTGGTCCTGGAGGGTCACCGTGTTTTCAGGTTTTTGTTCCACCCCAATTTGCTTCATGAGACATCGCTCATTGCTGATGAAGCATTTATTGCTCAAGTGGTTCATTTTAGTTGTGTCGCTTGTCAAGATTTTTAACGCTTAATTGATTATTTTAGGCTTAAGCAGCTTCATTCATTCTTTAACTGCTCTCTATTAGCAATAAGATGCAAGTGACAAAGGAACCAGCATTTCTTCATCTAGCCTAGCGTGTCTCCATTTCCACCGTGTGTGTTCATCATTCACTATTTAGTTTAATTAAGTACTCAGAAGGATTCTGAAGAGAAAGTGAAGATCTGAAAATTACTCCTCCATTTTAGGCTTCAAATCACTTGGATGACACATGTATCATTAGAAAGGAAAAAATATATATATATGATTTAAGAATGAACTGACATGGTAGAGTTAAAACACTAACAAGCCAAGAAAGTTACATTTATATTTCTTTGCTTGGCTGACACTTTTATTTAAAGCAACTTACAAATGAGGAAACATAATCGAGTAACATTAGGTTTGGGCCCGTTTGTTCAGCAAGTGTAATAGGACGGGTAACACAAGTTGACTGAGATGTAATAACTCATACACTTACAATTATAGATTTCAATCATTAAAGTTAAATAAGATCTGTTAGTAGTAAGGACTGGCTTGTAATTAAGCAACTTGGGTTGAAACAAAAACCTGCAGCCATTGCAGCTCTGCAGGGTTGGTGTTGGCCACCCCTGGCATATGCCAATGATTAGGACCTGCTTAGAGAGTATGCGGGTGGAAGCTATGTTATTTATACTGCAGATATCTAGGGTCTTTTATTCTCTTTGCTATTGACATGTGTGGCATCATCATTCAAAGATCAAAAGAGCACTATAATGCCCTCTTAGAGAGAAGGCATGGGTGCCTCTGAGTCTGGCAAGGGATTTAAAAGATCACTAAATTATTTGAAATTCATTATTCCACCATAAGGAAAATTATCTATAAGTAGTGTAGACTTCAATTGACTGCCAATTTGCCCAGGACTGGCTGGTCTAGCAACTTCAGCCTAAGAGATGACCATATAATTCTAAAAGAAGTCTCTAAGAACTCCAAAATTTTACTGTAGGATCTGGAAGTAACTCTTGCAAAAAGTTGGTGTCAAAATGCACGCCTCTACAATAAGAAAGAGGTTGCACAAAATTTGACCTGCATACAAGGTGTGCCAAGAAAAAGTCTTTGAAGTCCAAAAGAATATTAGAGCTTGACTACAGTCTGCCACTGAACATACAGTACAGGAAAAGACCAGGCCTTCCAAAACAAGGTGCTCTGGACGGATGAATCAAAGATAGAGTTGTTTGAGCACAATGACAGCAGACATATTTTCTACAAACTGAAGAGAGTATTTTGGTAGACCAATTGTAAAACATGGTGGTGGAAATGTTAGGGGTTGGGGTTGCTTTGCTGCCTCAAGGCAGCTTGCAGTCATAAAGTAATCTATGAATTCTACATCATATCAAAGTGTGCTTGATGTGAACGTGAGACTGTCTGTCTGAAAGTTGCAGTTAAACCAGAAATGGACCTTGCAACATAATAAAGATTGAAAGTAGATGAGCAAATCCACCAAGGAATGGATCAAAAAGAAGAATCACAGGGTTATGGACTTGGTCTAGTAAAAGCTTGGATTTAAATCCCATTGAAATTTTGTGGGGGATTTGAAATGGGCAGAACATGCAGGAAAACCCACAGACATTTTGCAACTGAAAGCATTTTGCATTAATGAGTGGTCAAACATTTCACAGAGTCGACATCAGAGACTGGCGAGTAGTTATGCAATATGCCTACAAGAAGTAATTTCTGCTAAATGGGGACAATACCAGCTTCTGAGGCCAGGGCTATACTTTCTTCTTCCCCAATAGCCTATTATATCTATGGATATTTTTATTGAATACATTTCCTTGTGTTTTATGTTTTTCATGTATATTACCCTTATCTGTAGGCACAATCTGCATGAAGATCTACTGTTTTCCAGTTCAAGCATGTTGAAAAAGACAATGATTTCCAGGGGACTATATATAGTACCATTCCCATTTTACCACTATAAAAGTCCAACTTTCTTCTGAAAAATGGGACTTTGACATGAATTTCAAGTGTGTTTATCAAGTGTTACTTATATGTTTATTTTCTACTGTAATCCTATCAACTTTATTTCTAAGGGACACTGGAATAAAACAACGGTTGTTTGATCCGAGCCTCCTCAACATTTGACTGCAATTGGCACTTTCTAAAAAGGTTAACTGTTCCATGAGTTCACACGTGCCTGAATCTGCGTTTACAGAAATCTGTTACATGAGAGGCAGGGGTGGTAACCACCAGCCAAACTTCTTAAGAGACCCACAATGGTTATTGTTTACCACATTTTTTGAGAATGTCTAGTTGTCTTCATATAAATTGCTCAAAAAAACTAAAGGAACACTTTGAAAACACAACTGATCTCAATGGGAAAAAAATCATGCTGGATATCTATATGGATATGGACTGGGCAAAGTGTTAGGAACGAAAGGATGCCACATCATTTGATGGAAATGAAAATTATCAACCTACAGAGGACTGAATTCAAAGACACCCCAAAAATCAAAGTGTAAAAATGATGCGGCAGGCTAGTCCATTTTGCCAAAACTTCAATGCAGCAACTCCAAATCATACTCAGTAGTTTGTATGGCCCCCATGTGCTTGTATGCATGCCTGACAATGTTAGGGTCCATGCTGCTAATGAGAAGACAGATGGTGTCTTGGGGGATTTCATTCCAGATCTGGATCAGGGCATCACTGAGCACCTGGACAGTCTGAGGTGCAACCTGGCAGCATCAGATGGACCAAAACATAATGTCCCAGAGGTGTTCTATTGGATTTAGGTCAGGCAAGCATGGGGGCAAGTCAATAGTATCAATTCCTTCATCCTCCAGGAACTGCCTGCAGACTCTCACCATATGAGGCCGGGAATAATTGTGCAATAGGAGGCACAGGCAGCATAACATTCTCCACAGCTTCTCCAAACCCTTTCACGTCTGTCACATGTGCTCAGGGTGAACCTGCTTTCATCTGTGAAAAGCACAGGGTGCCAGTGGTGGACCTGCCAATTCTGGTATTCTATGGCAAATGCCAATCAAGCTTCATGGTACCGGGCAGTGAGCACAAGGCCCACTAGAGGATGTCGGGACCTCAGGCCACCCTCATGAAGTCTATTTCTGATTGTTTGGTCAGAGACATTCACACCAGTGGCCTGCTGGAGGTCATTTTGTAGGGCTGTGGCAGAGTTCATCCTGTTCCTCCTTGCCCAAAGGAGCAGATACCAGTCCTGTTGATGGGTTAAGGACCTTCTATGGTCCTGTCCAGCTCTCCTAGAGTAACTGCCTGTCTGCGGGAATCTCCTCCATGCCCTTGAGACTGTGGTGGGAGACACAGCAAACCTTCTGGCAATGACACATACTATATTGATGTGCCATCCTGGAGAATTTGGACTACCAGTGTGACTTCTGTTAGGGTCCAGGTATCGCCTCATGCTACCAGTAGTGACACTGACCGTAGCCAAATGCAAAACTAGTAAAAAAAAACTGTCCGAAAAAATGAGGAGGGAAAAATTTCAGTGGCCTCCACCTGTTAAACCATTCCTGTTTTGGGGGTCGTCTCATTGTTGCCCCTCTTGTGCAACTGTAGCTGAAATCGATTAACAACCCCCTCTGCTACTTAACTAGCCCAGAAGTTTCATTGACTTGATGCTATAACTGATTAAAAAGTGTTCCTTTCATTTTTTTGAGCAGTATATTTTAGGAGCCACTGTAGAGGTTTGTTGCTGCCAGGGTTCAGGAACTCAGAAAATGAGGACTATAGAATTAAACATCTGAATCTGTGACATCACTGAGAGCAGAAGTTATTTGCTGCTCTCACAAACAAAACCCACATGAGTCACTTGAGGAAAAAAATTAGGATAACTGGCCTCTGGTAGCAGCACATGCAAATTATCTGTAGCCATTAATCTCCCAGTGCTGTAGAATCCTGGCATTCCACTAATGGCTTGCAGGCAATTATAAGCATGTAGATAGTGGGTGGGAGCTCTTTTCACAGAAGAGATAGTGGGCTGTATGGGCTCATGCCTATCAAAGGTAGGCATGCTTATTGTTCCCTGCCATATCTCTTTTAAGGAGAACCATTCCAAGTTAAACATTTGTTCATATTTATGAAGCATGCAGGAGGAACAACTACATGATCCCAGATACTTTATTATCCAGAATGAACAATTTCACAGGTATACAGGTAGGAGGAACAGGTGAAGGGGAAAATGTTTTTGTGCTTGCTTCAGTTTCTATACTTTATGATAAGCTCACAGCTTGACACATTAGATTATAACGCCCTCATTTGCCACACTTGTTCAAAGGGGAATGCTACCGTTATTGAATGTTAAATGTGTTGTTGTGATTCACTGCATTAAGGGTCTTAAGTTGAATACGCATTTTCATCTTTGTATAGGACACTGTGAATCACAGCACCTCTTTTTACAAGACTCAGTGATTCACAGCTCATTTTTCTACAGAGCTTAGTGATTCACCGCCCGTCTTTATATTGGATCATCCTGTACCAAACAGTTGTCTGTTCTGAGTAGGTCCAAACTGGTTCCAGTTGTGAGTTAGGTGGTACTCACCTCATCTCCTTCCTGGCTCTTGACTTCCTGACAAAGCAGTGATCTGCCTGCATAAATACTAAATGACTGTTACTCATCCTGCTTGGCTTGCTGAATGCTGATTGTCTAAGGGAATGCACCCAACCAGCAGATTGTTGTGGTAAATTCTGGAACCACAGTAACACGCCTGTGTGGCCTTACCACTGAGCCACATACCAGTGCTGGCAATGTGCTGTAGCAGTAAAGAGACAGCTGACAGTATCATCCTCCTCAATTCTCTCCAATGGCTGATTGTTTTTTTTTTTTTTTTTTTAGTATTTAAGATTTCAGCGATACTCATTTCAAAGTTCTAACAACCTAACTACCTGCAACCATACAATATAGCCTTACTTTGACTGGAATATAATGAGATTCACCCACTCATTTCTGGATTGATCATATTCACATATGGCAGCCCCAGACAGGATTGAATTGATAGGGAGGGAATCCTCAAAGTTGCATTCAGGATTTACAACCATTGACACTTGAAGAGGGGATTTTTTGTTTATAATTTAAAACCTTTATTTCACAATACTATATGCATAAAATGACCAAGCAAATTTGGTTACATATCACCTCAACCTTTAGTTGAAAACCTGAATAAAAATATGCTAAATAGCTAGGATGCAAAGCAGCTCATTATTTCTCAGTTCATCTCAGTTTCAAACTGTTAAACCTGGCATTGGCAAGTCTGGCATACTTAGTGACATTACTAGCACCCATACCACATGCACTTCAGAACAGGTCATCCACTTGAAGCTAAGCATGTTTGGGCCCAGCCAATATTTAGATGGGAGACCAACCAGAAAAAAGCAAGGATTGCTGCTGGAAGGTGAGGTCAGCAGGGGGTGCCTGCTCTGAATGTGGGGATGGGGATACTGTGCTGTAAAAATGGTGCTGTGCTTTAGATGAGACATAAAACTGAGGTCTTAACACTCTCTGTGGTCATTTAAAGATCCCTGGGCACCCTTTGTAAAGAGTTGAGTGCTTTGAGCAATGAGAAAAGTGCTATATAAATGTAAACAATTATTATTAGGGTGTATTCTAATTTTCTGGCTAAATTGCCACCAGGGCGGAGTCATTCTGGCCCCCTAATCATCCCCTGTCTCTGATTGGTTAACTCTCTCTCATCACCAAAAAGGTAATGTCTGCCGTTGCATCATCCAGGTGGATGCTGCACATTATTGGTGGTTTAAGTGGCTCCTCACTTACTGTGTAAAGCACTTTGTGTACCTTGACAAGCTCTATATAAATGTAATGAATCATTATTTTATTATTACTTTGAGGATTCCAGATTACATGAGTAGGAATAGGATGGATTGATGGATACTATGACATCCTTATGACTTTTCCTCAAGGTCTTACATTTCCTAAATGACTGTACTTTAGGTTGCCTAATTTTGCCAGCCAAAAATTGTTATGCCTGACTATCTGGATAGCTTATTTTTCCAGGTATGGCGAGTTCACAATTTTTGCCTGGCCTTTTTTTTTTTTTCTCCATTCTGTGGTATGACACAAAGACATCAGACAGATTAGCCTCTATTATGTTTGTATGATTCAAAAAACTTGCTTTAATCCTGTCCTTTTCTTGTACATCTTGATGTACGTCAAGCACAAATTTGTTCATATTAATACTAGTTAGGTTAGTGGCACTCATTCCAGGTCTCAATCTTAGGCACTTTTTTCAACAAAACCTGTACTACCTTCCTTGTGGTCACTACCTCTCACCCAGGCCAGCAGCACCCTTGCCTTTCATCCCGAGTGTTCTATGTGCTTTAATCTGTCAGTCCTTTTGCAGTCTTTCCCACACCGGGTTCAGTCAGGCCACCGTGACCAAACATTGCTGGCACTGAACACTGCCTTTTCTTTACTTGTGATTCTGAAGTTTCTCAGTTCTGACTAATGTGATGAATAAATGACTTCTGAAGTTGGAAGTCTGCCGCGGATGTGATGGGAGGAACAATAAATTTGCAAGGAACTGGTGTGACGTATGAGGGCACTGCACTCCTGCTGGGAAGATTTCCACTAGAGAGTAACAGTTACTGGCACATGGTCAAGGGTTCCAGGAAGTCAAACAATTTAAAGAATATTTTAGTTTCAAGCACCATCTGGATTGAATCTTGAATATCAGGACAACAGTAAATTGAAGAAGACTAGTACTGATGCCAAATGAAGAAACCCTTGAAACACTTTCATCGTTACATGCTGCTATCTTAGATTGTGGAGGGGAAAAGGCTACCCTGTCAAAAAAAAAAAAAAAAAAAAAAAAAAATTGTTGCTGTTTTGAAACAACAGTCGGTCCGTTTCCAATTTTTTTCCCCCCCCCCCCGAACCCACCAATGAGACTAACTAAACAAAATTAAAAGCTGTAAAGGCTACAAAAACGTTACAGGGCCTAGAATCTACAGCTATGATGACCTGCTATTCCTAAGATGGTGTAAGCTTTTAATTTTGTTTTTTGGTCAAAAAGACTAAATATTAAGAAAAAAATCTTAGTTTGGCTATATAGTCCACAAGAGAGTATAAAGATAACTTAACGGACTGCCTTCACATCAGCTCACTGGGACTTTCCACCATGTTCTGGGCAAAGTCACTGAAGATAGTAACTTAGAGTTGGTACCAAGAGTGCAAGTCTCACACATTGTTGACTGATCTCCAAGGTACTCCATGAGTTGCTGGTTAAGTGCGCCCAGGAGCTCCACATAAAGTATATTGTACAAAAAAAAAAAGCTGAGGTAGTGCTCTACACATGAAGACAAAACTACTCATGTGAATAACAAATGACAACTTAAGGAACATTATATTAATGGTGGAGCTATTCATTTGTTTTGGGTTGGAATGGTAACAATACAGGCACTGGTGATAAAAACCATACACTGGCTTATAAGGATACATTACCAAGACAACTGCAATATTAAGAAACAGGATTTGAAAGTAGGCGCTACAATATTGATAGCTCTTTATGACATTTCATGTTCAGTGAATTCAGCAAGTATTCAGACCCCTTCACTCTCTGCACACATTTTTGCCCATTAATCTATACTCAATAACCCATAATCCTGTAGGCCTCCACGATTAAATTGGGGGTGAGGAATAAATCTGGGCAAGGGTATACAACTATTTCTTAAGTTTTGAGTGTTCCCATGAGCACAGTGGCTTCAGTAATTGTGAAACTGAAGAAGTTTGGAATTGGCTCTCCAGCCAAACTGAGTAACTAGGCAAGAAGGGCTCTGGTAATGGAGTTGACCAAGAACCCAAAGTTACTCAGCTTCAGACGTTTTCTGCCGGAATAGGAGAACCTGCCAGAAGGACAGCCATCTCCACAGTACACCACCAACCAAGTGTTTGTAGTAGAGTAGCTAGACAGAAGCCATTCTTAAGTAAAAGGCATATGACAGTCCACTTGGAGTTTGGTGAACAGAATTTATGAATTCTCTGGTCTGACAAGACAAAAACTGAACAGTTAAGGCAGAACTCTAAGCAGTAGATCTGGCAAAGACTAATTACTTCCCACCACCTGTCTAATACCATCCCTACGGTGGGGGCAGCGTCACGCTATCATGGGGGTGCTTACCAGTGGCAGGGACAGAAAAACTAGTCACAACTGAGGGAAAGCATGAAAGTCCTTGAAGAAAGCCTGCTCCAGAGTATATGCCACCTCACATTGGGATGAGGCTTCATCTTTCAGCACAACAATGACCTAAAGCACACAGACAAGACAATGATGGTGTGGCTTCAGCACAAGTCTCTGATTAGCCCTGAATGGCCCCCTCCAAGTCCAGACTTAAATACCACAGAACACCTGTGGAGAGACCTGACGCTGGCAGTTTGCAGATGCTCCTTATTCAGTCTAACAGAGCTTGAGATGACCTTCGAGGAAGAATGGGATATACTGCCCAAATCCAGACGTACAAAGCTTGTAGAGATTTACTCAAGAAGACTTGAAGCTGTAACTGTTGTATAAAAGGCCCTGTAGAAAGTACTGAATTAAGGGTTTTAATATGTATATGAATATATGAATATTTCAGCTTTTCATTAAAAAAAAAAAAAAAAATCCTATCTGGAAACATGTTTTCACTTTACCCTTATGGGGTATTGAGATGTGCAAAATGGTGCATTCATCCATTTCAAATGAAATCTACAACATAATAAAGTTTGCAGAAATTGAAGGGTTCTGAATATTTTCTGAATCCACTGCATAAAGTGCACCTTCTCAGATTACCTCAGCATTTTAAAAAAATCTTCTGCCATCATTTAGGAACCAATATGGCACAGTCACACAAAACGAGAAGGAACACTGAGAATAAGCTGGAATTTTAATTCAAAAGCCATCTATAATAAATGTAATCAACGCCAAATATTCATAAGTAAATTCCAGCAAGAAAGACAAAATGATTGTAGCTGATGTGGACAGATAATTGGGCAATTCTGCTCACACAAGCCACTCCTGAATTCTTTTTTCATTAGTGCAATTTGCCTTCTAGACTAAAAATTGCTGGTAGCAAAACCTTTGTCCGCATATAAAATAGGTTTTAATAAACAAAACCTTGGCAAATGTTTCAGATGTTGTTTTAGCATTATTCAAGAAGTAACAGAACATGTTTTTAATTTAGATATTTGAAAACTAATCTTTTTAAAAATGTTATGCTTGTAAATGTTTTTGTAAAATGTTTTAAATTTTAACCTATTGTCTATTTGCCTTCTGTCCCTGTTCTGTCCGAGTCTAAGTCACAAAGTAAATGCAATGGTTTTTGTATAAGCATAAGTAAAATCTTAAAAAATACTTAGAAAGGTACATGTGATAAGCTACAATGAAAAAAGTACAACAGTGGACAAAATGTCACCAAAACAGCACATCACAGCAGGAAAAATGCAGGAATTGGCTGGAATATCTAGGATTACATTAACAAATGAAAAAAATACTACTCCATAGCAAAAAAAAAAAAAAAAAAGTACAGCCCAGAAATCAGACACCAGATAGTGTGCACGTAAATAAGTCCCCGCTGCTACAACTGAGTCATGGTCATTCATTAATGCTTCTTTGAAATCCTGTAAGACCCTGTCGTCTGAACTGAACACTTTTCTGCCGTCTGTAACGTCCACACGTTCTTTTTTCACTAGTGTTCAGTCAGTCAGATGCGCTTTAAATGCAGCTTGTCCTGGCGTCAATTTCTTCCGAAACGTCTGTACTACGTTTACATGTCGGTCGTTTAACGTTCTGGAGGCCAGGATATGTCCCATGATCATATGTGTACATATTTACACATATTACCAACAAAATAATAATAAAAATTCACAACAGTTTGTAGGTTTGTACTAATGAGATAACTACAGCTACTATTAGATTATTACTGCCGGTGGGCGAGTGCAAACGTGAGTACAGTTTGTATATTGCTTACCTCAAGGTGACAAGTAGCCGCTCTTCAGGGCTAAACGCTGACTCGCATATTGGTTGACTGGCGTGTAATATGGTGTTCTACTATTTGCAGCAGGCAATCAAAACTCGAAACTGACATCCGACAGTATTTAAAGAATTTATGCGGAAATCTTATGTCTTCATAGATTACACACACGCTGTGCTGTCGTGGGCGAACCAGTAGCGGCGGCGATGTTTCCTCTGCCTACGTCGACGAATCAGGAAGATTTTTAACACAAGGAGCTCAAGGTCCAGGTCGGATAAAGCCAACTGATCCATATTTCGTGAATCCTAAGAAGGATGAACCGTGAACCCCACAGGTTAAACACACTGTGGACTGTCCTATAACTGCACCTCACAGGTAAACACACAAAAGTACACTCTGAGCGGCAGGTTGGCATTTATCAGCCAATATTATCCGTCATACTGAAGTCAATTAAGAGCCACTACAAAACTCAACATAAACGCATAAGTCGCTCAGAGCGCAATCATTTAACCAAGATTTGAACGCTTGTGTAAACCCAGGCCTTATATTCTCTACACATTCATTCTCTAAACAGATGAAGGAGCAAGCTTAATCTACACAAACAGAAACTTTACTGTAATTAAAGGTGAACATATTGATTGCTCTGTGAACCAGCGGAATGGTTCAAGATGATTCAGATATAAACAAAATAAAGCAGTCACAAAAACAGCAGAACTGTTTTGTGTGTCAAAAAAATGACAGCTTGTAACCAAACAGAATGATACTGGCAAAGTGATACAGTTTCTGCAAGTCAAAGCGCACCATCAAGGATAGATGTATCTGCAGAAAATTTTATGAACCACAAAATCTGGAAACATTTAAAGAGACATAAACAGTATATTTGGTTGATATTAAACAGCAATATTATACAATTACATCTAATTTCCTGATTTTAAAACATTTTTTTACAATAAACATGTCTATTAATGATATATTCCAATAAACAGGTAAAGTTTTTGAAGTTGACTGGAGAAGACTGTAGTACCATCAAGGTTACTTGAGAGTACATCCTGTGGCCCTGCTCACAAAGCCTTTGCATATGCAAGAGTAAAAATATCTAGTAACAGGAAAAGTCCATGTCTTCACCGACAGTAAAGGCTTCCACAGCAGTCTGCTATCCAGCACACCCATGCCCTACTTTGATCCTTACAATTATAAACCTATCCAATCAGACATAAATTAAAAAATATTTATCATAAAAAAAATATATGGGTCCTGGTTGGTTGACTATATATAGTGCTTAATATATTTAATTTGGTGTGTTTTGTTAATACTGTGATGGTGGGGCAGAAAATATTGTAGGTCTTAGATGTTGGCCTGATTCCATCCATCCATCAATCATTTTAAAAACGTAGTGGCCTCATCACTACACATGTCTGTTGGCAACCTCTGCACCCACCCAGAAGTCAGGATTCGCTAATCTTGCATTTTCTGAAGCGTACATTTCATTGGTCCCATTTAGGTTTATAGACAGCCAGTGATTACTGCAGCATCACCTGGTGTAACGCAAAAAGCCAATATGGTGGCACAGTACACTGGTCCTTTGCAGTGCTCAAACAGCCTGTGTTCAATGCAGTAACAGAAACACATAAATAAAATGTTTACTTTTAATCCAGCTATTTACTATTGATATTTTTAAAAAGTGTGATTGGGTGGTGCAGCGAATAGTGTTCATACCTCAAATCTTCAGGTGCTCACATTGGGGATGCAAACTTATTAACTTACTTTTTTTTGTAACGAGTAATGTAACTACGTTACTTTAAAAAGTAACGTTCCCCAGCACAGTTGGTGAATGAAGCAGACAGATTCTAGGTATGGTGCTGTGGTAGTACATAACCCACATGACGACCATGGTCATACCTTAAATTTTTTTTTTTTTTTATCTTTAAAATAATGTTCTGACTACTAGAGTGTATTAAACAGAAAAAAACGAATCATCTCAATGGATAAACATGCTGGTTTTCATGCAAACTAACTTCTAGATGCAATTATTTCTAGTCACATATAGATATTACTGGTTGAACGTTTACCAGTTTAATTGCTAAGCATCAGAAAAATATACACATTGAGAATGAGAAGTTCCAAAAATTTCTCACAGGTTAAGTATCAAATATCTATCAGGAAATATTTTAGAAATTAAACAGACCCTGGCAACTAACTGTTTTATCAAAGCTGTGGGCATGTTTTATCTCCTACACTTCACATATCTACACTGAATTACAGAATGTACATTTGGTTGCCTACATCTTACTTGGCTGGGAGCAGGATCTCTGGCTCAGACAAACACAAAGCTAAGGAGGGATGCTTCATTTTGGGACTCCAGCTCTTACTGGATAGGATTACCATATACTTATACAGGTGTACATTTGCATGTTGACTATAATTTGGAATCTGCTGACTTTCACTTATGCCTTTAGCATATATCAAATTGGTCTAAACAAATTTCTAAACTGAACTCCACAGATGTATGAGGACAAAACAAACCTCTTTATCTTAAACAACTTTCTAGAAAGTCTCTCCTTGGGGAGTCATACTAAAGAAATTGAAAATACAAAAATTGAAAGTGAAATAAGTCTTACCATAAAACACTCTGAGCAAACATGTGCATCTTTCAGCAGCATATTAATAGCATGACAGGACACATTGTTCGATACCCGCCCATGGAAATTTGAAAACTAGAGTGTAGTATCATTTCTTTAATCCGAGACAGCACAAAGGCATATCACATAGGCGTCTTTGATCCCCATCCATTATTAGGTAGATGTGTCAAGATTATCCAAGCCAAGATGAGTCCTATTCTAACAACCAATGACCATAATGCAATATCACATTATCACTCAAAAGCTGAACACCAACTCAGTTAAAAGTGTCCAATTACACCTAATAAAATAAACATTTATTAGATGTATTATTATTAACAGTTCATTTGATAATTGTATTTAAAGAGAGAACCCATGTTTCTAGCTACAATGGATGGTATATGAAAGAAAAAAAAAAAAAACAACTCAAGCAGTCTCAAAATTAAATAATTTATTGAAGGGCTCACAGCATCCACAGATATAAACAGTTTAGTCCCCCCACCCCAAGTTGCTGGCTGATCACTCCCATAAGTGCTGCTGGGAAAAGTCAGCTTTCTTTCTAAAATTCAAGGTAAGTGAATCTAATGCTCAAGAGTTAAAAAAAAGGAAAGAAAAAAAGTCAACAGGACCTTGATAGGAGGGCAGCTGGGGCTGTGTTCTTTAGGCCTGGGGCTGTCAAGGGCAGACAAGATGATATTTTGGAGGGGGGGAACTGGGTCGAGATTTAAAATAAATATCTTAAAAAATGCTCACGTTCAGTATTCAGCTGGGGAAAAAAACAATTTTAAGTCTTAGAATTCACTCCCTATACTTCTAACCTTGTACTGAGTCTGCAGAATGAACGACAAAACGTCCCTCTTTACTATCTACCTACCATCCACATAATGAAGGAGTTACTTAAGCCACCACAAGACAACTTTGCCAATCCAGACTATAGGGGTTTGTGCTTACCATCTATAATTTTGGGAAAGAAAAAACAAACACCAGCAGAATCTGAACTTGAGTGCTCAAGGGACCTACATCTTAAACTTCAACCAGGTAATTCACTCTTTATTTGTAAAGGAATCAAAATGTTAAAAATCGGCAAGGATACTTTTCTTGGATTTTAGATGGGATATCTTCTGTGGAGAAGGACAAAAACCCTGCAAAATGCACTGCCATAATGCTATTCGGAATAGGACAGTACAACCAAACAGAGTTTAAATCAAGGTTTCTTCTCCCAGAATAGTACCGTTACATAAACCTTCACTTGTTCAGCCTCCAACATCATACATGATATAACTCCCGTTTTTCCAGCTTGCACACTCCAAGGACGGTATGGCCAACCTGCATCAAATCCAGGACGGTCTGAATCACTTGCTCCAAGTCATCACCTCATCAGTGTACTTTGTCCAGGTCAGCCTCAGCACCACAACCTCCACTGTGTAAGCCCCAGCAGCACACTACCAAGTCCAGCAGTAGCATGTCCACTGTCCAGAAGGGCACAACCAGGTGCACTTAATGTCACTATAGTCAGTCCTGTGCCTCTCTTGGGCTGGCAGGAAAACTCATTTCTACAGGTTGAGTTCCAGCTCTTGCAGCTCCTCCTCTAGGGCTTTTCGACGGCCTAATTTGTCCAGCTGCTCTTTGGTCGGTTGTTTGATCTCACCGCTGTCCAGTTTGTGTTGCAGCTCCTCAACCTGACGTAGTTTCTTCTTCAGGTTTTTGATTTTCTTGGTCTTCTCTAAGGCTCCTTCTGTACTGCTGTCTGGCTCAGTTTCTTGCAAAGCCTCAGGCTGACCACTGATCTCAACTTTTTGAACTGCAACACTCAGTTCATCTTCCTGTTGGTCCCCATTGCCTGCAACTTTATCCTGCTGCTGCTTGCGTTTTTCCTTGCGCTTTAAGTTTCTCTTGGCTGATTTGGACAGTCCTGCTGTGTCGCTGCTTGCTCCCTTTACCGCAGCCACCTGCTCCTGCTGCTTGGCCTGTGTGGCATCAGAAGGATTCATCCCTGGGGGCAAATCAGGTTTGCTCTTGAAAAACTTGACATATTTGTTCTCATAGCTGTGAAAGATAATGAAATGAAAACAGTATCAAAAGTGTACAGCTACACCGCTTGTCAAGTGTCCAATACAAATCGGTGAATAAGAGGCTCAAGAGGATGTCTTATACCCAATTACTACTAGGAAGGACACAAATTCACCATAGAGGTGTTAAGATGACGTACACAGCAGACAATGGAGACACCACCACAGTCAATCTACATCTCTTAGTTAGCAGAAAGGTTGTTAGGGAAAGCTTTTGCAGTATACCACAATACTGATGACCACTGGGCCAGAAAATAAGCTACCTCTGTAGCCTACCTGAACCTGCAAGAGGTCACTGCTTTTCCAGTATTTAAGTGGTATAGGGATGTGTTTGGTAAGCCTTTTATACAGGCCCCCTGTGCTCCTTTATGTGTATAGTGATTTACTTTACATATTCTACAGCTCTGCAAAGGCCAGAGTGATTTTTTGTGCTGTGGTGTGCTGGGCTAATACATAATTTCAACACAGGTCCACCTAATCTACAAACTAATTTAAAGGGCAGCCTAAGTTATGGGATGCACTGTTGTCCCCCTGTAGATAAGAGAAGAGGACAAAATGAATACAAAAATGACTGCCACTACGGACAATGCTCTACATCCTCTCTCTGACACATCAAAAGGTGACAGCTTTTAACCAACTAATTATTCATCAGAAGTGTGTCACAAAACACTACTTAGACTTCTTGATACCAAGAGCAATATGTCCGCATAATGCTTTACTGTGGCTGTTCTTTTTGCCTTTATCCAAGTCAGATGCTTTGATTCTTTTTAGTCATGCTGGTGCTATTTGAGAGGAAATTTGTTGTTTGCCATAATATAACTAATATTTATTTATCTAGCAAGCTTCTGTAAAAAGCCAAAATTTCCCTGGGGATAAATGAAATGCTATCTATAAGCTCATCCTAATTTCACCATATACTGTATATGCATTTACTACATGTATGCTTTATGGTCAACTATGATTTCATTATAGGAATTTCATAAAAAAAAATGTATGCATTTAACTTCAGTGGGGAAAACCTTAAGACACATTAGTTTAAAATGTAAAATTTTAATTTTAAAATTCAAATATACAATTTGCTCAGTTGGACTAGTACAATTATCTTTTATGTGTCACCTTGTGTAAAGTGTGAACTGGTTCAGAATTACTTTTGCCACAGTTTTGAATCGGGCAAATGATGAAATCACTTTACCCCTCAGTTGGCTCAACTATACTAGACTCCTGTCAAATATTGAGATTGTAAACAGAACTATTTTGATGAGAAAAGACCTTTCTGCCCATCATGTTCATCAGTACTGCTCACAAAGTTTCTCCAACATGTTATGAATCCAGGTTTTGAAGACCCCCGAACTGCTCCTATCTACTATGAATGCACAATAATATTGGTGTAATATTTATCAGCAGATAAAAGGTTAAAATTATTTTATTGGCATTGGACCAATGACTAGATTTGACCGATAATTCAATCCAACATTTGATGACGCACTCACTTTGTTTTGGATTTGGAAGACGTTTAGGCGACACTGAACTACTGTGCAAAAATGTCTGAGGTATGAAAGTTTCTCTAAGTGACAGCAACATAAAATGTGGCATTTGTACTACTTGTTTAACTAATATCTTGTGTGAAGGAACCAATGTGCGAAATTTAAATACTAACTACTTAGTTACATACATGAAGACAAGCCACCCTAACAAATGCACAGAATTCCTCGGAGAAAAAGAGAAGAATCCTAAATGACCACACACAAATCAAAAACTGAAGTTGCTCAACCTGTTGATTAGTTTCTTGAAAAATAAAATTTCAAAAAGACAGTGCGAAGGCTAAAACAATTATTACAAAGGTAACTACAAAGATGATGGAATTTATTGCTGTGGATGGTCAGTCATTTTCTGCTGTGGAAGACACAGGATTCTGAAGGTTTGTTGAGTATCTCAAGCTCCGTTACACAATAACCAGTCATCATTATTTCTCTGAAGTAGCGCTGCTAGAGCTACATAGTATTACGGTGAGTCCTGTGCACAAACTTATTTCTGACAATGTCAGTCGTAAGCTTTACCACTGATGTATGGACATTGCATACAAGTCCTATGAGTGTACTTAGTGTAACTGCTCAGTAGATTGACTAGAATTTTAAATTATAGAAAGGAATCCTTCACACCCAAGAATGCTCATAATCATACACTGGCACTGCACGCTCCATGGTATTTAAAAGAATATTTTAATTGTGGAAAATACCCAAAAAGAATATTCATGTGATGGTATAGGCTTTCGAGGAACGCTGGATAGCCAAGTTTGCCATGTATAGCTCATGCATTACAGCTTGCTGTGAATGATGGCTATCCTAGCACGGTGTCTCGGATATAATAGCAAACAACAGAATGATAGTTATTTTAAGCATACACAATTAGCTAACTCTTGTGTAAAAATACACAAACATAGCTTGGTATGCAGCGAAAAATAATTTACCAAGCCGTTGCTACTGGATCGAAGAGCACATTTTATATTCTACAAAGCTTGCTGGAGCAAAAGAGAACTCTCGGGGAATATGCTGCTGAGTTTGAGTTGTCCGCAACTCTAAAATCTAATAAGTGATATTTGGTTGAGAATATAATCACACTTCATGTCCCATTTAAACAATTGACAAGGTAAATTTGCCAATCTGAAGCCTTGGATTCTAATGTGATTCCCTCAATTAATGCAATAAAATGGCTATTGAGCACTTCCGAGTTAAAATTAAAAGCTCTCTCTTGGAGGCTGTAAAATTTGTTTCAGTGAGATTTACACAGAACCCATCTGCTGTGTTGTCACTACTGTTGACCCAAGATACAAGGAATGTTGCATCGATGCAGAGGTAAATCACCAGAACATAAAATGCTGCATGCTCAGATGGAGCAAGCATTGAACACAGAAAACAAGCAACTCTTAGGCAGACTATCCACAGCAGAAAAGGGCTAAGATAACTGACAATGGGACATGCACACTCTTCAATATGTGCAAGAAAATTCTTGAAGAGAAAATACAGAAGCCTTGGCAAGAGAGTCGAGTATTTATAATAAAATAAAATTAAAAAAAAGGTAAATGTGATCATTAAAGCATTATTCATAAGTAATAACTAGGGTTGTAAAGTCAAATACAGCAAATAAATTAATAAATTGCCTCACACTCATTTTATTGTGTTACTTAAGATGTGCTTTGCAATATAGCAGAATTCTATAGATCTATTTTTGCACATACCTTTTAGGATCACCCAATACATATTTCTCAGTTTTTAACCCTGTATGGTTATTGGTCATTAATTAAACCTTCAGATTTCTGTTTTAGTTGTTGTCTAGAGGCTAAGCAAAAAATAGCCATTGCTTTAAAATTTGGGTCGGTCCGTGATATTTTCCTAATAAACAATTAAAACTCATTTACATATTGCTTTTGAAATAGGCTGCTTAATAAATAATTACAAAACACTTAAAGCCATAGTGCACTTCAGTTTATGTACTGGTGGAAAAAAATTATATAAGACAGGGATATAAGGTCCTGTGGTCCCTAAAAAAAAAAAAAAGAAGCACAGACGGAATAAAAGAAAAACTATAAATGACTGCATTGTACATTTGAGCAATTATATACAGTTTTGTCTGGTTTTCTAATCTCAGTGAAAGAGTGTGGTATGTCTTCTCTCCTATTTTGCTTTTTGTGAGAGTTGGTCACCTTCATTAAATTCACATTTTTCATGCGAGTTTCGACTGCCCAACTCGTAAGCATTTCATACTGTACAGTGAAAAAGTAAAATTATCAATAAATAAAAACGGCACATACGGTACAGACATGCATTCAAGCACCCTGAATGATTACCCCACATTCAAGTACTTTATATTTACTTCTTAATATGAACATTCAAATCTTAATCTGTCCGCCTGAGTAAAATTCAAAATGCATGCCAATCTTTTATTGTATATAATGCTGTATATTGTATGCATGTTTAAAAACTTGTGCAAGAGCCACAGGGATGCTTCTGTTCATTAAGAAAAACCTCCCTCTCATAATAAAAAAACAGAATGATAAACTTCCACAAAAAATATTTCTCAAATGCTTTTTAGTTCTTACAATTTAATTCTTTCAGCTCTGGTTAGATTTATTCCACCAAAAACAAAGACAATTATTATGTGGTATTTAAGACTACAGCATGGACTAGATAGCCATCTAAATGTGGTTCAGCAGAAGTAATTTATTTTAAAGAATGTAAATGATGTGAAGAAACTTACTGTTAGTCTTAAGTGATATTACTTAATCCTTTCTGATCGTATCATTTTACATTTTCAATTTACTTTTTTTTCTTGTTGAACTTGTTCCATCACAAAAGTGTTAATCATAGCAACAGCCTGCTAAACAATTTCCCATAAAACCAGCAGGTAGATAGACAAATGTGGCAGATGTTATTTTTAATTATTAAACTTAGTATGCAAAAGTGAAGTGTTACATACAGTGCATCAGGAAAGTATTCACAGCACATCACTTTTTCCACATTTTGTTATGTTACAGCCAAAATGAATTAAATTCATTTTTTTCCTCAGAGTTCTACACACAACACCCCATAATGACAACGTGAAAAAAGTTTACTTGAGGTTCGTGCAAATTTATTAAAAATAAAAAAAACTGAAAAATCACATGTACATAAGTATTCACAACCTTTGCCATGAAGCTCAAAATTGAGCTCAGGTGCATCCCGTTTCCCCTGATCATCCTTGAGATGTTTCTGCAGCTTAATTGGAGTCCACCTGTGGCAAATTCAGTAGATTGGACATGATTTGGAAAGGCACAAACCTGTCTATATAAGGTCTCACAGTTGACAGTTCATGTCAGAGCACAAACCAAGCAAACAAGTCAAAGGAATTATCTGTAGACCTCCGAAACAGGATCGTCTCGAGGCACAAATCTGGGGAAGGTTACAGAAAAATTTCTGCTGCTTTGAAGGTCCCAATGAGCACAGCGGCCTCCATCATCCGTAAGTGGAAGAAGTTTGAAACCACCAGGACTCTTCCTAGAGCTGGCCGGCCATCTAAACTGAGCGATCGGGGGAGAAGGGCCTTAGTCAGGGAGGTGACCAAGAACCCGATGGTCACTCTGTCAGAGCTCCTCTGTGGAGAGAGGAGAACCTTCCAGAAAGACAACCATCTCTGCAGCAATACACCAATCAGGCCTGTATGGTAGAGTGACCAGACGGAAGCCACTCCTTAGTAAAAGGCACATGGCAGCCCGCCTGGCGTTTGCCAAAAGGCACCTGAAGGACTCTCAGACCATGAGAAACAAAATGAATAGTCAGAATAAAGGGAAAGATGACTGCAGCAATGTATAGACACATCCTGGATGAAAACCTGCTCCAGAGCGCCCTTGACCTCAGACTGGGGTGACGGTTCATCTTTCAGCAGGACAACGACCCTAAGCACAGAGCCAAGATATCAAAAGGAGTGGCTTCAGGACAACTCTGTGAATGTCCTTGAGTGGCCCAGCCAGAACCCAGACTTGAATCTGATTGAACATCTCTAGAGAGATCTTAAAATGGCTGTGCACCGATGCTTCTCATCCAACCTGATGGAGCTTGAGAGGCGCTGCAAAGAGGAATGGGCGAAACTGGCCAAGGATAGGTGTGCCAAGCTTGTGGCATCATATTCAAAAAGACTTGAGGCTGTAATTGCTGCCAAAGGTGCATCGACAAAGTATTGAGCAAAGGCTGTGAATACTTATGTATATGTGATTTCTCAGTTTTTTTATTTTTAATAAATTTGCAAAAAACCTCAAGTAAACTTTTTTCACATTGTCATTATGGGGTGTTGTGTGTAGAATTCTGAGGGAAAAAAATGAATTTAATCCATTTTGGAATAAGGCTGTAACATAACAAAATGTGGAAAAAGTGATGTGCTGTGAATACTTTCTGGATACACTGTAAATAAGTTGCATTTCCCTGTATTCCTCATTCAAATAGATTGTGTTTCATTTTTCTCTCTAGTTTATAAATGTGTATATTGGTACTGGCAGATAGGCAAATAGACATTATCAGTTATCTGCATTGGCGCAGAATTCCCATATTGGTGCCTTCCTACCACACTACTTTCTAACATGTTACATTTGTTTATGGCCCTCTGTGTGACAAACAGCTTTCTGAACAGCAGGTGCAAGGAACTACTTTGTATATGCCTTTATACCATAGCAGTGCATAATCTTTATATCCATCCATCATCCAACCTGCTCTCATTTGGTTACTTTCTCCTGCTCAGTTTACCACTGATATGTACTGTATCTGTGCTCTCTCTTTGGTTTTCTTTATAATATTCTGTGAAAAGCTAAATTTCCCCATGGGATGGAGGGAAAGGCGGACTATCTATCCTGTTTAGTATCTTTTTAATGTTCCTATCATGGCTTTGTACATTTCTTTATGATACTGTTTAAAATCTACTTGCTAAGCTTCCAAAGTCTGACTATTTGCCAATGAAACATTTATTGTACTATTGCATTTTCACATTTAGCATTAATACTGTATTGTAATCTTGCTAGCTTTATAAAGCACCATGTGATGGAGCATTCTATTATTAATGCAACATAACATAAAGGCGTAAAGTAGGAGTATGTAAGCATACTACCATTCCTATTTTTTTTTTTGCGCTCCAACTTTATGCCCCTCTATACCTGTATTCTCACTCCACACATTTGGAGATTAAAAATCTCAAAAATGAATTCAAATTGAGGCTTAATGCAAAAAAATCACTGGAACAGAAATAAATCTGTCAATGATTTTGCAGTCTATACCCTTGATCTTTCTAAAAATCATCCATTCTGGGGTACTCAATATTTTATAATGCACACTAAATTCTCAACTCTACCTCATTAGTACCTTTACTATAATCATAGAAATGTATAAAACCAAAATCTGTGTGACAATTTCAGAGATATTACCAAAAAAGTAGACTAGACTTCCAATGCCTGTTACAGCTTAAAAAAATGGAAGGGCCTGAGGAAAATCACATGCAAAAACAGTGACAGAGGAGCAATTTTTCCTATTTGAAAAACCACATAAAGTTGATTCACATTTCAATTAACCGAGAAACACTTTGTTGAATGAGAACTGCACAGTGTAAAAAAGTAAAGAAAAAAATGCTAAAGAAAAAATATGAAAGAATTACGCTAAATACGCTAAATCAATGCCCCACTGCCATCCCATTGACCAAGAGCTTACACCGGCACTTCCTCTTGAGGAACATAACCATCCTTTACTCTTCTTGGCTTCCTCCAGGTCCCATCTGGCCGCTGTGTTGCTGCAATATATTTTCCTGGCAACAAGAAAACAGAAATAAAATTGTCTTCTGCTTAGGTATATTTCTTGCTTACTAGTTTTTTTGACTCACCAGTATTTCACTGGTCTATAAACACCACTGAATACTGACTACTGAATACCACCAACCCGTCAAAATACTGACAGCAGATAGTTTTACTAACACTGATTTAGGTTACAAAGTACAATTGATGTCATTTTCTTAACTTAAACAATAAACAAGAACAGAATAAAAATTTAATTTACAAAGTGTTTATTTTTATTTGGATGAATATTAAGGTAAATGCAGATATAAAAAGGCTTTACCTCAGGATGTACGTTCAAATGGAAAAGCAATACTCTTATTTACAGTAAAAAAAAGACTACTTTTTAATTGTCAGAATAGGATTAGCATTTACCTCAATATCTTAATGCTAGACTCTCTCTCTCTGCAACATTAAAATGTATTAAGTTGATTTGAAAATGGATGAGTGGATAGATATATGATGATGATTTGATTTTTTGTTGCTGCTAGGACTTCTCTGTGATAAGACGGAATAAAATTTCCCACTAGGAACAAGTAAAGTACCATTTATCTACCTATATATATATATATATATATATATATTTAAATTGCTCCTTACACAATCCTTACAGGTAGAATGAAAGATGGATTAAGCCTTCTCATTAAAGAATGTGCTCCATTTCCAGTACAGATGAGTTGCTAATTAATAGAATGTTTGGAAAAAAAGTGCAGCCACTGTGGCATTCAAAGGAAGAAGCAGTCTGTCATTAATTTACAAGTAACCCTGCAAAATGAACTTTTGAGCATACTATTATACATCATCAGCATCACTGGTTATTTGAAAATCACAACCTGCATTTACATTATGCTGGATCTAAATCAAATAATATTCCACAAAATACAGTCAGATTTATATTACAACCTAATCTACATTCATTATAACCAAGTCTAGGGACTGTGAATACAGACTACTGAACTTCTGGTGCAATACCCCTCTTCTCCACAAAGGAAAGCTGCAAAACAGACCACCAATTGGATAAAAAATAAAATAAATTTTAAAAAAGGCCAAGTAAAAGCTACCTAAACTATCATCCAAGTTGCACCAGGGTCACACAAGCTCTTAATGTGAAAGATGAAAGCTAAAGGAGCCCAGGAATTTCAAGCTACACTTCCCGTTACTTTAAGTGTATAAAGTGGCAGGTTGCATGTGCGCAGATTCTCTTCTAGGCTCAAGCTGTCACGTACTGGAGATAAGGGAACATTGCTTTATTTTGGGCACTAGAGTTTACTCTGGCTTTTGACTCCACAAGCTTATTAATTGCTTGCACACATATGAAGGTGAGCAAATAATGTAAAATAAATTTTGGTGACACTACTGCTTTGCGCATGCATTCAAGCAGTTTTTCATAATACTGACATCTCTATTTATTGTCCTTATTAATTCACAAAAAAAAAACTTAACATCTGAATAAAAAATCATTAATTAAAAAATTATTTAAGATTTTAAATTCAGTTTTCAAGGAAGACATTAGATTTAATCATAACTCAGTTTTATTACTGGGCAGCAAATATACAAGCTATAAAAACCTGGACATTGACACAAATAGATGAACACACACAGGCTTGGTCTGCAATAGAAATAAAATCCTGCAGTACTTCTTTATATTCCTTGCTTTGTGCCCCAGTAAATACAAGTTATCACCAATATACTAACAATCCAATTGTGCTTCATTCACTCAGAATATGGAACCAATGTAGGAAGTACTTCAAGACAGAGGAGATTTTATCGGTAGCACCTCTACAAAATTACCACCTTTTTCCACCCTCTCAAATGTATACAGTTTTTAATGTTTGTAAAACATGTTATTAAATCACTTAGACATTTAGGCATAGATAACGTCTTTGCATCCCATGAACAATTACACTCCAAATTTAACTTTTCGTCAGGTTTTCCACTATTTCCAAATTTGAAACTTTGCTAAACAAAATCTGCCCAAATTTTCATCACCTCCCACCTACTTCTATTCCAGAAGAAATATTAATCAGTCCTGAGGACTCATACAGCATTTCTGTAATATATAAAAACATTTTAAAGTCCCTCCTTTTCAATGATCCCAGAGTACAATGGGGAAAGGATCTCTTACTCAACATTTCAGATAAGGAGTGGAATACAGCCATATACGGAATTTTTTCCAGCTCCATATTCGCAAAGCATTCAATTATTCAACTTAAAATTATCTATCAAGCACATCTGTCTCATTTAAAATTGTCCAAAATGTTTCCAGGGCGAGATCCAACCTGCGAACGTTGCAATCGAGCTCCAGCCTCAATGGGCCACATGCTTTGGGCATGCATCCTATTAACATCATTCTGGACCAAAATCTTTAAATGCCTTTCAGACAGCCTTGGTGTCACATTCCCTTCTAATCTATAAACAGCTGTGTTTGGCGGACTCCCAGATGTGCTTAAAGTAGAGAAGGACTTACAAACTGTAATTGCTTTTATTTCACTATTTTCATGTAGACTTATCTTACTCAACTGAAAGAATCGTAGCCACCTCTTTTAAGGTCAATGGGTTTAACTGATGTTAAACACTGTTTGAAATTGGAAAAGTCAAATTCTCACTCAGAGGATCTGTTGAAAAGTTTTTGAAACCGGGCAGGATCTAATCAATAATATTTTGGAATAAGCATTTATATTGGGGAAAAGGATTCTCGCCCCCTTTTTTCTACTCTTAAAAGTTTTACTCTGGCTGTATGCCTTGCTCTCTTTCTCATGAGTGGGGGCTGATTTGAATTTAGTTTTGTCAAGTTTGGCTTGCTTGTATGGAATGTTACTTGCTTTTAATAAATTCAATAAAATGTAAAAAAAAAAAAAAAAGGAAAAAGAAAAATCAAATTAAATCATTCATTCACAGTCAGATAACATCACTCAAAAACTAGAGTTAAATTTAGAAATGTAGTATTTAATATATTGAAATGTTTCTTTTTTTCTTTATTATAAATAGGTTGCCAAAATAAAAATTTGGTCACATTTTAAATCACTTAGTAACATTGCTTGACAGGTAATGTGCAGGTAGTCAGCTCAAGCAATACACACATTGGGCATAAATAAACCTACCCTGGGATCACCCCAAATTGTAAAACACACAATTTTATGTTTACATCTTTTGTTATACATACAGAGTACATTGAAATTGTTCCTGTCAAGTCTGACAAGTTGTTTGTTCATTCCCTACGGCTACCTCACTTTGTGTCTCTAAACTAGCTTCTTTACACAGGGCAGTAAATTGATTTTCTTGGCCTGATCTTCTAAATGCTCCCAGGCCAGTGAATCATAGATGAGTCCTCAAGTATGTTTGATCTAACTTAAAAATAATTATTTTCCACATACAGAGATGTGGAGTTTAGTGTCTGAATTCTGCATTTTCCTGCCCATTACTGCTTCTTTTTTTGTCTAGGTACTTTATCTCAAAGACATGGCAACTGGCAACTTCAAATTGGCCTCCTGTAGGTGCAAGAGCAGGTACCTGCACAAGCCTGTCATGAAATAAGTTGATGCTCTGCCCAAGGATGGCTCATGCCCTCACAATCTTTTGCCAAGAATATCCAACAAAATTGAGTAAAGTTATTTTATGGCCTTAACTCTCCACCACTGTCTAAAAAAAATAAATGATTGTGAAGACCATTTGTCTTGCCATCTTGACAGTATGTTTTTTTTAAAACGGACACATTCAGATAATCTAAAGTCTATTTCAAACTGCAATGAAAACTGCTACTTTAAGTCTGAAAGAGATTAGGCTCGTTTGATGACAGATGCATCTGATTGTACGTTCCATACATGTAAAATGAACCAAACTGCAATGTTTCTAAAATAACAACCAATTATTTTTTTGCTTCCAGCTTTATTAGTATGTATATACTAAATATACCTGTAAAAATACAATTGGGAAAAATAAATAGTTTTAGAACTTATTCTGTAGTAGAGCTTATTAACTTACATTGTGCCAATCCAGCATGATATATCCTTGAAACAAGGCACGAGAGAAAACTTAATTGTACTGAGTTTTACCAAACAAAATACTGCCAATACAAGATCAATCTCTTTTAGGACCAGCAAAGTACAAAGTTATCAGTGCTTTGGAACAGTTTCATGATACACTCAGAAGCTACTGGGTGCAGCAAACTGCAGTTACTGCACTTCTCATTTAAGAGAGATGAGAGAACAAGAGCTCGAGACATTGATACACTTACGACTGATACAGATTCAGAAACTAAGGAAAACTACAGGAGGAATTATACAGCAATGAATTTTTCATTGCTCTAAACAGCAGTCCTCTAGCATGCTGGAGACAGAAAGCAGCCAAATGCTTGCTTTTCTGGTCAATTCATACATCTGTCCCTGCTACATCCGTACCTAGCGAGTGAGTGTTTCATAGATTCAACCAGGACCCCACATCTAACGGATCAGTAAGGCATTCAAGCAGGAAATAAAAGGACAGTCACTGCTGGAGTAATGCTTAATGTTTACCCAGAAAATAAAAAGATAAACCTTAAATTTGGATGGATTTGTGCTGCAGTCAGTTTTTACTATTGGTAGATACTGTCACTTATATAGAGTACAGTTGGCCCTCCGCATCCACAGATTCAACCAACTGCAGATTGAAAATATTTTAAAAAATTCTCTCCCCTCTTTTTTATTCTATTTATTTTTATTCATTTATCCATTTAATTCATTTTACTAGTTTAAAGTTTTACTCTGCTGGCCTAACTCTCTTTCTCATGGGTGGGGGTTGATGTGTTCCAAATCTAGTTTTGTTAAACCTGACTTGCTTGTATGGAATGTTATTTGATTTTAATAAAATGCAAAAAAAAAAATAAAAAAATAAAATTTAAAGTTCCAAAAAGCGAAACTGGGTGGGTGTGGACAGGGTCAGTCAGACTTGCCAGCCATCCACGTTCACCCCTCGAAGTTTGGTAATGATCCATTTATTTCCTCTTCAGTCATCGGTAGTAGCAATGAGTAGTGTGGAAGGACTCAACAAGAGCAAACTCAGAATCTAAAAAGAATTGTAAAGAGCTACATCTCAATGAAAACAATAAAAATCTTAGATCTTTTGTCGGTTGCTGATGTGGGCTATAAGGTCGGTTAGAACGAGTCTAGCTTTTGCACAATAAATCAGTAAGAAGCTTAAATTCGTTTAAGTGTTAGTGCTATTATAAATAATCTGGAGATGATTTACAGTATACAGGAGGATATGCGGAAGCTATATGCAAATACTATGCCATTTCATAAAAAAGAATTCAGCATTTGCAGATTTTGATATCTGTGAGGGGTCCTGGAACCAACTCCCCCCAAAACTGAGGAACAAATACAGTGACATTATTACTTGCAAAGCAACACACTTTATCGTATGCAATGCTAATAATTGTTAACTTTATATTTATTTTATTAAAAAAGAATTTATAAAAATGTTATGCTGAAATGTAGGTTGGGGGTTCAATTCTGTTTTGTTAATTTCAACTTGATTGTATGGAATATTACTTCCTTCAAATAAAATTTATAAAAAAGCAACATAAGTTTATGTGCACTGATTTGAACTTAAATTACAATATTGATATAAACATGTTCAATAATAAAAACTAAACATAATACAGTACATTTCTTTTATTAACATTTCATATCAATGGAATATTATATTGCAAAGCCTGATTGTATTGTGGGCAGAGAGCACTGCCATCAATTTAACCTTTCTCTACGTCAAAATATGGGAACAGACATTGATCAGCATTTTAAGATCCATTTAAACTCGAAGTCATAAAAGATCACATTAAAACTCTCATTGGTTTCTGCTAGGTTACTTTTTTCGAAAAAGCGCCAATAAAACAGTGAATTTCTTGCAAGTCCGTGCACGTTTACAAGTGTTTACTCTTCATAAGCGACATGGATTTTGGTAAACGAGGTATCTGGCCAAAATATGCAGTGCTAAATGTTTAGGAGTGATCCCACAAACAATAAAAATTCAGACATTTACTCTAATGTGTATTTTTATATGCAAGATCATAAATTAAACGCAATTAAACAAAGACTCAAAGTAACTGCAGTGAAAACCTACGTCCACTCTGGCCTTCTACGGCGAGGTTTGCCTACTCACTCATAAATAGTAGTGCAATGATCCATAAGCTACACGGGGATTCGAAGCTGTAAAAGATTTTAAAGTTCTGTTTAGCTAACCAAGACGGAGTGGTTTTGGAGAACCATTATTTCTTTGGCGCCCATGCAAAACGTGAACAACGTGGATGAGGGGGCGGGGTGGTCGAGGGCTGCAGTATTCTGCAGGAATGATTACAGGCCCAATCAATGCAGGAGACATAACGGCCCCTTAGTTGCCGGCAACGTGAGTGAGATAAGGCAACGCCATCGAAAATCCTGCAGTGCAAAGCTCACAAAACGCCGCTCCGATACGACGTAGCCCGCCGTCACAAACATGTATAAATGGCTAAATCGATTACTGAGGAAAAATTAAAGAAACCACACAGATATCGTGGAAAACACCAAAACGATCTTCTTATTAAGAATTAACCAGAAGCTACAAATGCAACAACCACCATTACACCTTCTCTATGATTTGTTCACATACCAGATTCGTCCGTCACATAAGTCGCCATGTTCAGTAGAGATGCACATCCGGGCGCCAGCGGAAGTGCTGCTATGTCATGCGAGATGCGCGAAAGAGGCGGAGTCCCCGTTTGGAGGCCCATTCAACGCTGCCCTCTAGTGCCTGAATGTAATGCTGAAGGCCAAAACCTTCAAAGGCCAACAGAGTGACAAGAAAAAAAAGGATTAAGAAACTCTTTTCAAGATAGTTTCTCATTCATCCATTTCGCGAGTCTTTTCTTGACTTGGGCGCATTTCATTCAACATTACTTGCAAGTCAGCATTTTGAATTGGATGGGTTAACATTCGGTTAAGTATATTTTTTGTAATTTTTAATTTAATTTGAAAGGATTTTTTATTGATGAAAGAGACGACCGATCATTGGCGATAACGTGTGTACAGTAGTAGGCTTTACCCCTTGGACGTTTTCGTTGCACAACAGGGGAAAAATGGATAGTGGTAAATATTGCTGAAGTAATGGTGACCATATTAACTATAACTAGCGAAATACACGAACTCCCACGGTCCTAAAATAAGATGCATAATAAGTAAAATTAACAACATAAACATAGGGAGCTGTTGAAACTTATTTTTTATAAAAAAAAAATACTTATATCAGTTCCTCTAGAAGTCATAATGTATTTTATTATTCATTGTGGCACATCTAGAGCAAGCGGACTTTACGGCAACACACTCTTGTTCTCAAAATTAAAACAATAATTTTGACTTTGATCCCAGCGCTGATGTTACTTTACTAAGTAGTGTTCCTGAAGGAAACATTGATGTAAGAATGTAAAACATTTCTTTCATATTGTTGTAAGTTTCAACAATGTGATGTTCTTCTCAATTGTAAGTGTGCTTTTCTGTCTCCAGAGCATTCTTGCATTCTGTATCATGGCAAGCACAGGGCCACCGGTCACTTTGCCATATTTTATCGGCACCAGTTTTCTTCTACCTATAATTTTATTTTAAGGATTACGTCTTGCTTGTCTTTGTGTTTCTGTGTCTTGTGTTATTCGTTCTCATTCTTCGTCACATCACCTTTGCCATTGTGCTTGATGTTTAGCAAATATTGACACTCTTCTTTTCCTTCTGCCATTATGGTTGTTATCACTTGGTTTCTTGATCAGTTTCCCATAAACACAACCATGGACCAATTTCCTTCCTTTATGGCCACCAGGTTGCCACTACCTAAAATTTTCTGTTCAGGATAACTTCTTGTCTTCTTATTCTTTCTTGTTGTTCATCAATTAATCACCTTTTGCAATGTGCTTGATGCTCAGCAGATGTTGCTGCTGTTCTTTTAGGTTTTGCTGTCATAGTAGTTATTTTGTTTGTCTGTTTGTTTTTGACCATTTTGCAGTAAACATAGGTCACAGGTCATGGCCAACAGGTTGCAGTTGCCTAAAAAGTTTTGAATTTCCAGAAAATATAAAATAGCTTTCAATTAAGACCAATATCAATGTTTTAGCCCCAGAATTTCATAAGTAATCATACAGACAGACCTTAGCGTTTTTAATATATAGTAGCTGTACTGAGACTTGGGTATATCAGAAGTACTATGTGTAACTAACTGTTTTCTGTACGCAGTAGTTTGTTTTGTTTTTCTTACTAATGGTTAATATTATTGGCAGACTATATGCTGTAGTGGTTAATGCCTTTGAATTCAAACGCTGTGAATTCAAATTCTTCTACCGACACAGTCTGACCATGAGCAAGTCACTTCACCTGACTGTGCTCCAATTGTGCAGACTAAAAAATATGACTATATCTCAGATGTTGTAAGTTGCCTTGGATAAAGGCATCAATCAAATAATAAGTAATGATAATAATAATATTAGATCACAGGAGTTATCCATGAGTAAAATACAGTCATATGAAAAAGTTTGGGAACCCCCTCTCAGCCCGCATAATAATTTACTCTACTTTCAACAAAAAAGATAACAGTGGTATGTCTTTAATTTCCTAGGAACATCTGAGTAATGGGGTGTTTTCCGAACAAAGATTTTTAGTGAAGCAGTATTTAGTAAAAACTGGCTTGTAATTTTGCTGATTTGAATGCATGTAACTGCTCAATACTGATTATTTGCAAAACCAAATTGGTTGGATTAGCTTGTTAAGCCTTGAACTTCATAGAAAGGTGTGTCCAATCATGAGAAAAGGTATTTAAGGTGGTCAATTGCAAGTTGTGCTTCCCTTTGACTCTCCTCTGAAGAGTGACAGCAAAAAGCTATCTCAGAGGTTTAAACTGTCAGTTTCAACTGTAAGGAATGTAATCAGGAAATGGAAGGCCACAGGCACAGTTGCTGTTAAACCCACGTCTGGCAGGCCAAGAAAAATACAGGAGCGGCATATGCGCAGGATTATGAGAATGGTTACAGAAAACCCACAGATCACCTCCAAAGACCTGCAAGAACATCTTGCTGCAGATGGTGTATCTGTACATCGTTCTACAATTCAGCGTAATTTGCACAAAGAACATCTGTATGGCAGGGTGATGAGAAAGAAGCCCTTTCTGCACTCACGCCACAAACAGAGTCGCTTGTTGTATGCAATTGCTCATTTAGACAGATTCATTCTGGAACAAAGTGCTTTGGACTGATGAGACAAAAATGTAGTTATTTGGTCATAACAAAAAGTGCTTTGCATGGTGGAAGAACACCGCATTCCAAGAAAAACACCTGCTACCTACTGTCAAATTTGGTGGAGGTTCCATCATGCTGTGGGGCTGTGTGGCTAGTTCAGGGACTGGGGCCTTTGTTAAAGTTGAGGGTCAGATGAATTCAACCGAATATCAACAAATTCTTCAGGATAATGTTCAAGCATCAGTCACAAAGTTGAAGTTACACAGGGGTTGGATATTCCAACAAGACAATGACCCAAAACACAGTTTGAAATCTACAAAGGCATTCATGCAGAGGGAGAAGTACAATGTTCTGGAATGGTCCCTGACTTGAATATCATCGAAAATCTATGGAATGATTTGAAGCAGGCTGTCCATGCTTGGCAGCCATCAAATTTAACTGAACTGGAGAGATTTTGTATGGAAGAATGGTCAAAAATACCTCCATCCAGAATCCAGACACTCATCAAAGGCTATTATTATTATAGGAGGTGTCTAGGGGTTGTTATATTTGCAAAAGGAGGCTCAACTAAGTATTGATGTAATATCTCTGTTGGGCTGCCCAAATTTATGCACCTGTCTAATTTTGTTATGATGCATATTGCATATTTTCTGTTAATCCAATAAACTTAATGTCACTGCTGAAATACTACTGTTTCCATAAGGCATGTCATATATTAAAAGGAAGCTGCATCTTTGAAAGCTCAGCCAATGATAAACAAAAATCCAAAGAATTAAGAGGGGTTCCCAAACTTTTTCATATGACTGTATTCCTGCATTAGACTGATTCCTGCTTTTCCTACTGACTTGAGTTTTGTTGGTCATTGCAAAACAAAATTTTACATGAAAATGTGTTCTTCCAAATTGAAGTAGCTAATCAGTAGGAATAATGTGAAATGTGTGTATATATTATTATTAGTCTTATATGTTTGCAATTTTCATTTGTTTATGTAATTCAAGCACCATGATCTAATACCAGCTCTAGGGTAAGATTTAACCACTGTGATCAAAGTGCAGTTTCCCCTTTGGAGTTACTAGTACTGCCTCTGGGGGGCTGAATACATGAATAACTTTGATGTTAGTTGGTACATTAGAATACACTACCTAATATAACCAACTAACAGGTTGTAGGTTGGCCTATAAATATATTTTCAGATTCTTTCTCTGTTTTGTGTTCTTTATAGAAATCTGTCTGTGATATTCTAGGCAAGTATTCATCTATTTGCTTCTGAAATTTTAAAACTTTCTTAATCCTAGTTTTTAGTGCCACAGTGGGCCTAATCCACTTTTCTTCAGTCGTAGGATGTGCTAATATGGGGCAGGTTTATTTAAAAATGTATGGCTGCAGACATCCACCTTATCCGCCTTTCAGTGGATGTGGCCTCACAAAGGATGTCTATAACTAACTGACTGACTGACTAACCTGACTGACTAACCTGCTCACTCACTCATCAACAAAGTGGCTATTACCTGTTTAGTTATAAAGCTGAAAAATGACAGGATTGTACCTCTAGGCTCATGTTTGCCATGTAAAGTGAGGTGTGAAATTAAAAGAGAAAGTTCAGAGAAACTCAAGAAATATGTAAACTTCAGTGGTTAGCAAGTGCTGTAAAGCTTGAGTGCCAGTGCAAGACTCTGTAGCTATGAACGCTGAGGCAGGGAGAGAGAAGTACAGTCGTGGCCCAAATATTAATTTTCACAAAGTTTGCTGCTTCAGTTTTTAGGATGGCAATTTGCATATACTCCAGAATGTTATGAAGAGTGATCAGATGAATAGAAATTAATTGCAAAGTCCCTCTTTGCCATGAAAATGAACTTAATCCCAAAAAAAACATTTCTACTACTGTTGTGAAGAAGGCTTCAGAGCTCCCAAGAAAGTCCAGCAAGTGCCGGGACTGTCTCCTAAAGTTGATTCAGCTGCGGGATTGGGGCACCACCAGTGCAGAGCTTGCTCAGGAATGGCAGCAGGCAGGTGTGAGTGCATCTGCATGCACAGTGAGGCGAAGAATTTTGGAGGATGGTCTGGTGTCAAGAAGGGAAGCAAAGAAGCCACTTCTCTCCTACAAAAAATCAGGGACAGATTGATTTGACTTTAAAATTCTGCTTATGGTTTATTGACTTTAAAATTCTGCTTATGGTTTATAAAGCCTTAGATAATCTCGCTCCATCTTATATATCGGAATGTCTCACACCCTATATTCCAAATCGTAACCTTAGATCCTCAAATGAGTGTCTCCTTACAATTCCAAAAGCTAAACTTAAAAGAAGTGGTGAGGCGGCCTTCTGCTGTTATGCACCTAAAATCTGGAATAGCCTGCCAATAGGAATTCACCAGGCTAATACAGTAGAGCACTTTAAAACACTGCTGAAAACACATTACTTTAACATGGCCTTCTCATAACTTCACTTTAACTTAATCCTGATGCTCTGTATGTCCAATTCATCATAATAACTATTCATGGTGGTTCTAAAATCCGTACTAACCCCTACTCTCTCTTCTGTTTCTTTTTCCAGTTTCTTTGTGGTGGCGGCCTGCGCCACCACCACCTACTCAAAGCTTCATGATGCTCCAACATTGATGGACTAAAAGCCAGAAGTCTACGTGACCATCATCATCAAGTCCTTCCGTGAGAACCCTAAATACAAAGAGGACTGTTTCATTTATGTTAGGTAGAATGCCCAGAGGGGACTGGGCGGTCTCTTGGTCTGGAATCCCTGCAGATTTTATTTTATTTTTTCTCCAGCCGTCTGCAGTTTTTTTTGTTTTTTCTGTCCACCCTGGCCATCGGACCTTACTCTTATTCTATGTTAATTAATGTTGACTTATTTTATTTTCTTACTGTGTCTTTTATTTTTCTATTCTTCATTATGTAAAGCACTTTGAGCTACATTTCTTTGTATGAAAATGTGCTATATAAATAAATGTTGTTGTTGTTGTTGATATTCTGCAAAAGGTACAAGGTTTGGACTGCTGAGGACTGGGTAAAGTAATTTTCTCTGATGAATCCCCTTTCCGATTGTTTGGGGCATCCGGAAGAAAGATTGTCCGGAGAAGAAAAGGTGAGTGCTACCATCAATCCTGTGTCATGCCAACATTAAAGCATCCTGAGATCATTCATGTCTGGACTTGGTTCTCAGCCAAGGGAGTGGGCTCACTTACAATTTTGCCTAAGAACATAGCAATGAATAAAGAATGGTACCAAAACATCCTCCGAGAGTAAGTTCTCTCAACCATTTAAGAACAGCTTGGTGACGAACAGTAAGCAAGATGGAGCACCGTGCCATAAGGCAAAAATGATAGCTAAGTGGCTTGGGGGACAAAACATCGAAATTTTGGGTCAGTGGCCAGGAAACTCCTCAGACCTTAATCCCATTGAGAACTTGTGGTCAGTCCTCGAGAGGCAGGTGGACAAACAAAAATCCACAAATTCTGACAAACCCCAACCATTGATTATGCAAGAATGGGCTGCCATCAGTCAGGATTTGGTCCAAAAGTTGATTAACAGCATACTAGAGTGAAATGCAGAGGTCTTGAAAAAGAACGTCCAACACTGCAAATATTGACTCTTTGCATGAACTTAATGTAATTGTAAATAAAAGCCTTTGAAACCTATGAAATACTTGTAATTATACTTCAGTACACCATAGAAAACTCTGACAAAAAGATCTAAAACACTGAAGCAGCAAACTTTGTGAAAACCAATACTTGTGTCATTCTCAAAACTTTTGGCCACAACTGTAGATGTGGAAGTAGCATTCTCAGATCCAAGACATTTTGGACAGACAGAATACGTTTAAAGTTAATGGAGCCTTGAGCTACTGCACTATAATATACATTTGCATCCATGGATTTTGAAAGGGGACACCCACCCTGCCTTCCAAGTTTGTTTGCATTTATATGAGCATCTGTTTACTTTGAATAGGGATGCTTCAACCCCCTTCACCGTTCTCCAAAATTCTTAAACCTATACTGTATATTTACATCCACAGATTTTAAACAGGGATCTTTGACCATTTAAGAAGCCTCCAAACCATAGTACTGACAGTTATTTTCTTCCTCTTCAGGCACTAGAGAAAACAATCCCTAAAGTAAAAACATTCAGTTCATTACATGAGCCGCCTAAATGTGCAGCCTGCTACTGTTTGTAGTAATTAATCCATCCATCCATCTTCTTCCGCTTATCCAAGGTCAGGTCGCGGGGGCAGCAGCTTGAGCAGAGAGGCCCAGACTTCCCTCTCCCCAGCCACATCTTCTAGCTCTTCCGGGAGAATCCCAAGGCATTCCCAGGCCAGCTGGGAGACATAGTTCCTCCAGCGTGTCCTGGGTCTTCCTCCCGGTTGGACGTGCCCAGGACACCTCACCAGGGAGGCGTCCAGGGGGCATCCTGATCAGATGTAGTAACTGTAGTAATTAATTTAAATATAATTCAGTGTTAGAAGTTTGTTGTTTGCCTATGGCTGTGAAAAAAAATGCAAGCTTGAAGATACAACTGGTCAAAAACTTGAAAAGAAATACTTGAGTGAACAATGTAAACAAATGAAAATCAAAATACTTAATAATGGTAATAATATATACTCAGATTTCACATTATTCCTACTGATTACCCATTTCAATTCAAAAGAATACACTTTTGTGTAAAATTATGTTTTGCAGTGACCTCAACAAAACCAAATCACCATGAAAAGAAGGAATTCATGTAATGCAGGGATGTTTATCTCTTTTACAACTAATTGTATATAGCTTGTTCAAGAGTAAGCCACTCTAGTGCCCTAGTTATATTATCATTACTATTTGATGGACGCCTTTATCCAAGACTGCGTATAATATTTGAGATACAAATGGTTACATTTCATGTGTTTTTCCAGTTGAAAAACAGTCAGGAGAAGTGACTTGCTTATGGTCACAAAGAGGCAGTAGCAGGATTTAAACCCACAACCTCAGGGCTTGTGGTCCACTACACCACAATGCCTTCCAATGATATTACATATTTGTTTAAAAAATATACACAGTTTTTAGTTACACAATACTTATGATATATTAGACTAACTGAAGACACTATAACTGAGGCCCATTGTCTTATGAAATATCCTAAGTGAAGTCGGCTTTATAATGGTATGTATTAGTTGTTAAGGAACTGTTGCCAAATTTGTGTTGGCATCAGCTTACATTATGATAAAGGAGAATGGATGAAATAGTGAAATCAATGGGATTTTGTGAGATTCAAAAGATTATAAGAAGCTTGCAAGGAAAATAAGAAGAGAAGGTAAGGCGGGCAATTCTGGCATGAGAGAAATGAAAAGGAAGACGTTGCTCTGCACTGGTTTAGACTGCATTATTATGCTGTAATTCTAGGAATACATTAAATGGGGAAATATCTACACAATAACTTTAGTTGAGCATGTGTTGCTTACAATTTGAAGGTCAGTGTAATGTGAAATATAGTGGTAGAGGAGGGTAGCATGATGGTACAGTAGTTAACATTCCAGAAAACCAGATCTGAATCCAATCCTGGTTGCTGTCTGTGTATATTTTGCATGTTCACTCTATGTCAGTGTGCACTTTACTCCTTCATCACAAAGACAAGTAAGTTAGGTTGATAGGGAATTCTACATTGGCCCTCTATAAGGAAGTGTAGGTGTTTGTGCAAGTGTGACCTGAAGTGGAGTGCAGTCCTGCCCACGAATGGTTCCTATATTGAACCTAAACAAGTTCAGGAAATAGATGGATGAATGAACAGTGTTATAAGGAAAAGCAAACTCCTTAGACCAGTTGTGCCAAAGCCTGGCCCTGGAGGGCTGCAGACTATTGTTCCAACCATTCTTTAACTAAAAACAATTCTTTTGGCAAATGAAACATCAGTAACTATGTTAGCCGTTCTGCTGCATGCAGACAATCAAAAAGTAATTGTTAATAAGCAAACCCAGTTCAAAGTTATTATGGGCCGTCTACGTCAATAGGAACGTCATGCTTATTGTACTTAATGGCCCGTTCTTGTAAAAATTCAGTTAGCAAGTTAAAATTAAGCAAACAAAGGAAAATGAAGAAATCCCTTCTGCACTCACATCCAAGGCAGATATTAGCATCTCTCTATATTTCTAGAACAAGATAGCACTGTCATTAATTTCCAAATCTGTAGAAAAAGTACCTTACCAAGTCTTTTAATTAAAGAAGATGTTTAATGTGAACTGATGCTGATTTTCAAATGTCGGTGATGGTGAATGCATATAGCCAGCACAGAAGTTGTTTCCCCTTGACATTTAGAAGTTTAAAAGTAGTCCCTGAACTATCTTAAAGAATTAGGCCTTACAGGAAGGCATTTTAACATTTAATGCCCCATGCTAATTCCGTTTTCAGATGTGTACTTTTCACCTAGTGAGACTCTGAGTTTGAGAGATCTGTAGGTACATTTTTCAGGCATAGTGTTTAGTTAAGACCTTGAACTTCAAACCCTGTGGTTACAGGTTCAAATCTGGCTACTGTCATTGTGTGACTATAAGCAAGTTACTTCACCTGTGTGTGCTCCAACTGAAAAAAGAAAGGCAATTAATTGTATCTCAGATGTTGTAAGTCACCTTGGATAAAGAGGTTAGTTAAATAATACTTTTTGACCACTTAATATTTAAATTGTAGATAAGTATAATTCCAATTTACTTTCAGTTTTTTATAGAATTTTCATTCAGTTCCATTTTTAATAGTTTAAATTGAGATACCTTTCTAACTGATAACTTGTGAGATTTACATTTGTGATGTCTGTCATTGCATTTAGACATTTCATTATCTGAATTGCACACATTGACTACATGACTACAGTAATTAAACTTAGAATTTAAGATATCTTTAATGTGTTTGAACTAAGAAAATCTAAAATATAATTTTTGCTTCTATCCATTTTCTAACCAATGTGCTGTATTCACTTAAGGCTGGTACTTCTCGCAGCAGCTTTGGGCCCAAGGCAAAAACCAATCCTGGACGGGACACCTTTCATACAGAATTTGCCTAACATGCACATCTTTCTGATGTGGAGGACAATCCCAAAGGAGAACATATAAGCACAATCACATTCAAAGCCAGGACTATCTGCTGTGCCACCACACCAACAATATGTCTGAATAAGCCACCTGAATTTGGGGTGTTCATAATACTAGGGTGTTGTACCGTGTTAGCCATTATGAAAGTAGTGAAAAGTCCAGCAAAATGACACCTTTTATTGGCTAACTAAAAAGATTACAATATGCAAGCTTTCGAGGCAACTCAGACCCCTTCTTCAGGCAAGATGGTGTTCATAAGAAATGTAAGGATTTACTTCATGATGAACATAATAAACAAGAACAGCTATGACAGATATCTGCAATATGAACATGTGAGCTTCAATGTAAATGTTTATAGACTAAATATTTTGGATTGTAATAGAAATTTGTCATTTTTCACCTTCTGATCGAAGTCCTTAATGGGCAAAATTCCTAGTAAAGGATTTAAAATCAAACATTACATCACATTCATACCTGTAAATATTCTAAAATGATGCCCAAAATATTAATGTTTGAAATTTGTCATTTTTAACCTTCTGGGAGTGGCTCTTAGAGGGCAAGGCTACCAGTAAAGAATCAAATGTCGAAAATGTTACATTCATGACCACCAAACTTCAAAACTGTATAAAACAACACTCAGCATGCCTATTTATTGAGCCCCATTTTTTCTGAATTTTGTGAAAAGGAGGAACTTTGACCCCTTGTATCCCATTAGGGGTGAACTCCTGGATTTGGTTGATGTGGCATGTACAACTTCAAGTCCTTCTGACCATTTTTGCCAAAGACACCTATTTGTTTCCTCATTATCATAAACAAGTAATTTCCTGCACAATACGTGCCCCCCAAAAGGCCCTAAAATAAGTTTTGTTTTTTTTTCAGGTCTAAAGGGACCAAAATATGGTGTGAAGTCTTACAAAACTAGACATCAAGATGAATCAAACTGTATATCATATGTGGGATTTTCTCATACTGGTGAGTTAAGAGGTGCCAGACAAAAAAGCTGAATTAATGTCATTTCTTATCAACTTAAAATGACTTTTCAGTTAAATATAACTAAAGAAGCATTTCTCTCTTCATACAGCAGATGGCAGTAAGACACCTCTAGATATAAAAAAAATCTCTGGTTTGGCTCTGTTTAGACTCATCAGTCAACCCAATAGGAACATTTTCAAATACATTAAATCTTCTACATTTTGTAGTTAATTCCTCTTTTCAGTTTCGCTAACAAGCACTGGGAAATGTACTATACTTCTACATGTACATTTGTAGAGAAAAGGATCGTAATATTTTATTTTAAAGAACAAATGAACTTTTACTGTTAGTAAACATTACCAAATATTTTATTTTTTGTTAAGCATATCTGTCCAAATTAAGAAGTACCACTTTAAACTACCAAAATTGTAGTCACAAGCAGAAAATGTCTGTCCTAGATTCAATTTTCTAGTCAGGAATGTGCCAAAAGGCAGTGATTTTTTTTTTCTCAGATATGCATTTCCTTTTACCATAAGATTTCATTTAACTTACTAAATTCTAGAGCCGGGCCCATACCCACTGTTTGCCTTTCATCTTCAGTAAAGAAACAACTCTTTTAGACAGGATAACTCAGTAGTGAAGGCTTCAGAAAATCAGAATTCGAAGTGACACTGGCTCAACAATACAAGAGCAAATGTGAAGGAAATGCAAATTACAGCTAAGGCAGACTGGTCATCATGATGGTAGGGGCATAAAAGAGAAAAACAGCCACCCCAGTTCATCTCAGGCTGACTGATCTAGCTTGGCTATACATGGCAAAGGACAACAGTTCCCAGATATATATATCACAGTTCAAGCAATTAAGCTGTGAATTCAGAGAAATAGCTCTCAAAATGCCTACAAGAAACATTTCACTTACACTGGGAAGAAAATCTGATAATCAGCTACTGCACCAACATTGAGGAATAGAACGCACCAAGCAAATAAACTGGGAGCCATATAAAAGCTCCCAGAAACTCCTCCGCCATAAATGTGAACTACAGAACAGCTTCTAGTTACACTTTAGCTTGCTCTGCTATAAATCATGAGGCAACTTTCTTTTATGTATCTACCTGAATGGCTAAGCTGGGGAATTGAAAATAGCTCTGAGTTAAACTTCAAAACAGGCAGCTTACAGGAACAATGGAATCATTTTTGTACTTACTGATTCTTGTAACCAAACCATGAACCAAAAAGAAGTTTTCCAGTACACCTTAGCTCATATAGCTAAACAAAGAACAAACAGCGCTTCCATTTACACCTCAGCCTGTACAGGCAAACAGGGAAAAGTAGACAGCCTTCTGTTACCCCCTGGTTGACAAACCGACAGTTCCCAATCAACTTGTGTAGCTAAAGTGGAAAACAGAAAATATGTACCAGTTTGACCCCGTTTGACCATAGTAGGAAATGGAAAGTGACCTACATTTCATACACTTCAGCTCCCACTTAGCTTCTGTAACTGCAGCCTGCATAAACTGGTTACCCCTCCACTTTTGCAACTCCATCAAAAACAACTACCAGTTATATCTCAGATTCAGCTCTACTCTGAAACACAAACAGCTCCCACATCGTCTTGAGACGCTACACTTGGAAACATTCCCCACTTTTATCTCAGGTTTGACAGTCACTGTGGGACAAAACTTGGTTTGGCTTCAGCTCATTAACTGTTCTGGAAAACAGGAAACACCCATCTCTGCTTTTGCATGCAGACTGGGAGACTTTTTCCAGTTCACTTTTATTTATTTGGCTGATGCCTGTAGCCAAGACAACTTAACAATATTTGAAATACAATTGGTCACATTTCTTTTTTTTTGCTTTCCAAATGGACTGCAAGTAGGTGAAATGACTTACTTAAGATCACAACATGGTTTGAAGGCCAAAGTCATAACCACTATACCACACAGGTTGAAGTGCACTTTAGCTTGTGCACCACTATCAGGAAGATGATAGAACAGGCCCAAATAATACTTCAGAAGTGGAGGTTGTGGGAGCTGCAGAGGTACCTTACTCTTGACCAAAGGCCATGTCACATGACACGACTTTTCCAGAGATTTTCAGTTGTGGCCTTAATTTACATAATCTTTAGGAGTTGGAGGCACACAGTGCTGCTCCCCCATGAAACCACTCGCCTAATGTGACATATCCAGAGAGTCACTCCAACTAGTTCGCATCAAATTGGATTATGTGTTTAGTTGTAGGGACAAGCTCTGTCTGCATGAGAGCCGACAACCACTGTTACTCATCCAGAAGTACAATTCATATAATGCAGTGACAAGAAATACAAACAGAAGACAAGATTGTCTGTCTGATGTCACGTGTTTTATGACAGAATGCAAAAACAGATAAGAAACGGCCCAGACTGTGATTGAACTTGTAATTCCTGTTAACCATGTGTACAGCACTGACTCCATCACGCAGCTCATAATTGGCAGTCAGAAAAAAGAGTGAGCAAAACTGACTATACTGGGAGGCTGGCATTCTGTTGATGTGCCAAGCGAGCATTTTTTTTTTCAACCGTTAGAACCGATATGATCCAGGCAGCGAGATCAGCAAGTCTCAGGTAACCTACAAGTAGAATCCCTCAGTGGGAGTCGACCAGCCATCAGAACACACCTAATAAATTACTTCAGACAAAGAACTAGAATATAAATTTATTAAGGGTTGTAGGTAGTCACAACAAGGAAGTCTTGCTAATCAGTTCATCACATTGTCCTTCAGCAGATTGCTTCAGATACATTCCTTGCGCATTTTTCAATGCACTATTAACTAATGCAAGTTCCAGCAGCCTTTTGGCTTAGAGGCACAATGGTGTCTACATTTGCAGGTATAAGTGGGGATGAATCTGGAACCATGTTTTGAACCCATCAACATTACTTGTAAATTCCTGATGACCAGGCAAGTGGCAGTCCTTCACAAGACATTTCCAACAGACTCCAGAGTAGCAGACTGTTATTAAATTTCAGATAAACTAGGAGTGTGGTGGTTGGTAGGCTTTCAGAAGAAGCAGCACAGATACACATCTTTGGGTTATGTCCTTCATCTTCTACTAGAGGTATTGGCAGGATGATGAACAAGTACTTAAGTATACATGAAAATAATGTAAGCAGGACCTCCCACCCCCATATGAGACAGGAACAAAACAGGCCTTCATCTACACACAGGAAAGAAACCAGCTGGGTTGGGTTATTGATACTTCAATGGTAGACCTCTTAATGTCTTCTCTGGTACAAAAGTAAAAAGCAGTCATTTCACAGCTTTAGTAGTTACAAGATCTTGCATGATAAGCTAGTACTTTAGTTAGCCCACAGGGACATATACTTGATTGTATCAAAGCTCACTGTATATGTGTGCCACTACTCACAGAGCAGTACTTGAACATGCATGTGATTGTGCTTCTGCCTATTTAGCTGTCTACTCAAGAGTGCTACTGTTTGTCAATAGACAGTGCTGTTGTTCATGACTTATCTGTTGTGTATGTTATTGGTTTATGGCAGATCACATAGTGCTACATATAAGGTAATAATAAGGTGTGTATGTATACTTGTGTTTCTACCTATGTGATGGTGCTTATTTCTGAGGGGATGGGAGTAAGTTGCCCTGATAAGCTGAGTGCAAATAATGAAGATACTCCTATGTAGGTGATTGGGTTGTGAACCCTAATGTGGTACTGGTCTGTAAATATGATGTTGTCTTTGTGAATCTAATCTCTTATTAAAACTAATGATTAAAACTTATAAGTTCCATTTGATATGGATATAACAATGTATATAGGTTACAATTATAATTGTGTTACTAATAATGTGCGTTACTTTTCACGACTCTTGTAGAAGGCTTTGTTGATGCTAATGAGATGTGGCATTACTCGTGTATGAGTGAAAGCATATAATGCCTGTTACAGAGTAGCACACAAGCTTCTAAGATGACAGAATCCCTCTCACGAGCATGCATGCATGTAACTGCTCGTAAGAGTGTCTCCTTGTGTCTCATCATGTTGCTATTTAATATTCAATGGAGTTATATACAGCTTATTAGATGGTACTATTGTCAGTCTCCTTCTGTTGAAATCTGATCAGATGGTTCATTCACGAGTTGCCACTGTGAGAATCCAACAACATATACACGTATTGCTGCTTATGATGCACATACTCCACTGTGTGTGTGTACTTGTGCTGGCACGGTTCACGCAGGTACCTGCTTACCTAAGAATGTTTATTTTTTGTTAGGAGGAGGTAGTGACCTTGTTTGAGTGTTTGTACTGCTAATAAGGATGAGAGTACACTCTATGATTGCCATGTCTCAACAAGAAATCCCTGCTGAGTGAGATTATGTTGCAACCAATGAGGTGGTGGATATGTGAGCTGCTGCTCTTGAGGCAATAAATATATATGCTTTCTGGTAGTACTGTTCAGGCAACTAGGACCACCCATGTAGGAGTGCATTTGTGTTTCTGTTGAGCAGCTGGTGACTGAATCAGTTGCTTATAATAGCTTGCTGATGCTGCTTCATTACACTATATCCTAAAGTACATGCGAGTCAAGTTGTGTGCTGCCAGTCACAGTGTTTACTTCATTCTCTTTTCTACATGCTTTGGAAACCCTTTGTTCACACTAATGTGTGGTCACAGTAACTCTAACCCGGTGCCAGGCATTGCACAGAACACCTCTCAGATTCCAAATTGGGGCGACAGTGTCAGGCTGGGTGTTGTAGCTGTTATCCACTGCTTTACATACAATGTCTAGCTGGTTCATGTCAGGAGGAAAAGGAACACTGAGCTGCCAGAGTTTCCAAGCCCAGGCTTTGCCAAGTGGAGGTGCCTCTTCACCCTCTGCACTCTGCAGCTCAGCTACACACCATGTCTTGCCACCATCAAGAGACACATCCACACGCACCACCTCCCGGCCCCCTCCACTCCAGGCATAGCCTTTGATGGTCAACATGTCACTGTCCTTTTCGAGAATGGCCCCATCCTCCGGCTCAGTAATGGCAGACTGAATGGGCAGCTCCTGTATAGCAGGGGCAGAGCTAAAGTCCACAGTGTCCCAGTCTACAGATGGGGAGAAGCCTTTGTAATCATTCTGCTGCCAGTGGCTCTGGCTTTCCTCAGCACTAAGGATGATTTTGCCAAGCCATTTTACATTGCGAGCACCAACAATACCTGGCACCACTACACGCAGAGGGAAGCCATGATCAAGTGGCAGAACTTCACCATTCATCTCATAGGCCAGAAGCACATCACCATCCTCACTCAGGGCTTTGTGTAATGGTATCGAGGCTCCATAAGAAGTTCCAGTCACATCCTTGTCCAAACCTTCAAATTGCACATGCTGAACAAGACTACAACTATCTGGCTTGTACCCTGCATGCAGCAAGACATCACGTAGCCGGACACCCCCCCACCTTGCTGTGCTAATGGCACCCCGGCCCCACTCCAGTCCTTTCACGGTTTTCACTTTGTTCATTTCAGACCTCCTGTTTCCAGCACACTGCAAGGTGGCAATAACTGTGTGCTTGGTGAATTTAGTTTTGAGGTCATCAAGTGTAAGATTCAGGGTGTCAGGAAGGCCAGTTCCTGAGATTTCCAGCTTATAACTAGCAGGGTCAACATGAGGGACTGGTAGGTGGTTCCTCTTGAAGAAAAACGTGTTTGGTGTGATGGGATCTTCTGTCAAGATCACTGGCGGAGGCTCGGCATTGAAAGGTTTCAGGCTGTTGACCACCAAGGCAGGGTGCCTTTGGGGATCCCGAGCATAAGGGTCAGAAACATCATCACTGTATGATTTTTCCAATTGGTCTTCAGCACTCAGCTCTCCCACTTTGTATTGACTAAGAATTTCCAGCACATGCTCCTGACTGTGAACAGCATACAATGCCCAGAAGGGTTCCAGAGCACCCCCTGCAGCTAGCATAATCTTGTTGCCACCAGGGTGCAGTCCCACAAAGTCTGTGATGTCAAAAATCTCACCCTTGAAAGTTACCCAAACTCGATCTGCCAGGGTCCTATGTTTAACCACTTCTTCCCGGGAATAGACTGGATATACTTTGGTTGCAGTGGTAGTGGAGCTGTCCTGCAATGGCGCCTCTGAGTTGTCATTTGGAGAAGAGGCAGCATGTTCGCTCTGAAAAAAGATAAAAACAAAACAGAAAGTTAGTACAGCAGACAGAAATGTGCTTGGGAGAACCCAGCCTTGAGGATATATCCTGTATGAAAAGTCAAAGCACTTGCAAGAGGTATGGCATTGACAGACAGGCCCCTAATTCAAAAGGAAATCGGTCAGTCCAAGTATATTAAATTTAGTCACAAACCATAACCCAACTACCTATTAAGAACTTTAGTGGGTATAGAAAAGAATCACCCCCTTCAAAATATTCCCATTTTTTTTGCTTTACAAACTTAAATAAAAACACACACAAAAAATATTTCTTCCCAGCTTTACTTGCTCAATGCAACCTATAACATCCAAGTGAAAGATATCACAGCTACAGTTCAGAAAAATAATAAAATGTCAAAAACAAGACATACTGAGATTAATAAAGGATAACCCCCCCAATGTCAATATTTTGTTGAACCACCTTTTGCTTTAATGACAGCCTTGAGTCTGTTGGGATACTTCTCTATTAGCTTTGCACATCTAGATTGAGAAATATTTGTCCACTCTTCTTTACAGAACTATTCAAATTCGGTCAGATTGGATGGTGAGCGTTGGTGGACTGCTATCTTCAAATCTTTCCAGAAATTTTGAATGGGATTTAGGTCTGGGCTCTGACTGGGCCACATGAGGACATTCACTTTTTTCTCCTTCAGCCACTGTGTGATCAGTTTTGCTGTGTGCTTTGGGTAGTTGTCGTGTTGAAAGGATGTTATAGATTGCATTGAGTAAGTAAAGCTGGAAAAAAATATTGGTTTGTGTGTTTTCATTTAAGGCTGTAAAGCAAAAAAAATGGGAATATTTCAAAGGGGGTGATTCTTTTCTATACCCACTGTATATTTAAAAGCCTCTTTCCACAGGTATAACCCATAAAGTACATTATTCACTTGACTGTATTGCAAGACGTGATAGTCTGTCAATTTACTTCACTTCTGTGGGCATACTGTACTGTCATAGTGTTTTTCTAATCCTAAAACATACCTGTTCTTGGGCTAATCCATAGGCCAGCACTGCTCCTGTCCCCACAAGCAGTCCTGCTGCAGTTAGCCTCCAACGTGGTTTTCCCATCTGCTTTTTGCCAGGTCCCTGGCTCCCATCACTGGTCATCCTGCGTGCCCAGTTGAGTCCATTACAGGCATGAGGGTGCAGCACAGGTGTCCCCCGCCGCACAAATCTGTAAAGAATTTGGCAGAAGGCAGCATGTGAACAGAGTGTAGTGCATAAGAAAAAGTGTAAAGTACACATACCTGAAAATCACATTGAGACATTAGAGTTAGCTGTAATGAAATGCAAGTTTAAACATAATCATTTGGAATTCTTTATGACTTGGATTTTCACATCTAGAAAAACTTTGCCAAATTTTCTGCTTAAAACCATATCATCTGACAGGAATGACGGGCTATACTGTATTTCTATGGAAACATATCTTGAAGGGCTTATATGGTTATCTTTCCAAGGTGGCATCACGACTTTCTAAGCCAATGACACACTGTTTAAAGCAGTATTTAGAGGTCAGCCTAATTAATATGGAAAAATGAGTCTTCTACCTTCACAGCCTGCATTAAAAAAGTGAACAGGCTGACTCTGAAACCTGACTAGCAGCTCAGCGTCCTTCTTGGCAAGGGAAATAAATATGAAAATGAGAGATGTTACCCACACAAAGATCAGAAGCTGTCTAAATGGAAAGACATTTAGAGAGCTAAAAGAGAGAGCTAAAGATTGTAAATGCTGAAACAGATCTAGCTGACGCCCAGCAGAGGCAGGTTTAATACACCTTCATATTGTATCTGGGAGTTAGGCAGTAACTCTAGAGAGCAGGGATGTGATGTTTGCTTCTTAACTATTTCAGGTAACTGCAGAGAGAGGCTGGAATTTTCAAAGTATTATGCAATTAATTTCTTTTTACAACTAAGCTTCTCTTCATCACCAGTTTTTAAGATCCCTGCCTCTATGCGACTCCCTACAGCATCAGCATTCTCAATGTTAAATTTCAGTCTCTAAGTAGAGTTGGCACCCAGTCACATTTGTCTTAAGGAATCACTATTAGTAATGTCTTGCAACCCTTCCTACAAGATGATTATGGACAACTGAAATATTATGGAGCTTCCTTTGATATATTCTGCCTAGTAAAACATCAGATTCTAGGCAGGATTAGCACATTTTATCAAGCTACATAGCTGCATCCTTATAAGGTCTGCATGGTAATTGTGTCACAGACTTCTTGGGTAAACAGCACCCTCCATCTACAGACATCTCTACCTCTCTGCAGTATCTCTGTTCTTCATGTAGCTACACTGTCACTCTCCAGAGTCAACATGGCAACACTTCATCCTGGCTAGAATTCTAAGTTATTTTGAGTACATGTTCTATTTTTCTTCCAACAGGATCTGGGTTTCAACACTAGCTATAACACATTATCTGTATCACAGTTGTGGTTGCTTTGCTGCCTACTTGTAAAATCAGCTTCTTAAAAGAAATAGATTGTCCTTCCTAAATGCAGAATCTGTGTCACCAGTCTTCAGCCAAGATTTGCACCTTAATCTATTTACATTGAAGTCTTCCTGCACAGTCGGCATCACAACTCTTTTTGTTCAGATCTTGTTCAACAAATGCTTTGCTGCTAACCATGATTCATTTAATGTTGACTTGCAGGTACTGTAGGACAGAATACTTGTTTTGGGTCAGTTAGCACACTGAGTGAGTAGATGTGGCTTCTCTTATATATCATAATATGTTAAAGTTCAGAAGGAACTAGACTGAGATTAGCCCAGACTGTTTGGAGTCTCAGGTAAGGTAATATTAAATTTGAAGGAAAGCTCAATCAAATGATGTAACATATACAGTAGCTCCTGCCATGTTCTCAGCCTTGTAACAGCAGGCACTGCTGCTGTAGCAGGCTCAAAGTCACATCTGATTGTCATAACTTAGTACAGCCATTGCTGTTACCTCCCTAAATCATTTTATGTTTTCAAAACACAAAAAACACCACAGGTAAGCCTGCTTTATGTCAAGCAGGTACAAACGATTTCCATCTGTAGTTAAGTTCAGTACTGCTGCTTATGTGTTATGTTACATAAAGATTTATCACTTGTCACACACATGCACATAGGAGGCACCTAAAGGGCTCAAAACAAGGTAATTCCCAGTTACACCAGGCACAGTGCACTAATCATTTCTCTTGTCTCACTGCAGACCAAATGCAGGAAATTCCACCTGGCTCCCATGATGTCACTTCCGGTTCTGGCCCAGAAGACCTCACTTCTGGTTCAGCCCCAGACGACGGCATCCCCGTTCCTCTCCTGATTGAAATCATTCCCCACTGTTCGACTTTAAAACCACCTTTCCTGAACTATTTCTTTAGTTCTGTTTTGGACTCTTGTCTGTAAAGACCATTTCCTCAAAACCTTTGTATTTGCAGTCAACTTTAAAGTATACAGGACGCTGCCCCAAAACTTTTGTTGAGTCAAGTGCAGCTTTGGCTTTATTATTATTTTATTTCTTCACCACCAGTATATTTACAATGCACTACAGGTATCCCTTCTGAAATATTTTCTGAAGATGCACATATCTTATCCTGCCCCATACTGTATTCTTACTTTGTACTCTTTTGAGCTGATTCTTATATCACATATCTCACAAAGATAGACACAACCTTCTCCTTTTCTGTCCCAACTCATTTTTTATTGTAAGCATGCATACAATTCACATGTACATACATTTGGCCAATGTAAAATGCTCCACCATTTTCACAAATCACCTATCTTCCTATAAGATTCCACCCACATAGCTAGATTCTCTATTTCCAGCACATCCTGGAGAATTCAAAGATTTGAAATATGCCACTCCACATTAGTATGGTGTACAAGCAGGCAATGTTTATTGTAATGAAAAGAAGGGAGTGCTGGTAATAAACCAGTCTGTAAAATAAAAAGAACACAAAATACTTATACTCCTTCTCAGATATAGATATTCAAGAAAAAGTGCAGAAAGTGCTGTTGCTATTAAGAACAGAGATCATTTAACAGAAAAGAACTATTCACCACTAGTCATTGTTCTGCAGTCTCTAACAGACTGCTTTGAAAGGTTTTGGTAATCATTTAATGAAACATAACTGGGCTATTAAAGCAGCTTATGATTGCCTTATTACATTCATAAGATAAGAGTTTGCTACCATATGAACTATCAGCTGCGGCTTGTAAAGGAAGATTAGAGCAGATGCTTTTCCAAGATAGGAAAGCCACCAGAGGTGGGTCTCAATTTGCGCACACTGACTTGGCTCCTGACTTTGAGTTGAAGCTGATAAATGATGGTCAATTAAATGCCAAGGGTCTTTTTGAATGATATCACAAAATATTTACTGCCCGCTTTCCACATTATGTAGTGTTGCCAATATGACCTAGTAAGACATATGCATGAAAGTGAAATCAAACAATTATAATGAATGACAGCAGGCTGAGTGAGTTCTATGCTGTGACTAGTAAACAAAAAACTTGTCTGTTACTTCAGACTTACCGTGTGACCCTGAGTGAATTGCTTAATTTGGCAAAAAATGATGTCCTATACTTATTTTTTTATTGCTATTAAAAGGAAGTACGTAAGAGAGTTTCACTCCACAAATCTAACAGAGTAATGAAAAAGCACACAGTACAGTTAAGAAAAAAAGGGAACCATCCACTACCAAATAAGAACCAATAAATAAAGAAGAAGAAGAAAGAAGAATACGAGAGAGAGAGTTAAAATAGCTCAGAAACAGAAAGAAGACTCATTAAAAGAAAAAAGCACACTGTGAAAAAATTACAAAGGAACTACAGAAGCTAGTAAGTTCAGAAAGGTGCTTAACATCATACAGTTATAAATCACTCACACTGGTCAATTCAGGGTCTCCAGCTAACCTAACATATATATCTTTGATATGTGGGAGGAAAACTGGATCACCACAGAAAAAAACTTAAGACACAGAAAATGTGCAAACTTAAGACTGACAGGGGCCAGACTGGGATTTGAGCCTTATTTCCTGTAGAGAAAAGCCAAGCAAAATGACACCTTTTATTGGCTAACTAAAAATATTACAATATACAAGCTTTCGAGGCAACTCAGGCCCCTTCGGGCTTGCATATTGTAAACCTTATTTCCTGAAACTGTAAGTTAGCTGTGCTGATCACTGCCCCACCACAGAGCCACAAAAACCTTAATAATGCAAACCATTAATAGGGGAAGGATGCATGTCAGAAAAAATCTAAGAAAATGGAACTAGAAATCCTTAAAATGTATTACAAAGAGGTTATTGCTCATCCAGGAAGAGTACAAAGGGGTGCAGAAGCTAATAAACAACTGTAACAAACAATGTAATTTTGCAAATGGAAAAGATGGCTTCTTGCTCAAAAAATGTAAATATGCCAAAATAAGGTTGTGGCTTATTGACACATCAGACACTGCTGTTACCTCATGGATCCCCTGCCTTGATTTAAAATATCATGCCCAATTTTTAGTTTTTGTGTATTTCACGTGTTCTCTCCATGTCTACATTGGTTTTTCTCCAGATACTCAAATTCTCCTTCCATATCCTTGATTCAAAAACTGTGAGCAAGGTCTAAAAGGGACTAGCATAGTGTCAGTTGCTTGTTGCTTGTCCTGCCTTGTGCCTGGTGCTCCTAGGTTAAGTTATAGTCCACTGTGACCTCACACTTTGGATTAGGCTGGTGATTATAACAAGAAAATGCTGTATTAGAAAAGGAGGTCACTGTCCTAAATATATATTACAATTAGGAGAAATATAAGTGAAAACATTTAAAAAGAGAATATTCACTGTATAAGACCCGTAAGACCCGTAAAAGAGAGAAGCAGAGGAGCAAAGAATAACAAAATACTGATTTCTTCTATCGTGTACCAGTATTAAAAATATTTCCTATTTTGTTCCTAGAACAAGGTTTCTGTTCTCTGAAAAAAATAGTGCAGTAGTTAGGCTAAATACACCTACCTGGCCGAAAAGTAGAAGCAGGCCTGGGCCAGTCCAACAGACTGTCTAGGAAAAAGCATTCCAGCCACACTCTACAAAGACAGATGAAAACACATTTATCAATACGGCTTGGGAGCTGGCTGCAGATTCTTGTGCAAAAATTAGTTGTCTGAATGAAGATATATATACACTCATATTGGGCATGATTTCCAAATGGGGAAATGGTCTCATACAAAAGAGACAGTGAAATTGGGTGTGGGCAAAAAATCTGCTTAGTTTCAGAAAAAAAAAACCTTCATATAAAGTGTCAACTTAAGGTTGAAAAGAGCTAAAGGAATATAGCCCATAACAACATGCACTCCCACAAGCCCAAAGTCAGCCCCATGAGGAAAATTAGGTATACTTATTACTCTTCAGCTTCTATTATAACATTTCACGACTTTTATCAGACCACTAGCATCAAGTTTTCATAATATCAGCTTGCTTACACATTTTCAGTATGATGGAGCAGTTAACTGTTTTGTAGCCTCACCATGAGAAGCTCAAATTGGTTTAAAAGTTTGGTGCAGAGGTATACTTAAGATGAACCCAGCACACAGTCATAAGAGATGTTGGGTTTGGGTTTAGCTACTCTTAAAACGAAATCCATCCATTGTACGTCCCACCCACATTATTTAATCTTCATGTAAAATATAGTGTCAGTTGTATTTTACACATTACCAAAACCATAATAATTTAATGTACACAACACACCACTATTACTACTAAGAATTAAAACAGCACATTCCTTATTACTTAGCTTGATCTTTTGCTGAAGCAGCTCTTTGTAGAACAATGACTTTCAGAATTTTCAAAAGATGGGAGCCAGAAGTTATTCTTCATTTACATACAAGAGAAAGAGAGAGTTCAAAAGGAGAACTTTTTTGTGCTCCACCACCAGTCCACATTCTTCACGCTCCTGTTCCAGGCTGCTACATTACACTTAACTAAACAGCACGCATTTCAAATGAATCCACATAAGATAAGCAGAGTAAACAAGACAAGGGCTGCAGGCGGTAGCCAGCTGATAGAATGAGTGAGTAAAAATGGCTGCTCTATCTGAGGAAAAATACGTAAATGCTCTCAGGTGTTATGGGCATGAATAGCCTATACGAACTCTCTTTCTTAACATTTTGCTAAGAGTAGCAAAATACCTGGTCTTTCGTAGGAGCCAGCACTGTTCTCTGTGCCCTTTGATGCATTTGATCCTGCTGGATCTGTATTACAGAAAGCAATGAAAAGAGCACTTGTGTTTTTTTAGCATTACAGAGGACTAGTTTAGATTTACCTACCATATTTTCTAACAATGGTCAATAGGCCTTCCTTCTTAGACGGCAATCTATGTTATGAACATAAAACAATGGTCTCAATTGAAAACAGCTGGTCCTACCTTTCAGGAAAAGTGTGGCTTGAGTAGAATAATGTTGCCTTCTTAAATTTAAAAATGCTGTAAAATTGATACCTAAGATGAGGTCATGAAACTGGCTTTCAGCAGTCACACTCCCTCACTGATATCTTCCAGTTGCCTCTGAAATCCTAGTCTCAGTCCTTCAGGTGGTTCAGAATGCATTAAGCTGTGGGATGGTAAACTAAATGAGGACAGAGTCGAGGGCTTCTGTTAAAAATTAACAGGAGAGGCTACCCTGCAATGGTGTTGCCCCTCCTGCTGTTTTAACTATTCACGAAACAAGGTAGCTGAGCTGCCTCTGCAGCAAAATGAGCGAGACAGTAGTCATACTCAGTCCACCAGGAAGAAGCAAATACTGTATGTGAAATACTGCTGCCTTTGGATTGCATTTCTTGACAAGAACAATTCTTCTCATAGTACAGAGCATCTCATTTCTGATTACAAAAGCAGTCCTGATTGCCAAGTACTCCGAGGTGCTTCATTTGTGTACAGAAGGTTGGAGATGGCAAGTTTTGGATTGAATGCCACTAATTAATGAAGGGGGAATTAAGTTTGCACTGGTGATCACCTGCTAAACTGCAGCTGCTCTGCTATTTTCAGGAATCATACAAATCAGAGGCTGGACCTCTGCCGGCAGTACTGGTGACTAGTGTTATCGTTTATAGTTAAAATTACCACGCTGCTATACTAACTCCACCACAAACACCTCTTCTTTCAGATTACTCTCCATTTCTAAAACACTCAACAAAACACTGTTAGCCTAAAGTCTGAAAGGCTAAACTGCAGTTAATATATCACCCAGCAACTGCACTACAGTATATGCTGATCTTTTAAGATGCATTGCCTTGCTGCTCGATGGCCAGACAGGGAAGCTAATAATTGTAGAGTTAAGTCTAGGGGAAAACTAATCTATCATAGATGAGGCAAAAAAAAAACAGTTTACTTTCTAAACCCCACACAGCTTATTCTTTCTGAGATCTGTTGTCTATAATTTGATTGCAAACCCAATTGCTGTCCATGTGGAGTCTGCTCAGCTTTCTACCCATGGTCCCAGAGATATGCATAAGTATGCATGTATACCTACAATGAACTGGCGTCCTGCTAGATACTATTCTGCATCTAAAACTGCAAACATAGGCCCTGCTCATTCTGATTCTGAAATGGATTAATCTAGTTTGAGAATATTATGTTAACAACAACAACATTTATTTATATAGCACATTTTCATACAAAAAAAAATGTAGCTCAAAGTGCTTTACAAAATGAAGAAACAGAAAAATAGAAGACACAATAAAAAATAAAAATAAGTCAACATTCGTTAACATAGAATAAGTAAGGTCCGATGGCCAGGGTGGAAAGAAAAAACAAAAAAAAAAAAAACTCCAGACGGCTGGAGAAAAAAAATAAAATCTGCAGGGATTCCAGACCAAGAGACCGCCCAGTCCCCTCTGGGTTAAAAATGTAAAAAGTGAAAGACACTAGTTGCAATAACAATGAAAAGAGGGGAAGTGGAGAAACTGAAGTCTTCCTACCTTATATATAAAACAGACAGTAATTAAGGCTTAAAAAAATCAGAGAGATCAGATCAATTTAGATACTGAGAGACTATTTCTACTAATCCTATATAATAAAAAAATACTAAAATTGGTTATGTAGGATGCAAGTGAAAATTTGAATGAGCTGAACTAAAATGACCAAGGGCACATTGAAACATGACAGCTATTAACCAATGGATAGGGAGTTGAAGAAGAAGATAATGCAGGCAGTAGCACAGAATTTAACATTAAATAGTTCAGAGATACATACTGTACACTGAGGAAGGAAAGAAGTGTTTTCAGATAAGATTACAAGGATTAATAAAACAACAGTGGGATCTCAAGCCTTTAGCTACAGGGTGCCAAAGCTATGGAATGATTTGCTTGTTAATCTAAATGATGGTTAGACGATACGTGATCTTCACGTTAAGATCACTAGAGACAAATAAAAGAACCGCGAGACGAAAGAGAATGGGCAAAAAAAAAAAAAAAACAGTAGTGTAAAGGGAAGCAGCACACACAGATACAGGTGTTTCAGTACACATCATTCAGTGCACAAAACGTAGATATGCACAATAATGGAACATACACTATGAGAATCTGTGGACCCGCAACAGTTAAAGCAACGACAAGCTTAATTTCAAAGAAAACACAATTCAGTCAGGTGTATATTTATGATGACGGAGAAGCAACCACAACGCGAGCAGCAGAGACACAAAGTAGGAAAAAGGACAGCGGCTGTAAAGGCTTTAAAAAGATCGAAGGGCAGCGCGACAGCATTAGCCAGCCAAACCCCCATTAACTACCCCCCCCCCAAAAAACACACATGAGCAGCGTTATACTACTTGCAAGAAAGATTTTAACCAAGACCGGGGCCGTAAGTAAAGGGACAATTATTGTTTTTAGAACGTCACGCGAGACCAGGCAGTGAGCCATCATTTAAAACAAGTCCACAGACATCTAACCTTAGCAGTTGTTGGATTGCATCTGTCCGACAAGCATCATGTGCCCCCAGCTCTTAAAACAACAACAAAAGACAAGCAAAACGTGCACCTCGCCAGCAGCAGGAAGACAGCAGATGATACGATGGCATATCCTTAGCGTGTGTTCAACTGCCCCTCCCCTTCACAATGCGAGCAGCGTTATATGTCTGGCGAGGAAGAGATGTAACCACGCATGGGGCCAAAAATAAAGGACAAGTATTGTTTTTACAAAAAATTTTAAAGTAAAATTGAAAATAATGCATATGTAACAATTCCCAAGAAAATAACAATATCTTTAAATTGTATATTGCCTGCCTATAGTTAAAGTCATCCCTGATGGAGGATCGCAGGAATCATGGGAAAGAGGGGTCCTTTCATTGGATTAACGCTATTTCAGATGTGGAATGGCCAAATAGGAGAGGCAGCTTGGTGAATGAGGTCTCCAGGACTCTAAACAAATCCAAATTATGTTATGTGATATCATCTAATGTGAAATTCTACTCCATACTTCTAGAATTTTTACTTTTATACTGTACTGAGGATTTATTCTGTTCTCTGTATTGTACTGTATTGTATTGACCCCATTCTTTTTGACACCCACTGCACGCCCAACCTACCTCGAAAGGGGTCTCTCTTTGAATTGCCTTTCCCAAGGTTTCTTCGATTTTTTCCCTACAAGGGTTTTTTTTTGGGAGTTTTTTCTGGTCTTCTTAGAGGGTCAAGGCTGGGGGGCTGTCGGGAGGCAGGGCCTGTTAAAGCCCATTGCAGCACTTCTTGTGTGATTTTGGGCTATACAAAAAATAAATTGTATTGTATTGTATATCCGGTAAACCAAACACAGGGGTGGGCGAGCAAAGTGAGCAGGGGGCAGAGCCCCCTAGTCTAGATTAAAAATTCAACTGTTTTAATTTATTGATGCTATACTTGGTGGTATCAATGCAATTTTTGGTCTTTTATAAGAGTTTTTAAAATGCTTTTTTTCACTGTAGAAGTACTATATTACAGTTACTGATGAATGACTAAAATGCAAAGTAATTAATAAGCAATTTGTCTCCTTAAACAAACACTGAAATTACATTGACAGAACAGTCAACAAGTGCAAATACATTTGAAAAAGCCAAATTACTGCCAACTAGAAAAGTTCTGTACTTTTTTGGGGGGGGGGGGATATAATTACCATATTATAAGTGTCATTCATGCTTTTTACTGTTCACAACCTAGGTAAATTAGGTATATTTTTAAATATTTCAGTAAATACATAAGATAGAAAACCGCATGCTTCAAAATTAAAAAATAAACCACTCAGAAGTTAGTGAGATTAAACTCCTAAAACCACTCAGTCAGGTACCAACCCACTCAAAAATGTAAGTAAGTTGTCTTCATTTATCAACCATGTGTAGCACTATGCAAGTATATATCGTGTTGTTCTGCCTCATAAATTGTTATTTTGTTCAGACAATTGAGACACAATAAAACAGTGACTGATTCTGCTGCCTCATAATTACATGCCACTAAATTTGAATCCTCCTATGATCACTGCTTGTGTAAAATTTGCACATCCACCCTGTTTCTACATGGGCTTTCCTCCAGGTACACTACCTTTCAACACACATACCACAGATATGCAGGTCAGGTTAACTAGTGATTTGATATTGTATCTTCCACCAACTCTCTAAGTAAAACAACTACTGATGAGTATGGTTTTAAACATATTTCTGCCCATTTACTAGTTATTTGCCTAACCTAACAGACTCAAACAGATAAAACGTACAATGTGGCATGTGCTAAAGTTTCTTCTTCCTTTTACTTTTTTTTTTTTTAATTATTTGTTAAGGATCTCTTTGTATGCCACGTTGTCAGTTCGGCCCTCCAGTTGTAATATGACCAAGCTGTAGCTGTGCGCTGAGCTTACTCTTGAGCATGCAACGTACAGATGGCCATGTGAACAGTAATCTTGTTTCAAATCTCACAGCTTGGATTGCTGCTGTCATAATCGGTTTGAGTTTCATTGTTTGTTTCAATTACGACAGTATTTGTAGGACTTGTGTTGAAGAGACATTCGGCATCTGTCAAGCGTTGTAAGTATACAACCAGTTTCATTGATAACTTCACATCCAGCTTTTGAGAGTTTAAACATTTCTAAACATCAAAGTGTCCACTACTGAAATCGTCACCTGTGAATCTAAGATGTTTAAGAGGCATTGGCGGTTGTCCAAAGGTGTAAAATATTTGGCCATTTCGGTACACTTAAGCATTTCACTCTTCTAGTGCTCCTGTGTAGTATAATTATCTCCTGTACCGTCATCAGTCCACACCTTGAACCTGTCCCAGTCATTCAATACATAAGACACAATGTTCCTCCGGATATCAAGAGTGAGCCTGATATGGCCGTGCAATATGTAACACAGAGAATGGAAAAGGTAGGTGCCATCTCCGGGCATGGAAACCACTTGGTAAGTGACAGTTCTTTGATCAATGGTGATCACCTCGATAGACATGTTAATGGGGGTATGGTTGGAATGATAAAGGAAATGGGTACCTGAACAATGTAAAGTAAGTCTAAAATACCTACACAATAACTATAATCGTAATAAATGAACAATAAAACAGCGGAGAAGCCGTGGATTAAATAAAAAGGCTGTAGTTATCAGCAGGGAGACGTGAATACCGTGGCGAAGCAAGGAAGGGAATGTAGAGACTGGAGCGACAGACGGCCTTATATAGGCAGGCAGCCAACAACGTGGGAGGCGTTGGGATGGGGGACCCAACGCCGCCTCACACGGTGACCGAGCTGCAGGCTATGGACTTATATATGTACGTAAGTAGGATTCAGTTAGCGTTGGGAACCCGCATACCAAATTTCTTGAAGATGGGCCCATAAGTAACAAAGACCGTTGAAAAGTTCAATATGACGGCCGACAGTGGCATCATATCACCGAAATAAGTACCAAATTTCAGCCTTCTACCTACACGGGAAGTTGGAGAATTAGTGACGTTGGAAAGTTCAATATGGCAGCTGACAGTGGCGTCACACCACCGAAATAAGTACGTACATTGGTTTCGGTTAGCGCAGGGAAGCCGCCTACCAAATTTCGTGAAGATGGGGCCATGAATAAGAAAGTTCAACATGGCGGACGCTGTTGACCGTTATGACTGTTTGGCATTGTAGGTCCGTACTTTTTTGAGGACTGGGGAGCAACAGTCACCATAACTTCAAAACATTACATTGAAATGCTAGAGAACTTTTTGCGATCCCAAATAAAAGACATGGATGTGGTGGATGCCTGGTTTCAACAGGATGGAGCAACAGCTCATACAGCACGGAGATCCATGCAAGTTTTGGGGGGGATGTTTCTGGGGAAGCTGATCTCCCCACGTGGCGATGTCAGGTGGCCGTCATGTTTGCCTGATCTTGCTCCATGCAATTTCTTTTTGTGGAGCTATCTCAAGTCAAAGGTATACACACACCGACCTCAAAACCTTGAAGCCTTCAGGGGCAGTATTCCCCTTGAAATGGCTGAACGAGTCATGCAAACACTCAGAAATCATCTCGAAGAGTGCATTGCTAATGACGGCCATCACCTTGAAGACATCATTTTTAAAACACAGTGAAAAAAATATATTTTGTATACCCTTTCTTGTGTCGTAATGAGGATGTTTAATTGGGTTCATTTGGCTACTGAAATACTTTGTTGCTTGTCGTTACATTTTACTTTTATGACTAGCTTGCTGCCAACCTTAGATCTGTCCTGTATTTGTTTTATTACAGACTACACTGTACTAATGTGGAATCTGTTCTGTAGAGTCAATTGACAATAACAATTCATACTGTCAAGTAAATTGTGTATACACTGAGTTCTTTGTTTTATACCCCGATTTCCTGGTAGTAGCTACATTTACAGCCTCTTCTCAGTGCTTCAATTATTTCTCTCTCAATTATATTAAATTAAAATGATTTTGTAGTCCACTTTGTTATCTTTTGATGCTTTGTATTAATTCTTATTTAATTACAAAGTGTCTTGTGACTGTTCCAAGAAATTCCTTAAATAAAGAAATTAATTAAATAATAACAGATTAGATGCTGAACATACCGCATCAACTGCTGTAATCTGCATTATCATAAACTTGTTAAAAGGCTTTGCCTTAATTTAATAAAAGACAGAGAATAAAAGAAAAATGACTTTAAACAAATGCAGAACAAGTTTTAGAAATAGTTAATGAGTAAACTGTTTTTCACAGGGTCTGAGAGGAAAAAGTTTATTAAAAGTAGGTTACATTTTGAAAGAGATGCATGCATGAGGTAGCAAAGTGGAATGCTTATAAGGATGTAAAATGTAAATTTCTATCTTAAATGTAAATGTAAATTTTTAAATGCAGATGTAAATTTCTATGCAAATTAACACTTCATCTGTAGCTGTGCCAGTGGCTCCTGGTTTGTCTTCCATTCAAATTTGTCACCAAGGGTAGGTTTCAGTCCTTCATTGAATTTTCAGTTTAACTAAAGCAGAATGTTCTTTCTGTCATTAAATGTACTGTGTAAATCCACACATAACAAACATGGCTTTATGTTTTTAAAACATTTACCCAAGATGTTTTTATTGTGTGGTGAGAAAAATGCTATAAAAAGAATTCTTATAATTATTTTTGTGCACTTGGTAATGACAATTTTATAGGCACTGTGGTCTAATGGTTACATTTTAAAGAAAACTTCAAAACAGTCTGTTGTATGCCCACTGCAAACGGGTGTTCTTTTAACTTGACAGTTCAGGAACTGTTAAAAGATAGAAAATTTGTATTGTAACTTGAAAGGTCTTTTGGAACAAAATTTCATCTTAAACACATAAGTTAGTTTTCCCAAAAACAATTATGTCCCTATGATGATTGTTTAGGTGTAACAATGGTCATCAGTGCTCCCTCATAGCTCTTGCACCTGGGATCAATTCCCATTCAGGTCACTGCCGGGGTATGCACGTTCTGCCCATGTCTGCTTTTAATTTTTTACTTGGGGACCCCAGGTTTCCTCGCCCTTTTGAAATGTGTGCATATTAACTTCAACGTCACCCTTTATTGCCAGGCAACATAGTTGTGAGGAATTTCTCTTGGAGTTATATCCTTACACATAGCAATGTAAATACAATTAAACAAACACAAGTAGTGCTGTTACGGCGCGTCAACGTAATCGATTATTTAAATTCGTCGGTTGGTGTGGTATAATTTGACGCATCGCGTTTTTAACATCTTTCCAGAGGTCAACAGATCAACCTTGTTCATCTTCTGGTCCTCCGTATAAAAGACCGCAGACTTCTAAAGCATGGGAGTACTTTAAGCAAAAGCCAAATGTTTGTACACTCTGCAACTGTGAAATGGCGTATCACGGCAGCACAACAACTATGCAGTAGCATCTAAGACGGAAGTATTCCGGAGTTTCCTATGAAGACGCCGCCAAGACAGCATCGTAAATTCTAATTACTTTTGTTAGTTCTGATTGGTAAATCGCTGCATACTACAGTCATTTATTTACTTCAAAAAGGGCCCGTCACCAAGAAACAATGTTGTAGTAGGCTAGCGCTGAGTAACAAGGTTATTTTTAGGATTAAGCATATAATTAGTTTAAAAAAGATATGATCTAAAATAATGCACGGTGTGACAAAAATAGCGTATAATAAGCAGGATAACATACTGGTATAGATTATCGTGAGGTTTATGATGCGTTACTTTACTCACTTTATTTTTTGCCTCAGTTTTTGTTATATAATCTGAAGTGTTACTTAAATTGATGTTGTGTTAAAGTGTTACTGAAACTGATCTTTGCACTAAAGTTGGACGGCTAAACAGATTATATGTTTGTGTGTTAAACCGATCTTTGCACTAATGTCAGACAGCTAAAAATATTATATAGCGGGGAAAATAAGTATTGAACACGTTGTTTTTTTCAGTAAATAAATTTCTAATGGGGCTATTGACGTGAAATGTTCAACAGATGTTGGTAACAACCCAAGTAATCCACACATACAAAGACAACAAAACAAATATTTATTTAATACTTAGTAGAAAAGCCTTTGCTGGTAATGACAGCTTCAAGACACCTCCTGTATGGAAAAACTAGTGGCATGCATTTGGCCCATTCTTCCACACAAACTGTCTTCAAATCTTAAAGGTTCTGAGGACCTCTTCTATGAACTCTGATCTTCAGTTCTTTCGATAGATTTTCAGTTGGATTCAAGTCGGGTGATTGACTGGACCATTCTAGCAGCTTTACTTTCTTTCTCTGAAACCAGTTGAGAGTTTCCTTCGCTGTGTGTTTGGGATCATTGTCGTGCTGAAATGTCCACCCTTGTTTCATCTTCAGCAGCCTGATAGATGGCAGCAGATTCTTATCAAGAATGTCCCAGTACATTTCTCCATTCATCCTTCCTTCAATTACATGAAGTCTGCCAATACCATATGCTGAAAAACAGCCCCACACCATGATGTTTCCACCTCCAAACTTCACTGTTGATATGGTGTTTTTAGGTTGATGTGCAGTGCCATTTCTCCAACAAACATGTGCAATGACATCCAAAGAGTTCAATTTTAGTCTCATCTGACCAGACTATATTCTCCCAGTATTTCATTGGCTTGTCCAAATGTTGTGCAACAAACTTTAAACAAGCTTCAGCATGCTTTTTCTTCAGCAGTTGAGTCTTGTGCAGTGAGCGTGCATACAGGCCATGGTGGTTGAGTGCATTACTTATTGTTTTCTTCGAAACAGCTGTACCTGCTAATTCTAGTTCTTTCTGAAGCTCTCTGTGAATGGTCCCTGGCTCTTGGACAACTCTTCTGATTATTCTTTTGTCTAATCTGTCAGAGATCTTGTGAGGAGCACCAGGTCACTTCCGGATTATGGCCCCAATGGTGCTCACTGGAACATTCAGAAGTTTAGAAATATGTCTGTAACCAATGCCATCAGCATGTTTTGCAACAATAAGGCTGAAAAGGTCTTGAGAGAGCTCTTTACTTTTACCCATCATGAGATGCTTCTTGTGTGACACCTTGGTAATGAGAAACCTTTTTATAGGCCATCAATTAGGACTAAACCAGCTGATATTAATTTGCAATGATAGGGGGTAGGATTGCTTTCTAAATACTGACAGATTGCAGCTGGTTTCTTGGTTTTCCATGTCTTTTTACACATCCTTTTCTTCATGTGTTCAATACTTTTTCCCGGAGTCATTCCACTTTATTATACATAATTTATGGACTTATTTGTTTTGACTTCTTTGTATGTGTGGATTATTTGGGTTGTTACTGACATCTGGTGAACATTTCATGTCAACAGCCCCATTAGAAATATATTTACTGAGAAAAACATTGACACGTTCAATACTTATTTTCCCCACTGTTTCTTTGTGTGTCAATGAAATCTGATTCAAATTATCTCCACTATTACATGATAATGCGTTTTTGCACTTATGTTGTACTGCTAAGCAGATCTGATCTGTAATATCTGATTCAAACTGCACTACTTTTGTTATCAAACATTTATTAATGAACTGAATTTATTTTGATTTGGAAAGATTTTGAGTTTGCATTTCTTTTTGTACTTTATTACACAATACAGTGTTGATATGATAATGATATTTTTTGTTCATTTTTGCATTTTTAAGAAAATAATCCAAAATTATTATTTTGACAGACAGGTTTGTTATATGTTCTGAAGCTTTAATTGATAAAAAACAGTTGTTAGGCAATGAAACACAGGGCTTTTGTGAAAAATATACTGCACAAAACACAAATACTGTATACTGTATTAAACAGGATAGTTATGCATAATTGCATTCCCACCCAGTAATATATCAGGTAACTCCTTATAATATAAACATGAAATAAACATACTTTAGATTGGATGAGATGGCGCAGTGGGTAGTGCTGCTGCCTTGCAGTTAGGGGACCTGGGTTTGCTTCTTGGGTCCTCCCTGCGTGGAGTTTGCATGTTCTCCCTGTGTCTGCATGTGTTTCCTCCGGGTATTCCGGTTTCCTCTCACAGTCCAAAGACATGCAGGTTAGGTGCATTGGCGATCCTAAATTATCCCTACTGTGTGCTTGGTGTGTGTGTGCCCTGCCCAGGGTTTGTTTTCTGCCTTGCGCTCTGTGTTGGCTGGGACTGGCTCCAGTAGACCCCCGTGACTCTGTAGTTAGGATATAGCGGGCTGGATAATGGATGGATTAGAACATAAGGAAAAGGTCATAGATGAATCAATTACTGTACTTAACTAGAGTGACTACAATAGTAGAGAAACTGTTTCTGTGTCTAGTGATTCTTGCCATTAGTGACTGGTAATGTTTCCATGATTGTAATAACTGAAAGAGATAGATACATAACTGAATAACTGAAAACAGATGGAATAACTGAAACTGAAATGGAATAACTGTATATGGAATATGGAATAAATGGAATAACTGGAAATGGAATACATGGAATAACGTTTTAACCCATATGGAAAATGGAATAATTGGAATAACTGAAATTGAATAACTGAAAGAGATGGGACTTGGATTATATTTCCTGCATGTTTCCCAAGATTATATTTCCAGCATGTTTCCCAACCCATGATGTACTGTACACAGGACCTCAGTGGAGTCCAGTTTCATTCCTACAATTTGTTAACTTTTTTGATATGATTACATGTTTTCCCCTCATTTCAGACTGTACGTGATAGTGGGGCCAAGAAATGTAAATGATTCCACCCTATTGACAGTAAAACAATTTATAACTAGGGGTGGAGGAGCTGAAGATTGAGTTAGCATTTGTAATAATAAACTACCCTTTTCAAAAGTTGGTCCTTGCGTTTGATGCTGCTGGAATAGATTCAATTAATAAAAAAAATATACACATAAATGAAAAATGGCACAGTATCCAAGATCAGTAGATACAGGCTTCTCTGTTTTGCCTACATTATGACTATGAGCCAATAAGCTGTTTACAGACACTCTCGCACGGGTTTATTTCATCATTATTATTTTTTAATCCAATCAACTAGCGCATTGAACTACCCTACGTCACAAAATAGCATTTATCCGTAAACTGTGAGGACTGTTAGCAAAAGAACTATGGGATTACATGAGCACGTATTAAATGTGCCGGATTGGCTAACTGTGGTGCCGCCCACTACCTGTACTTGCACGTGTCAATATTGCTGTTTTTGTTAGGAGGTGCAGTGAGTTAAATTGGACTTAATGTTGTGGTAGTCAAGCAAGAAAATATAATGTGTTTACATTTTATGTCCCATCGCCATTTTAAACGGAAATGATTTTATAAAGGGAGCAAATATTAACGAAATGATTTAAAGATTATGTTACATTTTTAAACCTGAAATATTTTGTAAGCGCATAAATACCTAACCCACGGAAACGCCAACCAATAAACCACTCGTAATATGCTAATATCTACATATGAGAACATAATAAATAAGTAAAATTCCAGGCAAACATATTTCCATATTATGAAAACTAAAAAGAGCTGACCGAATACATAAGAGGTCAACAGACTGATAGATGGAGACAGACTGTAGTTTGTTTTCAAGAGTTTACTGCGGGATCAAACAAACATTCTGTTTACATTTTACAAGCTCTTTGACATACTCCTACTACAAGCCGCTCGTGTCAGGACAGGCCACTGCGACCAACGAGAAAGCACCCGGGTAGAGTACAACAGTTCCGCCTGGAAACCAGCCACGGTCACTCGAGCCTCCATTCTTCCGAACTGTGCATGCTGTCAAGTCGCGAAGGAATGCCACGCGCCGTCACGGCCGCTTGCCGTAACATTGAGCTCGTGCAGACGGCGTGCTCGAGCTCGGTGCTACGACGTTAGCACATAGCGGATCGGCGCTCATTTCTGTGGGTTGCGAGGGTACTGTCGTTAAACCCCAGTGAAACGCAATAAAAAAAAAAACACCCCTTACTGTAGCAGGAGAAAAACAAAAAAGTTCCTCATACGAGGCCACTCACCTGAAAACTTACCACGCTTCTAACTGGAAAAGCGAGAAGTGGCGCGGAAACGCGCACGTAGCCAATCGCGATTTGAAGAGGCGGCCTGGGCGCGCACACCCACTCTAGTAGACTTAACCCGTTTGTTTCCTGCACATCAGCTCAATCTCCGCCAAGTTAAGATTTTAGGATCACGCGACCTGGGCGTTTATAGTACACAGAACCGTGAACGGGATCACTCGTGTTTGCGAATGTTAAATCTTTTCTGTGAAGCAAAGCCTCAAAAAAGCGCACGAATGAGATTACTGTATTTGTGACATGCCAACAGAAGTGTCAAACAGGTTAGGAGAAGAGCGAATCGATGTGTTGTGGGATCTAATATAGTAGTAGTAGTAGTGGTTGTTTTTTTACTGTCATTTCAACTATATACAATTAGTACAAGGCACAGTGAAACGAAGCGTTCCTCCGAGACTACAGTGCTATGTACATAGAACACAGGACTACAGAAAAACGACACATTTTAACATAAAGTGCATGTATGTGCAAGCATTGCAGGTCAATGCAAGACAGACAGTGGTATAAACAAAGACAGTGCAGCGCCGACCATTGCACATTTATGATATCTATAGGTACAAAAAATTATCAGGTTATGCCAAAATGTGACAATATGTTAATAGAAGGAACAGATGTAAACATGACATTGGAAATAGAAAGAAAGTAATAGTATGATAATAAATATAATAAATATAGAGACATGATCTACTCGAGTAGTAAGGGGCGTATGTGTTATCCATCTAGTCCTTGAGTGTTTAGGAGTCTTATGGCTTAAGGGAAGAAACTGTTACACATTCTGGAAGAGAAGGCCTGAATGCTTCAGTACCTTTTTCCACACAGCAAGAGAGAGTGAATAGTTTATGTGAGGGGTGAGTCGGGTTCTCCACAATGCTGGTGGCTTTGTGGATGCAGCATGCAGTATACATGTCCATGACGGAGGGAAGAGAGATTCTGATGATCTTCTCAGCTGTCCTCACTATCCTCTGCAGGGTCTTATGATCCATTACAGTGCAATTCCCAAACCAGACAGTGATTCAGCTGTGTAGGATTCACTCAAAAGTCCATCTGAAGAAGGTGGTGAGCATGGGTGATGGAAGAGTTTCCTCAGACTTCACAGGAAGTAAAGATGCTATTAGTTTTTCTTGTCTATGGAGCTGGTGTTGAAGGACCAGGAGATGTTCTCTGAACCAAGGAATTTGATGCTCCAAGCTTTAGCCGTCGATATACAGTGGAGAGTTGTTTCTTCTAGATCTTCTGAAGTCAACAACCATCTCCTTTGTTTTTTCTAAGTTCAGAGACAGCTTGTTGGCTTTGCACCAGCCCGTTGACCTCTTCACCTCCTCCTTTTATACTGACTCGTTCTTGCTGATGAGGCCCACCACAGTCCCACAGTCATGTCGTCAGCAAACTTGATGATATGGTTTGAACTGTCCATTGCTGCACAGTCATGAATCAGTAAAGTGAACAGCAGTAGACTAAGCACAAAGCCCTGTGGAGCACCAGTGCTCAATGTGGTGGTGTTACAGATGCTGTTTCCAATCCTGACTGACTGAGGTCTCTCAGTCAGGAAGTCTTGGATCCAATTACAGATGGAGGTGTTCAGGTCCAGCAGGCTTAGCTTTCTAATCAGGTGCTGAGGAATGAGTGTGTTGAATGCTGAACTGAAGTCTATGAACAACATTCACATGTATGTGTCCTTCTTGCCCAGGTGAGACAGGGTCAAATGGAGGCTGGTGGCTATGGCATCATCCATTGAATGGTTTCGGCAATATGCAAACTGCAGGGGGTCCAGTGAAGGGGGTAGCAGGGTCTTGATGTGCTTCATGATGCGCCTCTTGAAAAACCTCAGGATGATGGGTGTGAGTGTAACAGGATGATAGTCGTTTAGGCAGGACACTGATGACATCTTCAGCACAGGAATGATGGTAGTAGTCTTGAAGCACATTGCAACAGTGGCATTGCTCAAGGAAATGTTGAAGATGTCAGTGAGAACATCCACCAACTGGTCTGTATATTCTCTGAGCAACCTGCCACAGACATTGTCTGGTCCAGCAGCCTTTTGTGGGTTAACTCTGCACAGAGTTTTCCTCACATTGGCTGTGGTCAGATACAGTACTTGATCATTGGGAGGAGAGTTGGTCTTCCTCGCTGCCACATTGCCTGCACCTCAAACCATTGGTTGAAGTTTTTCAGCACATATGGAAGTGAAGCATCACCGTCACAGGCCAGTGGTGTTATCCTGTAGTAGTGATAGCCTGGATGCCCTGCCACATGCGCTGTGCATCACCACTGTCTTGGAAGTGATGCAAATTCTCTTGGCGCTTTGCTGCTCTGATGGCCCGGGATGGTTTGTCCCTTGCTGTTCTCAGGGCTGGCTTATCAACTACTCTAAAAGGGGTGTCCCGGGCCCATAGCGTACACACACGTCAGCAGTAATCCATGGCTTCTGATTGGGGAGTGCGGTGATAAACATGGAGACATTGACGTCATCAATGCACTTGCTGATGTAGCTGGTCACTGATGCTGTACACACCTCCAAATTAGTGCAGTCACTGTTGGTTGCAGCCTCCTGGAATGTGTCCCAGTTAGTGTGCTCAAAACAGTCTTGAAGAGATGAGATGGCTCCTACTGGACAGGTTTTCACCTGTTTCAGAACCAGTTTGAATCACTTAACAAGTGGTCTGTATGCTGGAATTAGCATAACTGAGAGTGGTCTGAGTAGCCCAGGTGAGACCAGGTGAGGGTGGGACTCTGCCCAATACATGTCAGGAATGTTTGTGTAAACAAGATCAAGCATCTTCGCCCTGTCATTGCAAAGTCCACATAATGATGGAATTTAGGGAGGACTGACTTGAGATTTGCATGGTTAAAATGTCTAGAGACAATAAACAGTCCGTCTGGGTGAGCATTTTGTAATTCATTAATAGTGCTGTGTAGCTCACAGATTGCTTCCTTAATGGTTGCGCTGGGAGGAATGTAAACTCCCATCTCCAAACACAGTAATAAGTTCCCGTGGTAAGTAAAAAGGTCTGCATCTAACAGTCACAAACTCCACCAGTAGTGAGCAGTAGTTAAGGACACTGACACAGAGTTCTTGCACATTCCATGTTGATGTAAACACACACGTCACCAGTGCAAGCTTTACTGCACTGAGTTTCATTTCTGTCAGTATGAAACATATCTTGTCTGCCTAGCTGAACCGCAGTGTCTGGGATGCTTTTGTGAAGCCACATATCTGTGAAAACAAAGATTCAACTGTCTCTAAACTCACACTGTGTAGACTGCTGAAGTTGGATTTAATCCAGTTTATTGTCCAGGGAACAAACATTTGAGAGTAGAATGGACGAGAGAGCCTGCTGGCTACAACTTGCTATTAGCCTCGCACAGACTCCAGCCCACTTTCCGCTCTTCTGCATCCTCAAACACTACTTATGTGTGCCCCTTCAGTCCGAGGTCGTGCAGCTACTCCAATAGATTGTCCTTTGGGCTAAATTTTGGATGACTTCTGTACAGCAAAAGTGTCTGGTTATAGCAGACACGAACACTGGTTGTTCCAATGTCCATATACTGCAGAAGTTCAAGCTATAAGAGAAAATAGTATGAGATAGCACCGTTTTGGGTACGGAGAGGCTGCTATGGGCTACTTCTGTGCTGCCACTTCATCACAATAATCTATGAACTGGAGATGAGTTGAGGAACAGTGTAACCCATTTTTAAGGGGAAGGGTGAAATCATTTAGTATCATTATATCAGGTATCACTTCCTGGTACTATAAGAGATGCCCCTTCGGTCTCAGCTTTCAAATCCCAGGCTGAAGACTCACTACTTCAGTTTAGCATATCCTGACTAGAGCTGCTGATTAGCTGTAAAGACTGCGTCTCTGTTGTTAGTCATTAACACTAAAACATAAGTAACATGATAATTATAATTTGTTATTAACCCTCACCTATTCTGTTTCTCTTCTTGGTACTCAAATGTGGCACTTGGTGCCATGGCCCACCTGCCAAGTTGTTTTGCCTTCCTAAGGTAAAGTCATCCCTGAAGGAGGATTGCAGGAATCGTTGGGTAGATGGGTCCTTTCATCGGATTGGCTGGCCCAGAGCTGTCTCAGCTGTGGAATGGCCAATTGGGGGAGGCAGCTTGATGGCAGAGGTCTCCAGGACTCTAAAAAAAATCCAAATCATATTATGTGATATCATCTACTGTTACATTCTACTCCATACTTGTAATATTTTTATTTTTATATTGAGTATTACTTGTGTTCTGTTCTGTGTATTGTATTGTACTGACCCCCTTCTTTTTGACACCCACTGCACGCCCAACCTACCTGGAAAGGGGTCTCTCTTTGAACTACCTTTCCCAAGGTTTCTTCCATTTTTTCCCTACAAAGGTTTTTTTGGGAGTTTTTCCTTGTCTTCTTAGAGAGTCAAGGCTGGGGGGCTGTCAAGAGGCACTTCTTGTGTGATTTTTGGCTATACAAAAATAAATTGTATTGTATTGTATTGTATCATTCATTGCCATAAGTACACAACAACATATTGTTTATTGTTTTGATTGGGCACCACTGTTTGATGAGGAGTTTGTTTATAGGTGTGGCCATATTGTTGATGGCAATGACGGATCTTGCAAAGCATGTGATCAGGTGTCATTGACATAAGCACTTACAGGCTAAGATGGTGTCTCACATTGATGGGCATCCAGGATTTTGCAGTAACAGATTTCATTTTTGTGGTTTTTGATATTTTTGACCTTGGATTATCAAAGCTTTTTTTGTTTTTGACGTTTCCAGTTGTCTTTCTAGCTTTGTGATGCATGCATTTTTGAATACACCTTTAAAAAATCTTGAATTAATCTCTTATTCATTTTTGTCTCTTACTATTCCTCTTCTGAACTGGCTACCATAACCACATAACAATGGATAGCTTCTTAGTTTGCAACACATACAAACTTTAATGTAAAAGAAAGGAATGACTTGGCAAGGAAATTCTTTGAGAACATTCACATTTTGAATCACTTGGACATGACTCTGAGTTTTCAAAGACTGTTTTATTTTTATTTTTGTTGATGTTATAGAGTTATTCTCAGCTTTTCTTTGTTACATGATGTGTGGGTTTGGGTGTTGATTTTGGATGTTAGTACTGTATATTTGTATTTTGATTCTTATTCTGCTTTAATCCTTTTTTTTAGAAAACACATTTGGTGTCTTTTTAGGCATATACTGAAATCATTTCTTTTGTTTGTTTTTTGTTTTGAACTAATTTTGGGGATGTTTCAAAAGTTTTTCATGTTGATTTATATGGGCCATTTTTCTGTACTGCTGCTAAGGTGCTATGAAAGGACAACTAAAGGTGCACGTTATGTGAAGCCACTCATATGTTGATACAAAACTCAGTGCCATGCTATTCTTGGTTGTCCGAAATTGCGGATACAATCAAAAATTTGCATTGTGTTATTGTGCCTTCTTGACTCCTGGTTAAAGAACTTTAATTTTCAACTGGTACAGATGTTTTGTGGGTTTTATCACAAATGTTGACCTGAATAAGATGACATTTCATTTACCAGTCTCTTAATAAACAAATCTGTTTGATTTCTGTACTGACAGACTAATGGGGATTACATTTCTGATGTCTCTTTTTTATAGACAAGATATTTACAATTGTTAAAATATTATCAATTCTTTTAGGCCACGTTTTTGTTGGCACTGTTACAATGTGGCTAGGAACAAGTGATGGGAAGTGTGAGCTGTGTAACTTCAGCACTGTGATGGTATGAAGGTCAGAACCATGCTTATCATGATTATCGGAGATTGGGTATAAAACCTAAAAGATTCACAAGTGCAGATTTTTATTAACATTAGTCTTACGGGTTTTCACCTTAGTATTTCAAATTTCTGATTACATCTTTGTTCTGAGATTTGGTTTTGGTAAAAAAAATAGGATTGGTTAATGGTTCAGACTCAGCAAGGCAAATGACTGAGTTTCATCTGCTTTTTTCTATCAGTCTCTTTTTCACTTTTGTGATAGCTTTGAATTCAGTGATCTCCATTCATTCTTGCTGAATGATTTACTGACCTCTAGTGGTTGAACTTTGCCTGTGTAAATGACGTTTCTTCTATAAAGTCCCTAAGCCACACAATTTCAAATTTGGCACGAGAACTTTTTTTAAGCTGGTGGCAGACACAACATATTGAGCCACACCATTATGCACATGCTTGTATGCAATTAAGAAGAAAAGGAGGGTAATGTTGAGAAACTCCACTGCTCATAAAGCTTGCAGCCTACAGAAATGTGCTAATAATGGGTGACACACCTTGTGTAGAGTAACATCAAGTAAAAGAGTAATTTCATCATGTATAACTTTGTCACAAATGGGATACGACAGCCAAAGACCTAATTGAGTTCTAGTTGTTGGTGAAAAACAAAATGTGGTTGCAGTAGGCTAACAAAAAGAAACACTGGAGGGTTAGGAAAACATGACCTGATCTGATGAATCATGGTAATGAAAGATCAAGATGTGGCAAAAAAAACATCCTGGGAGTCAACAACAAGGAATACTGATGTGTTTCATTGCACCTGGTTGTGAGTAAAATGATATTTGCATGCCAAAGGATTTATAAATATCATTATCGGTCAAGTGCGTACATTTATGGTAGCAATGTTTCCATTTTTAAGGGTGCTTTACAAGTCCTAGAAAATTTCCAGGAATGTAACAGGCAATTTAGACTAAGGTAACAGCCTCATCGATCATTAGATTTCAATCCAAATTAACATTTGTTGAATGGGATGGTATAAGGTATTAGAATTATAAGTTTTCCACTAAGTTATTTACAATATTCAGAGCATATAGTGAAATTGACATGGACCAGCATAGTGTACCACATTTTTGACACCTATGGTCACTGAGTACATGTCTTAGAGAATTGTTTTTGTGTTTGGAGAGCAAATGAGGGACCTACCTACATTTATTAAGATTATCATTTTATTTGAAGGAGAAATTATAGTCAGGTGTTTCAATTAGTGGAATGACAATCAGGTATGAGTGTTGGAGGCCCTGCCCTATTTAACAAACATAAATCTGTATCATACCTCTTTGATCAAAGGAAATTCCTGAGGACATCAGCAAAAAAGGTGGTTGCTGCTCATCAGGCTGGAAAACCTGATAAAATCAAGAGTTTGGACTCTACAAGTCTACTGTCAGGCAGATCATGTACAAATGGAGGAGATTCAACACCAAAGTTATCCTCACCAGGAGTGTTCCACCAACAAGGTTCACTGCAAGAGCCAAGGCATATAACATACTAGGAGGTCACAAAGAACCCCAAGGTAACATTTATGACTCTATGTCATAGTTCATGAGTCTACCATCAGAAGGAGAAAGCCACTTCTCTTCAAGGAGAACACTGCTGCGCATCTAAAGTTAAAGTTTGCTAAAAACGACATGGATAAGCTAGAAGGCTATTTGGGAGTATATTCTGTGGATAGATAGAACTTTTTGATTGAATGAGAAGGGCTTATGTTTGGTGAAAATCAAACACTCAGGACCTTATCTCATCTGTGGAACATGATGGAGGCAGCATCATGATTTGGGCCAATTTTCCCTCCCATAGAATAAGATGGCTTGCCACCTTTGATATGAATTCTAAGTTTAAGTGGAAACATTGTGGAAGGACCTGAGGCAAGAAGTTCATGCAAGGAAGCTCACCAACATCACTGAAATAAAGCAGTTCTGTAGGGAGGAATAGGCTAAAGTTCCTCCAAGCCGATGTGTAGGACTGATCCACAGTTACCAGAAACATGTACATATGTATGTATGTATTTATTTATTTAATTTTATTGAACAAAAATAATATTTCATACAATCAAGTTGAATGTAACAATACAGAATTCAACAACAACATTTATTTATATAGCACATTTTCATATAAAATATGTAGCTCAAAGTGCTTTACAGGATGAAGAAAAAGAAAAAAGAAAAAATACAGAAATAAAATTAGGCAATACTAATTAACATAGAATAAAAGTAAGGTCTATCGGCCTGAGAGGACAGAAAAAACAAACAAAAAAAAAACTCCAGATAGCTGGAGAAAAAAACAAATGAATCTGCAGGGGTTCCAGGCCATGAGACTGCCCAGCCTCCACTAGGCATTCTACCTAACATATCAGTCCTCATGGTTTTCGGGCTCTATGTGGAAGAATTTGATGATGATGGTCATGTGGACCTCTAGCCTTCAATCCATCAATGTAGGGACTGCACGGTGCTTTGATCGGGTGGAGGTGGTGCAGATCCCAGCCACAGAAAACAGGAAAAAGAGCAGTAGAGATAGTAGGGGTTAGTACAGATTTTGGAGCCACCAAGAATGATAATGATAATTAAATGCATATACAGAATATCAGGGTTAAACTAAAATGAAGTATGAGAAAGCCATGTTAAAATAATGAGCTTTTAGAATTTTTTTAAAGTGCTCCAATAAATTAGCCTGGTGAATTTCTATTGGTAAGCTGTTCCAGATTTTAGTTGCATAACAGAAGGCTGCCTCACCACTTCTTTTAAGTTTAGCTCTTGGAATTCTAAGCAGAAACTCATTTGAAGATCTAAGGTTACGATTTGGAGTGTAATTTGAAAGACATTCTGAGATATAGGATGGAGCGAGATTATTTAAGGCTTTGTAAACCATAAGTAGTATTTTAAGTTAGCACGCCGGATACTTCATTGAAAAAGCTTGTTGGTATTGGGTCAAAGACGCAGATGGAGAGTCTCAGTTGAGAAATTATTTTATATAAATCAGGTAAATCTATCCTGGTGAAAGAATTTAATTTGTTTAAAATGGAGTACTGGGGTTTAAGAGGATCAGTATTGGGGAGATGTACTATATTATTTCTAATATCATTAATTTTGTGATTAAAAAATATAGCAAAAGCCTCACAGGTTTCACTGGAAGTTTTTTGGAGGCATTCCATTGAGTGACCTGGGCTTAGCAGACATATTCAATTCTATTCAATTGTAGAGAATGAAACTAATAAGCTTTTAAGTGTGGAGACAGTCAAGGAGCAGTGGAACAGGTTTAAAAATGTTTTACATATAATGCAGGACATATACATACCTAAATTTGGAATTAATAGGAAACTAAAAAAAACTCCACCGTGGATTAATAAAGATTTAAAAAAGAAGTTGCAAAGGAAAAAACTGCTTTATAAGGCATATAAAACTAATGATTGCAAAGTGAATTGTAGAGCATATGAGAACATGAAGGCAACCATTAAGAAGGATATCAGGGAGGCAGACAGAAAAAGACAGTTGGAGAGGAATATAGCAGATAAGGCGAAAGAAGAACCTAAGAGATTCTTTCAGTATTTTAGTAGTAAAAGAACAGTCAAGGAGGAGGTCAAGTGCATCAGAAATAGTAAAGGGGAATTAAAAGATACAGACAGTGAAATAGCGGATTCCCTAAACTTAAATTTTTTTTGAGGTGTTTACAAGTGTGCAAGTGGATAACCTCCCAGAGGTAAATGGGACTACTAAGGAGGTACTGAGGGATTTGGAATTGTAGAGGGAGAAGTGCTGTTCAGATTAAATAAGATGAAATCAAACAAATCACCTGGACCAGATAATATTTACCCTCAAGTTCTTAAGGAGGCTTGTGAGTACATATATAAACCCTTGACACATATTTTTAGGAAGTCACTGCACACTGGATAGATTCAGAAGGACTGGAAAATGGCAAATATTATCCCATTGTATAAAAAGGGTGACAGGGCAGACCCAAGCAACTATAGGCCAGGCTTAACATGCATCACAGGAAAATTAATGGAAGGAATTATTAAGGATAATATTGAGCAACACATGGCAAGGACGGGAGTTATTCTGAACAGTCAGCATGGGTTCAGAAGAGGGAGGTTGTGTTTTACTAACATGCTGGAATTCTATGAGGAGGCAACAAAACGATACAATCAAAGTGCAGTTTATGATATTATTTATCTGGATTTTCAGAAAGCATTTGATAAGGTGCCACAAGAGAGGTTGGGCATCAAATTAAAAGAAGTGGGAGTTCAGGGTGATGTTTTTCGATGGGTGCAGAATTGGCTCAGACACAGGAAACAGAGGGTGATGGTGCGAGGAACCTCATCAGAACTGGCCGATGTTAAGACTGATGTTCCACAGGGGTCAGTGCTAGGGCCGCTGCTATTTTTAATATATATATATGATTTAGATAGGAATATACGTAACAAGCTGGTTAAGTTTGCAGATGATACCAAGATAGGTGGATTAGCAGATAATTTGGAATCCATTATATCATTACAGAAGGACTTAGATAGCATACAGGCTTGGGCAGATTTGTGGCAGATGAAATTTAATGTCAGTAAATGTAAAGTATTACACATAGGAAGTAAAAATGTTAGGTTTGAATACACAATGGGCGGTCAGAAAATCGAGAGTACACCTTATGAGAAGGATTTAGGAGTCATGGTCTCTAAGCTATCAACTTCCCAACAGTGTTCAGAAGCCATTAAGAAAGCTAACAGAATGTTAGGTTATATAGCACGATGTGTGGAGTACAAGTCCAAGGAGGTTATGCTCAACCTTTATAATTCACTGGTGAGGTGTCATCTTGAGTACTGTGTGCAGTTTTGGTCTCCAGACTACAAAAAGGACATAGCAGCGCTAGGAAAGGTCCAGAGAAGAGTGACTAGGCTGATTCCAGGGCTACAGGGGTTGAATTATGAGGAAATATTATACAGTTTAAGCAAAAGAAGATTAAGAAGTGACATGATTGAAGTGTTTAAAATTATGAAGGGAATTAGTACAATGGAGCGAGACTGTTATTTTAAAATGAGTTCATCAAGAACACGGGGACACAGTTGGAAACTTGTTAACGGTAAATTTCGCACAAACATTAGGAAGTTTTTCTTTACACAAAGAACGATAGACACTTGGAATAAGCTACCAAGTAGTGTGGTAGACAGTAAAACTTTAGGGACTTTCAAAACTCGACTTGATGTTTTTTTGGAAGACTAGGGGGCTTTGCCCCCTGCTCGCTTCACTCGCCAACCCCCATGTTTGGTTTTCCGAACACACTTTTAAGATTTTTTTTTTCTTTGAATTGTTGCTATTTCATTAGTTTCACTTTTATTTCAGAACTTCTGTAAAAACAATATTTGGAATCTTTCAAGTCCAAATATGCTGAATCTTTTAAATGAGGTCAGTGAGACATGTGTTTAATGACTTTGTCAGGTTAGAGATAATGAAAACTGGAATTCAAAAGACCCCAAAAAAACGTAGACGTGAAACACATGCAGAGCAAGATACAGAATATGAAAGCAGCAAAAAAATGAAAGTGTCCAAAAAAAACTAAACTTCACATTAGCGCAAAAAAAACGGAAATTATTACTCGGAGAAATAACGAAAAGGCGAATAGAGATCAAATATATGGACATTGGTGATATGTCAGAAGTATGTAAATATTGTAAGGCTTTGGAGTTTAATTCAGAGAATTTCAAAAACGTGTTTTACCTCACATGCATTTATTGGTTACTTTGCAAATAAAAAGATTAACTGCTGATGATGTAGATCGCTTTGTCTGTGCTGAAATTCCAAACAGAGAAACCTATCCTGAATTATCTCTAACATGCTATTCTGGTGTTTGGCCCTTTTGTTTTTTAACCTCTTAATGACCTTTCACTTTGTTTTCTACTCTGTCTTTTATCTTTGACCTTGCTTTGTCCTGCTTTTTTTTCAATGATACTTGGTCTATGGTGATTATTTTCCCTTTTTTGAGTATTAATTTCCATTTGTTTGTGCTACTGCGATCTTTACCTTTTTTTATACTTTCTAATTTTCCTACTTTCATATTTTTTAACTTTCTCCACATTTGAATCGCGCATATTTTTTTTTTTTTGAGCCTTTCGAATGCTGTGCTTTCATAATCTGCTCTGCATGTGTATAGCGCCAACGTTTGTGAACGTCTTTATGAAGTTCTACTTTGTCGTTTACTTTGTCTTTTAATTCTGAGCCCAATTGGACGTGCTTTGTTTAATTTCCACTTGTTACGGGCTGATAATTACTTGCCTTATTTTCTGAATTTTCACCTAGATTATTTTTTCTTTTTTCTTTCCAACGCTTTTGAGTCCCTTTTCTCCGCGCTGATTTCTTCTTCGCTTATTTGTCCATGTTTCATTTATAACGTATGTCCTTATACGCTTTATATCCGCTGAGACCCTAGATCTGTATGTGCTCAAATCCTTCACAAGACTGAATGTTTTGCTGCCCCGTTGTCCTATTTGATAGATTGTAAGTAGAGCGTGTCTTGCAAGAATCTCATGCTCTAAGTGTGTCATGTTTACGGTCCCCGCAAGATGCTCCATGGCAAGTCTCTTTGGTCTTGCAGGTCTTTTAAATGTCTTCCGAGAATATCACGTATCGTAGCCTTGCTTTTGCTTTCCAGGACAGGATTTCTTTTTATAATAGAGAGAAATAAGTGGATAGGACTGGCAAGCTTTGTTGGGCTAAATGGCCTGTTCTCGTCTAGATATTTCTAATATTCTAGAGTGTATTCTATGCATGGCTGCCTTCTACTCCTCTGAGATATTAAGTGAAAAGTCCTTTCCCCACTGACCCTTAGGATCTTTAAAAGGGAGATACTGTAAGATGTTTTTATATATTGTTGAGATGCTGTCTTGAGTCTTCAAGAATGATCAGTCTTGGAATAAAAATGAATAGGAGGTGTGGAAAATTGGGTAGGTTCTTATTAGCAAAATTTCTGATTTTAAAGTAGTGAAAAATTTGTGTTACTGATGTTTTGTCTGGGTAGGCTCCTTTTTGGCTAAACTTTCCCCTTTTGTACTTTTTATTGTGTACACTTTATCAGAGTGCCTCAAATCCCAAAGACTTAACTCTTGTTTAAAAGCTATTGTGCTTTAGCGGTTCTCCCCACCTTCCTTTCTACATCTATAACCTCAGGAAATTACATGGAGTAAAAGTACAAGCTGGGGTTAAGTTACACATTCTATGTATTATTGATAATATATTAATACAAAAATAATAATGAAGAAAAGTTCATGTGAATATTGGCAAACATGGGCAGCACACAGACTTGTAGTTACTCAAATGTCTCTGGTCAAGTAATCATTTCTAGTCAGCATTCTTTAGGACAGGCCACATACCTGTCTCAATATGGCTGCTGAGTTGTGCTCCTAATTGTGTTCTCTTCATGGCCATGGTGTGACAGAGAGAGGGGGAGGGGTAAAGCATCCAACTTTGTAAATTCCCATCCATACCCTTAAGCCATAGGGCATCGTGGTACAGAATGGCATCTGATTCAATCCAATCTCAAACAACCATACTTCAGACCAATGGGTGCACACACTGCCTTTTCACACCTGCCCTCAAGTAGTGGATACCATTTGTTTAGCTGTAGCTTGCCAGCTTCCTGTGTTGGAAGTTTTATAGAATTTTCTGCACAGAATCCTCTTGCCAAACCTGAGGCACCTCACCCCAACCCAGCAATTAATTTCACATTCTGAGTCAGTCCTAAAGACTTGGGCTTGGTTAGTTAGATAAGAAAGTATACCAAGCCTAATGAAACCCTAAAATTACAATTGGTATGTCTTGCTTACACATAAAGACACACAAAGTATTTGTCAACTTATATACAAAGTATGACTCCACCACAGCTAGGAAGGTAAATTTGAAGCATAATTGTTCATCAGATGCAAAAACATCATCTATATACAGGTCTCTAAGTATTTTAATCCTGGATATTTTCTAAAGATTAAATGCTGTGTAGATTTGAGACAGTTGAAAAAAGTGATTATCATGTAGAGGAGCAACATATAAAAGCTTCTCTGTCTTAAAGTTCATCATGCATTGGTTCCATATTGTGAGTGATTGATGAACAATTGGATTATTGGTATATTGATGATAATTTGTATTTACTGGAGCACAAAGCAGGGCATATAAAGAAGTGCACCAAGATTTTATTTCTATTACAGACAAGGATTGTGTATATTAATCAGTTGGTGTCAATTTCCAGGTCTTTACAGCTTGCATATGTGCCATCCAGTAATAAAACTGAAAGTTAGGTAGTGCCATGCCACCTTCTGCTTTAGGTCTTTGTAGTGTCACCTTTTGAATGCGAGGAAGTCTTGAATTCTAGATAAATAAGGTTATAATTAAGTCTAATTTCTTAAAAAATGATTTGCTAATGTATATAGGGATGCTCTGAAATAGAAAAAGAATATTGTTTATCTTGACATAATTGATATATTGGGAATTAATGCAAATATGTTTGCCTAATGCGGTTTATCATCCACATCAGGTAAATATATATATATATCAGGTGCAATATTTATCAAAATTAGTTTAGATTTGAAACAATTACCCATCACCATGACATAGTGTCCTTCAGGATCAGGTACTATGTCTGATGCTGCAAATTAGATTATTTTACGTATTAAGATTCCCACAACTCTAGTTTTCTTTGTATTCCTGGAGTGAAAAACTTGGCCAATCCAATCTATTTGAAATCTAAACTGGTCCTTACTTGTTAAGTGAGTCTCTTGCAAAAAAAAAACTATCATAGTATTTGGCCTGTTAGGTGTGAAAATACTTTTTTTCACTTTACCAGAAACATTTAGTTGATTGCTGCACAATGGGGTCATATCAGTTACTGAAAGGAAAGATTCACAAACTTTTTCACATATAAATATGTATCACTGGATAATTTTCCTCAATAAATAAATGAACAAGTATAATGTTTTTTGTCTTTTGTTTAATTGGGTTCTCATTATCTACTTTTACAACTTACATAGAAATCTGATCAATGTTTAGGTCCTGTTTATTCAGAAATAGAGGAAATTCTAAAGGGCTCACAAGCTTTCTAGCACCAGTGTACTTTCTTTTAGTTAGGTTTTCCTAATAAAGTATGAAATATATCTATTGTTCAAATAGAGCTTCTTTTGTGATATACTTGCAGCCAGCAGAAGTGAAAAAGACATGCACTCCCCTTATTGTCTTTTTTCTCAATGGCTCTCAACATCTGACACTTCCTAAATTCTAATTTTGGAAATTAATTTGGAAAAACAAGTTAAATGCACAATATCATTGTCAATCAATGTCAATGCCTAGAATTTGACGAAAACTAAATGCCGTCTTGAATTTAGGACTGCTGATTCACAAACCATTGGTCTCATTCCAAACTTCATTCTGCAGGCTGCGCCTCTGCAACGTGGAGTCTGCATATTTTCTTGTTTGTCCAAATAGTCTTTTACAGATTACTGTGGTTACCTCTCACAATCCAGAAATGCATATTATTTACTGGAGGCATTCATATGAAAGACTGGCTTCCATCCCATCCACGTTGCAGGTCTCATTCACAGCTAGTAATAGAATGTAACATTTGGTGCACTATTGCACTGTTCACAATAAGTTTATAAAATGGATGAAATAAAACAATGGTAAAAGACAATAGTTTTCGATTAGCTTGAGAATAATTCAATTGCTTGCAAACACAATGCAACTCACAGTAGTCATATTGTAGTAGTACTGCCAGGTATACAGAAAACAATAAAAGTCTTGCAAGCACAACCATCACACAATACATCATCACTCTTCGGCACCATGGTAAATAACAGGGTAGTAAACTTCAAAGCTTTGCATTTAATAGAAAACATACTGATATACTCCTTACCACAGTTTCAATATCACTTTTTTCATATCACATATTATCCCAGTTATGGAAATCTTTTGAATAAACCCTGGGTGTACTATGGAAAATGATTACTTTTGCCTCATTAACTCCATCAACTAAATATGATTGAGTATAATAAGATTCAAAGATTAAAATGTACAATTATTTATAAATTTGCAATATCATAAATGGCTTGTCACACACGTGGGCTTGGTTAATTATATTACTCCCCTGGAACAAACGAAGGCGCCAAGCAATAATGAGTAATAATTTCTGTTCTCCTTTCCACTTCTGCAAATAGGAAGACTGACGTGCCTCCAACCATGATGTCACTTCCAGGGTCACTCCACCCAGACTAGCCTCATCCTCTTAGAAACCATCAAAACCAGAACTGTAGTATTCTCATCCACTCCATGAACTGATACAGAAGTCTCAACGGCTACACTTAACGTGTGTTTAGTGCCTTTTGCACTCTTTCAGTATACAGGGTTCACACCTCCGCAATCCCTTTATAATTGTCTGTCTTGTCATTACAGGCTATTTAAACTATCATATTTTAAAAGTTTAAATGTTTTAAGCTTGTGAATGTACAGTGCACTATTAAAAAATTTAACTAAATTCTGACTGCAAAATGGTCCCATTAATTACAATATGACATCGCTGCAAGTATGACCCATAATAAACAGTCAATGTCTTTGTAAAGCTAATACCTATTAACCCTTTAAAGCAAGCTTTAATGTCACCCCAACCCTTAAAAGAGACATACAATGGCAAATGTGGACTCCATAAGCAAGGTGAAACCTCAGAGAACCACAGCATCTGTGCCCTGCATATCCAGCATCCACATCCAGATGAGAGTTTGGTTTGTGTTACAATTAGCTGTAAGATGAGACAAAATAAAGAACAGTGAAAGAAACTGAATAAGGTACCTGAGTAGGGGAGTGGCCTGGGGTCCAGATGGCTCACAGTGTCACATCTCCATACTATCACCCAACTCAAGCAGTGCAGAGAATGTAGGCTGTTACATAACATAAGTAAAATATGCACAGTTGGTATCTTGAAACTTATTTTGTAGACAAATTGTTGGCATTAAATAAGAAACATGTATCTTATAACATCTCTCTGAAATCACCAACTTATCGTGGTGGAGAAATTTGTGTGTTCCAGTGATCCTAGTAGCTATGTTGTCTGGTGCAACAGCCCCTAATAGGGCAAACTGGTCCTATATGAGTAACCAGACTAAGTGTGGCGTACATTGACCTCTACTTTTTAATATTTACGTTTACTAATATTTCCATGTAAGAGGTTTTATAAAGGTGTTATAATGGACTGTCACTCCATTTCAGGTTACTCTGTACTACCAGAATAGATTGTCTCTAAATGTTCTCTACCATCTTAAACTACACTGAGCAGATTCAGATCCAAATGAATCAATGAATAGATGCCTATTACACAACAACATTTTTTTCACACATAGTATTGCAAATGCATGAAGTCATAACATAGAGGAGTGTGTTCAAAACAGCATCATTAAGCTCTTACTCAACAATATATTAGAAAAAGAATAGCAATATTTGTAGTACTTCATTATCTTATAAGGAAATATTTTTATATTAGAAAAACACATTTCATATATATATATATTTACAGGGACAGATATTTTATCCCACCATAGCTCTTTAATATATATATTACACAAAATGTACATGAAGATCAAAGTAACATTTGAAGGTCCCCGAGGTGCTGCTTTCAAGTACTTTGCATTACTTATATGTTAGTATGTAGTAGTAATGAGCTATTGAATACAGTATATCATTGTCATTGCCCCATATTATGCCAAGAAATTTACTGTAAAGTAACAAATGACATCAAACTTTCAGTTCCTTCATATTCAAATTACTTCAGAAAAGCATCCTTTTATTAATTTTTGCTTAAAATGGAATATTTAGCTTGTTCAGTCTTTCTTCATAATCTCTTAGATGTACATTCTTTTGCCCTGGTATTCATTTCTTGTAACAGAAGTGGAGATCTAAACGGACCAAACTATTCAATTTATTTCTTACTGTATATAGCCTACTTCTTAATACAAGCCTAGAGCTGTATATATATTTACCATTATAGCATAGTTAAAACGCAAAATAAAATGCATTGAAATACAACAAAACAACAGTGAACACAAAAACAATGTAGAGTATGCAACAATGTTTTCCTGGTGTGGCCACACTTATGTTAATGGAAATCTCTTCATTTGTTACTGCAGATGGTATGGCCTAGTACTAACATGTTAGACCTTCAAATAAAAGGGTGTTGGCCCAAATCAGACCACTGACCATAGTTTTGTGTCTAAGTAAACATAATTCCTCAAGAATTTTGTATCTTTTAACATATGGAAATTTGATCCTCATTTCAGTTATATGTATAGACTGAGATGATCTAATTTTAACAAATAACATACTGCACAGTAGTGCTGCTACCTCTCAAGAAAGCATCAATATTTGATGAATAAATAATTGCAACAAGTAGCTTATTATCCCCATACAATATTTTAAAAGAATCAATAATTTTAGGGAGTTTATTTAGCCTTCCAGTATACTAATTGCATAAATATGTAAAAAATTGAACCAGTGCAATGTGTAAACTGCCAGTTTGCCAGTACAGACGTTACCAAAATGTAGCTTATATATCCAGGATACAAAAGCCTTTTAAATCACTTTGGTATGAAGTCTTATTGTGAACAAAGTTTAAAGTGATTCACAAGATTTCCTCATAAAGTAGTAGTAGTAGTAATTATTATTGTTACTGTATATTGCCACATTGTACAGAATTTAGTGAAATTCTTTCAGAACATTAGAACACTTGTGACAAGTATATGCCACTCAACTCGTCTGTTCTATTTATCTAGACTTTCCAAAATAGATAGGTAGAACTTTATTTGTCCCCATCTAACATTAGACATTTGTCCGCATCTAACATTAAAACATGTAATTATAAAATTAACACATAAATCATGAAGTAAATACACACTGAATCACAAAATTAATAGCATAGTTTAAATGATCTTAAACATGAACTTTTAACAAAATACTACTTGAGCAAGTACAACCTGCCTTCCTAAAAGGCAAGTTTAAAGGAAGGCAATAAGAAAACAAAGCCAATGTATTAATTGTCAACTTGGCATAACATATGAAACAAAGACGTGTCAAAGTAAAAAACAATTGAAATGACTGTTGACTCTGAATGTACTGATTTAATTGAAAGAATACACATCTCTTAAATGGGCATACATTAAAACTTGTGTTAAAAATTCACAAGTACTATCCTCAATTGTTCATCACCATCAACGATTTGACAATTATATTCTACAGAAGTGTTTTTCCACTGGTGCGCTATGAAAATAACAGTGTAGTGCCCCTAGGTTCAGACTTGAGAGAGACATGTTCCTCAGGTGGTCACAACCTGTCTGGGGGGTGGGGGGTCTACCTGGAGAAACCAACATAAAAGCGGACACAACACTTATAGAGTACTTTAACAGCCAGGAGCCATGTTGAGTTTCCATCTGCCTCGTGTGTGTTCAACGGCAACTCTCGTAGAGGGCCAGTGGGCATACGATTTGCCTCTGACCCCAGGCCAGTGGAGTGAGGCAGAGAGAAGTCTGCCTACATGAGTGGGCAAAGTGACAAAGCAGCTGGGAAATCCATCCAAAGTGCTCACTAAGTGCTGTGTCTGCAAACGGCAATCGTCAAGCTTCACATTTTTTTTTTGCTGCCCTCTGTCCCGTCCCTTCAGACAGTTTAGCACATGTATACATTTAATGCTTTTGTGGTTAGCAGAATCGTGGTGTGAATTGGGATTTTTTGGGTTACAAAAAGTATGCACCACAGAAAAAAGATTGTAAAACACTGCTCTACCTACACCTTTGATCCTAGCATGCTAAAAAAGATCTCAGTAGGTGCTATCTCACTTAAAAACTGACACTGTGCATTACTTGGATGGTTATGTTGCATTCTTTGCATAAATTAGCCAATATACTAAAGACTAGAATAATGGGTAGGGATAATCATTACACTTTATTTTTTAGAATTTTGTCATTATATTAGTGGTTTCAGCACTGTAAGTTATCTGGCAGACCGGCAAGTTTAATACAGAGGTACTAGAGACTTATTTTGGTTTGGTTTTAGTGCCACTCAATGGTAACTTATTTAGCACTTATGTGATATGACATTGATTCAGTCTTCTTAACATGAAAAAAAAGAAAGCATAATTTTTATCTTTTCAAATTTTCTCTAACATTGCGCCAGGACTGTCATAAACCCCCACCCCAATCCCATTGCCCCAAATCACCTGCACCTATGTCAGTCTGTATAAATGAAGAAAATTAACACCAGTGCTACATATTGACATGATGCATATCATTGTGAACCATGTAATATGAAATGTTAAACTGTAAATTAAAAATTATTTCATAAAATTTTTAAAAGTAGTATATGCATATATACAGTATACTGTACTGTATTATTTGTCAGGGAGAAACAACACCAGTCCATGTTTCAGGAGTTTGAAACAAATGAGCTTTATATCATCATATATTCTCACTATTACTCATTATTACTAGGGTGCTATCTGTATATGTTTTATTGTGCTTATTGTGCTTAATTACTTTTTCTTTTTTCTCTTCTTTCCTTTTTTGTTATTTAATTATTTTCTCTATACCCTAAACGAGACTGTTCAATATCATACCCTTGATTTATTGTTATTGCTATTATTGCATTAAGACTTAGTATGCTTATGCTAGACAAATTTCTAACTCCTTTCCCCAGGTTTATTATCCGGGTGTATTATCTTAATACAATAAGATTGCTGAAGATTATATATATTTTAAGTGCAAAATTTCTTAGACTATATTGGTAATAGATATCTCTATTTTTTAACCTTAAAACGCCGCTGTGTGGGGGCTTGTGTTTTGTTTTGGACGTGCTCTGTCTCTGGGTATGTCAGAGGACTGGGACTGTGTGAAGTGGGTTCTAGCCTCATGTGGGGAGGCAAAAAGGGAGGGTGGGGGGTTAAGGAGGGGAGAGAAAGAGAGCAGGCTGGATCTATACCTAATCTATCCTTTTAATCTTTATAATTATAACTACCAACGTAATAATAGGCTGCATGGCAATAACTCTAAGGGAAATAGGAAATTAAGGCCAAAGCTGTCTCACTTCCAGTTAAGACTATAAAATGACATCAAAAACTCAGAATCAATGTCTTCATGACGGGACAGTTAACTTTGTGAGCTGAAATGTTAAAGGCCTGAATCACGAATTAAAGAGAAAGAAAGTACTCTCTTACCTAACAGGTCTAAATGCTAAAATAGTATTTTTACAGGAGACCCATTTACTAAGCAAGGATCAGTTCCGCTGCAAAAAGACTGGACTGGCCAAATGTTCCATTCTAGTTTTACAAAGAAAACTAGAGGTGTGGGAATTCTCATACATAGAACAGTCCCATTTGTAGCATCAGATGTAGTATTAGATCCTGAAGGGAGATATGTGATGGTCATGGGAGACTTATCTAACCGTAAAATGATCTTGATAAATGTTTATGCACCTAATGTTGATGATAAGGAATTTATACAAAATTTATTTGCATCCATTCCCAATCTGAACACTCATAAAATTATAATGGCTGGGGACTTTAATTGTGTTCTAAATCCACTATTAGATTGGACTTCTTCCACAGGGGGAATGGCATCTAACACCGCAAAGATAATTACAAAGTTTATAGCTGATCACAACTTATCAGACCCCTGGAGGTTTTTAAACCCAAACTCAAGAACATATTCTTTTTATTCACCAGTACATCATTGCTACTCAAGGATTGATTATTTCTTTATAGACAATAACTTCTTGCCTATGATTAAATATTGCAAATATGATGCTATTGTTATTTCTGACCATGCACCTATGATCTTGGAGCTAAAGTTACTAAGCCCCATACACTCACCCCGCAGATGGCGTCTCAACCCGTTTCTATTAGCAGACGAGAATTGTACAGAATTTATATCCAAACAAATCAAATTCTTTCTAGAGACAAATACATCCTCAGAGATCTCTGCAGGAACACTCTGGGAAACTCTTAAGGCCTTCTTAAAAGGACAGATTATCTCATATCTTTCCCACAGAAATAAATTAGAAACCAAGAAAGTAGCAGAGATAAAAAGCGAAATTACTAGAATAGATGAAGAACATGCCAGGCTACCAAGTGAGACTCTGCATAGGAAAAGGCAGGCTCTGCATTCAGAACTAAACCTCCTGACAACTAAAGAAACTGAACAACTAATTTATAAATCCAGACATCATTACTATGAACATGGAGAGAAAGCTAATAAGCTTTTAGCTCAACAAATTCACAAGCAAGAAGTGCGCAACGCAATCTCAGTAATCACCAACGTGAACGGAGATAGAATCGTCAACCACAAAAATATAATGCACACTTTCAGAGACTACTATAAATCCCTATATACTACTGAGTTTAAAGAAGACAATACACAATCTAATGCATTTCTGGATACATTACAAATACCACAAATAGACACTTTTAGTGCGGAGGAACTTGATAAACCTCTGGCATTATTAGACTAGATGCTATAAAGTCACTCCAAGGCAGGAAAGCAGCAGGCCCTGATGTCTACCCTGCAGAATTTTACAAGAAATTCTCCGTTCAGCTAGCCCCCCTTCTATTAGCAACATTTACAGAAGCCAGAGATAACCAAACTCTCCCTCAAACTTTTCGCCAAGCACTAATCACCGTTTTTCCAAAACAAAATAAGGACTTATTACAATGTGCATCATACAGACCAATTTCACTTCTGAATAATGACGTTAAAATACTGTCTAAAATCATAGCTAGAAGGATGGAGAAAGTGCTCCCCTCGGTAATATCACAAGATCAAACTGGATTTATTAGGGGCCCACACTTATCTTCAAATCTTCGACGCCTGTTTAATGTAATATACTCACCAACTAAATCAAACACCCCAGAAATATTATTATCATTGGATGCAGAAAAAGCATTTGACATGATTGAATGGAAATACCTTTTCACTACATTGGAGAAGTTTGGGTTTGGCCCGAACATTTGTGCATGGATCAAATTACTGTATACTAACCCAGAAGCTTCAGTTTGCATCAACAACACTTGCTCAGACTACTTTAAACTAGAACGCGGTACTAGACAAGGATGTCCCTTGTCACCGCTACTGTTTGCAATTGCCATTGAACCACTACCAATACATTGTCAAAATACTGATCAGATAAAGGGGATTATTAGAGAAGGACTTTAACAGAAAATTTCATTATATGCAGATGATATGGTACTGTATATATCAGACCCAGAAAATTCTGTGCCTGCAGTCTTAACAGCACTCACAGAATTTCAAAAGATCTCTGGTCTCAGAATTAATCTGAATAAAAGTTTACTCTTTCCAGTGAATTCTCAAGCATATAATATTAGATTAGACACCCTACCTTTTATCATTGCAGAACAGTTTAAATACCTAGGGGTAAACATCACAAGTAAACATAAAGCTCTTTATTAACTAAATTTTGCCGTCTGCATCTCACACTAGCTGGAAGAATTAACACTGTTAAGATGAATATTCTTCCTAAGCTCCTTTTTTTATTCCAAAACATTCCAATATACATTAATAAATCATTCTTTAAGCAATTAGATTCAACAATAACCTAATTTATTTGGAATTCAAAACATCCACGCATCCAAAGAGCGACCCTACAAAGACAAAAGGCAGAAGGCAGCATGGCTCTACCTAACTTCCAGTTTTATTACTGGGCAGCAAATATACAGGTGATAAGAACCTGGACACAAATAGAAGAACATATACAGGCTTGGTCCGCAATAGAAGTAAAATCCTGCAGTACTTCTTTGTATTCCCTGCTCTGTGCTCCAATAAACACACGTTATCGGCAATATACTAATAACCCAATTGTGCTTCACTCACTTAGAATCTGGAACCAATGTAGAAAGCATTTTAAGACAGAGAAGCTTCTATCTGTGGCACCTCTGCAAGAGAACCACCTCTTTCAACCTTCGCAAACATATGCAGTTTTTAATATCTGGAAAAAATTTGGAATTAAACTGCTTAGAGATCTTTATATAGACAACGTCTTTGCATCCTATGAACAATTACATTCCAAATTTAACATTCCAGCTACACATTTCTTTCACTATCTTCAAATCAGGAACTTTGTTAAACAGAACCTTCCAGATTTTCCTCATCTTGCACCCTCATCCATGCTGGAAAAAATATTGCTCAATCTCAAGGACTTAGACACCATCTCTACAATATATAAAATCATTTTACAATCCCTCCCTTTCAAAGATCCAAGAGGACACTGGGAGAAAGATCTCTCAATTAATATATCAGAAAAGGAGTGGAAAATAGCAATGCAGAGAATTCATTCGAGCTCCATATGTGCAAAGCATACAATTATACAACTCAAAATGATATATCGAGCACATCTGTCTCATCTAAAACTCTCCAAAATGTTTCCAGGGCATGATCCAACCTGCGAACGCTGCAACCAAGTCCCAACCTCACTGGGTCACATGTTCTGGGCCTGCATCAAATTAACATTATTCTGGACCAAAATTTTTATTTACCTTTCAGACAGCCTTGGTGTCACAATCCCCCCCAACCCATTAACAACTGTGTTTGGAGTTCTCCCAGATGGGTTTAAAGTGGAGAAAGACAAACAAATTGTGATTGCATTCACTACACTTCTGGCACACAGACTTATTCTGATAAACTGGAAGAACCCAAACTCTCCTCTTTTAAGTCAGTGGGAAACTGATGTGTTATACTATTTGAAATTGGAAAAAATCAAATACTCAGTTAGAGGATCCGTACAGACTTTTTTTAAAAACATGGCAGGATCTAATCAGTAATATTTTAAAATAAGCTCATAAAGCACAGAGAATTTATTCATTTAGGTATGGTTACAAACCTTAAATTTCACATCGTTTGCCTTGCTCTCTCTCTCAGGGGTGGGGATCGATTTGTCCTTAACTCAATTTTTCTTTTTGTAAAAACTTGATTGATTTGTATGGATTGCAACAAAGTTAATAAAGATATAATAAAAAAAAAACAAAAAAAAAAAAAACAAATGAGCTTTTATTGATTGCTTCCCAGTTAAACTTCCACTGTTCTAACTGTGGGTGAGGCCCATAATTTTTCTACTTGCAATCAGACTCGTTTGACTCTTATACTGCTTGTCAGTGTTACGGCCCCGAAGCCAGGATATCCATTACCCATCCTCTTGTATATCTCTGAGCTTACTCCTTAACAGGGATTGCTGGATGATACTGAAAGCACTGGAGAAATTGAAAAACATAACCCAAAGAGTAAAATAACATCAATACAAGTTCAAAAGGTCCCTAAAGACCAACCCTCCACCACCCTACCTGTTAATTTTTTTTCATGTGTCTATGGTTCTGTCTGTGAAGAAAACGTTTCTAAAATTTGTGCAAAATCTGCTCTTAACAAGTTTCCAACTGTGCCCCTGTATTCTTAATAAAGAATTTATTTTAAAGTATCAGTCTCGATTCATTACTACTAATTTCCTTCGTAATTTTCAAAGTCAAAGCGAACTTTATTGTCATCTCAACCATATACAAGTATACAGATAGACGAAATTGCGAAGCACTGGAGTCCACAGTGTAACAAACAACATGAAGTGCAAATAATAAATTAAATTAAATAAATTAAAAAATAAATTAAAAATAGAATTAAAATTAAAATTAAAAATTAAAACACAAACAAGACAAGACATTGTGCAATGACAAGACAAAGAAGTAGCAGCAATATTGACGTGTAGTAAGCAATATGAACATTGATGCAATGTATGGTATTTGCAATCTAGATACATAAATATAGTCAACAGATATGTAATATAACAAATAAATAAAAGATATAGATAATACAGAAATTATCAGTGTATGATAATAGTTGTTTAAGACACGTGTAAACAATGACAGGTCAGAATGTTTCACAGCAGAAGGATATCCAGAGTGTCAAAATACTTAAAGGTCAGTATGAGATTTTCAGTTCTTTATTACATGCACACTAGTCTTTGCAGGAAAGTGGCTTGCATGTATAAAAGTTTTGTTTTTAGAGGTGGTTGAGGCAGTGCGGAAGATCCCAGGGGGCATCATGGTATTAAGGAGTCTGACAGCTTGGGGGTAAAAACTATCCTGCAGCCTGGCAGATCTGGCTTTGATGCTGCAGTATATTCTCTTGGATGGCATAAGTGTGAAAAGTCCATGTGAGGGGTGTAAGGGGTCCTGCACAATGCTGCAGGCCTTGCGGACACTGCATTTGTAAAATATGTCCTGTAGTGAAGGGAGAGGCACCCTAATAATGCTCTCTGCTGCCTTCACTATCCTCTGCAGGTGCTTCCGGTCGGATATGTTGCAGTTGCCATACCAGACCATGATGCAGCTGGTTAGAACACTATCAATGGTGCCTCTGTAGAACATGGTGAGGATGGAAGGGGGAAGACTTGCTTGCTTCAGCCGCTTCAGGAAGTGTAGTCTCTGCTGGGCTTTCTTGATTAGTGATGAGGTGTTATGCATCCATGTAAGTTCCTCAGTTATGTGCACACCGAGAAATTGGTACTCCTAACAGTCTCCACATCTAAACCGTTGATGCTGAGTGGGATGTGGGCAGGATGTGATTTTCTGAAGTCCACGATTATCTCTTTTGTCTTGTCGACATTGAGAGATACAGTGCATCCAGAAAGTATTTACAGAGCATCACTTTTTCCACATTTTGTTATGTTACAGCCTTATTCCAAAATGGATTAAATTCATTTTTTTCCTCAGAATTCTACACACAACACCCTATAATGACAATGTGAAAAATGTTTACTTGAGGTTTTTGCAAATTTATTAAAAATAAAAAAACTGAAAAATCACATGTACATAATTAGTCACAGCATTGGCTCAATACTTTGTCGATGCACCTTTGGCAGCAATTACAGCCTCAAGTCTTTTTGAATATGATGCCACAAACTTGGCACACCTATCATTGGCCAGTTTTGCCCATTCCTCTTTGCAGGACCTCTCAAGCTCCATCAGGTTGGATGGGAAGCGTCGGTGCACAGCCATTTTAAGATCTCTCCAAAGACATTCAATCAGATTCAAGTCTGGGCTCTGGCTGGGCCACTCAAGGACATTCACAGAGTTGTCCTGAAGCCACTCCTTTGATATCTTGGCTGTGTGCTTAGGGTCGTTGTCCTGCTGAAAGATAAACCGTCACCCCAGTCTGAGGTCAAAAGTGCTCTGGAGCAGGTTTTCATCCAGGATGTCTCTGTACATTGCTACAGTCATCTTTCCCTTTATCCGGACTAGTCTCCCAGTTCCTGCCGCTGAAAAACATCCCCACAGTATGATACTGTTGCCACCATGCTTCACTGTAGGGATGGTATTGGCCTGGTGATGAGCAGTGCCTGGTTTCCTCCAAACATGACGCCTGGTATTCACACCAAAGAGTTCAATCTTTGTCTCATCAGACCAGAGAATTTTGTTTCTCATAGTCTGAGAGTCCTTCAGGTGCCTTTTGGCAAACTCCAGGCGAGCTGCCATTTGCCTTTTACTAAGGAGTGGCTTCCGTCTGGCCACTGTACCATACAGGCCTGATTGGTGGATTGCTGCAGAGATGGTTGTCCTTCTGGAAGGTTCTCCTCTCTCCACAGAGGACCACTGGAGCTCTGACAGAGTGACCATTGGGTTCTTGGTCACCTTCCTGGCTAAGGCTCTTCTCCCCTGATCGCTCAGTTTAGATGGCCGGCCAGCTCTAGGAAGAGTCCTGGTGGTTTCGAACTTCTTCCATTTACGGATGATGGAGGCCACTGTGCTCATTGGGAACTTCAAAGCAGCAGAAATTTTTCTGTAACCTTCCCCAGATTTGTGCCTCAAGACAATCCTGTCTCAGAGGTCTACAGACAATTCCTTTGACTTCCTGCTTGGTTTGTGCTCTGACATGAACTGTCAACTATGGGACCTTATATAGACAGGTGTGTGCCTTTCCAAATCATGTCCAATCAACTGAATTTACCACAGGTGGACTCCACTTAAGCTGCCAAAACATCTCAAGGATGATCAGGGGAAACAGGATGCACCTGAGCTCAATTTTGAGCTTCATGGCAAAGGCTGTGAATACTTATGTACATGTGCTTTCTCAATTTTATTATTTTTAACAAATTTGCAAAAACCTCAAGTAAACTTTTTTCACGTTGTCATTATGGGGTGTTGTGTGTAGAATTCTGAGGAAAAAAATGAATTTAATCCATTTTGGAATAAGGCTGTAACATAACATAATGTGGAAAAAGTGATGTGCTCTGAATACTTTCCGGATGCACTGTAGATTGTTGTCTTCACACAATGCAGACAGCCGTTCCACCTCATCTCTGTATGCTGTTTCATCATCCCTGCTTATCAGTCCCAGCACCGTCGTATCATCCGCAGACTTGATGATGTGGTTGGTGTTGTGTGTAGCTGTGCAGTCATGAGTCAGCAGGGTGAAGAGCAGTGGACTAAGCACGCAGCCCTGCGGCGCTCCAGTCCTCAGTGTGATGATGCTGATACTTTTATCATGATACTTTTATCAGGTCACCTCTTAATGGTTAATCTCCATTTGCTTAAACAGAAAAAATTTAGCTCCTTCAGTCTCTCCTCACTACTCATACATATTTTACAACTGGAATTAAACCTGTCACTCTCCTCTGGACTTTTTCTAGTGTTGCTACATCTTTTTTGTAATTTGAAAACCAAAACTGTACATAGTACTTAAATGAGGTCTCACCAGTAAGTTATATAACTTAAGCATTACATTCCTTGACTTGGATTCCACATATTGTGATATATAACCTAACATCCTATTAGCCTTCTTGATCACTTCTGTGAACTGTTTTGATGTAGATAATGATGAGTCTACTATTACTCCTAGGTTTTCCTCATAATGTGTACTTTCAATTTTCAGACCTAACATTGTGTATTTAAATGTAACATTTCTCCTTCTTACATGTAAAACTTCACATTTACTTACATTAAATTTCATCTACTAAAAATATGCCCAAGATTGTACATTACCTGCCCTTCTACCTAGTTTGGTTTCATCTGCAGACTTAACCACCTTATTGACTATATTCTTGTCTGGGTTGTTTATGTATATTAAAAAGAGTAGTAGCTCCAGCACTGATCTGTGCGGTTCATCACTTTTTTAACATCGTTTAATTCTAAAAATATTCCCCTCACCATAACCTTTTGCTTCCTGTGTTTGAGCAAATTTTGCATCTACATATATACTGCACATAATTTTAGTTTAATAACTAATCTTCCAGTGGTACCTTAAAAGCCTTCTGAAAATCAAGATAAATAATATTGTATGGACCTTTCATATTGTGTGCTTGTTTCTTCCTCATAACATTCCAGCATATTAGTAAAACACAGAATTCCTTGTCTGATCCCATGCTGACTACTTCCTAATACACCTGTTCCAGACATGTGCTGCTTGATCTTGTTCCATTAGTTTACCTGTGAAGCTTGTTCAACTTGGTGGCCTATAGTTATTTGAATCACCATTTTTATACATGGGATAAAATTTGTATTTCTATGTCCAAACAACATGCAACACATTAACACTCTCATACGTCAATGATAAACCAGAATTTATTAAAATATAGAACTACATGTTTTAGTGTACTTTCCAGCTTCCTGTTACTGGCAACATGTCAATATGTTTTATCAATATTTTTCATACTCATACGTAACTATTCTCATAAATCTGTACTAATTTAGCTGCTCACAGGGTACAGCATTTACTAATCTACTGAATTTACTTACTTGCATTTTCAACCAACATGGAACTTGTCATCACTCTCCAGTGCCACGATTAACAATGATGTATTAAAATACAACATGATTAATAACAACATATTAAAATACAGCTGTATGTTACTTGTTTATTCCAAAAAACATCAGCAGTCGCCACACTAATACAGTGGTAAAAATAAGTATGTGAACCCTTAGGAATTACATGGTTTTCTGAATTATCTGGTCATAAAAATGTGGTCAGAAAATGTGATCTGATCTTTATCACAAGTCACAAGTATAGACAAACACAACATACTTAAGCTAATAACACACAAACAATTATAATCTTTCATGTCTTAACTGAACATACCCATCAAACATTCACATGCGCTGTGAAAAATGTAAGTGAACCCTTGGATTTAATAACTGGTCAAACCTCATTTGGCAGCAGTAACCCCTAACAAGCACTTCTGCTAGCTGTAGATCAGACCTGTACAACATTCACAAGAAATTCTGGAAAATTCTCTGTTACAGAATTGCTGCAGCTTAGCCTTTTTCTTAGGATGTCTGGTGTGAACAGACATTGACTACTGGCCCACTCCAAAATGTGGATTTTCTTTTTAGGAGCTATTCTGTAGTAGATTTGGGTCATTGTCCTGCTGCATAACCCAACTTGTACTGAGCTTCAACTGGTAGTTCGGCACCCTGATATTGTCCTATACGATACCTTGATAAACTTGGGAATTAATTTTCCCCTTAAGCTGCCCAGATCCAGAGCCAGCAAAGCAGCCCAAATCATAATTCTCTCTCCACCGCATTTCATCATTGGGATTATTTTTCATGTCAGTCTTCAGTGTCCTTTTTATACCATATGTACTGATGCAATTTATTCCTGAACAAATCAACCTTAGTTTCATCAGTCCACAAAACAATTTTCCAGTGGCACTGTGGAGTGTTATGATGGTCTTTGGCAAACTTCAGATATGCAGCATTTTTTTTGGAGAGCAGTGGCTTCCTCCTTGGTGTCCTGCCATATACACCATGACTGTTCAATGTTTTATTTATGGCAGGCTCATGAACAGAGATGTTAACCTGTTTTGATGATTACTTAAGGCAGGGGTGTCAAACTCAAGGCCTGGAGGGCCGCAGTGGCTGCAGGTTTTCATTCTGACCCTTTTCCTTATCATTGACCAGTTTTCACTGCTAATTAACTCCTTTTCCCTTCATTTTAATAGACCTGCTTTTAAGGATTCAGTCCTCTAAATTGATTAGTTTCTTCATGAAATGGCAGCCAAACAGAAATGAGACGTGAAACGAGCCAACAGATGAGCAGCTAAACTGGGATTTCAAACTCCAACCAATTTCACTCCAACCAATCTATTAATGAGAAGTTGATTCTTACTGTTAATTAAGCCCATTATTTAATTTTGTGGTATGTTGCTGTTCTCATTCTGCCACAGCAGACATTTCCAAAACTGTTGATTTTCTGTTCATTAAACTGTTTTGGTGACCTGAGAGATCAACCTTATCGAGACCTTCACTTTTCTTTATTTTCAGATATTGTGTGACGGGCACAGGTGAGCTCATTTTGTGTCTCATTATTGTTTGGCTGCTAATTAAAAAAAGAGACAACTAAGGGGCCTGAGTCAAGTTAATTAAAACTAAAGCAAAAGAAGTTAATCAGCAGCAAAAAACTGGTCACTAATGAAGAAGATGGTTAGAATGAAAACCTGCAGCCACTGTGGCCCTCCAGGCCTGCAGTCCGACACCCGTGACTTAAGGTCTTTAGCCATTACTCTATGGTTCTTTTTACCTCATTGAGCATTTTGTGATGTGCCTTTCAAGTTATCTTGGCTGGATGTCCACTTCTAGGGAAAGCAGTCACAGCACTACTGAAAAAGTCCCCATTTATTTACAATTTGTCTAACTGTGGACTGAAAAGTATCTAAACTCTTTTGAATTACTTTGTAACCCTCAACAACTTTATGCAAATAAACAATTCTTGGTAGTAGATCTTTCAAAATCTTTTTTGCAAGGTATGCAGAATAGGAACAGATGCTTTGTGTGAATAGCGAACTCAGAATGCTGGAGTCATTTACTATAGGTCAGAGTACCTCTAAAACACCTCCAACCTCACTTCATTGAATGGATTCCTGTTAGCTGTTGTTGAAGCTATCAGACTAGGGCAGTGGTTCCTAAATGTGGTCCTGGGGAACCCTGTGGTTGCAGGTTTTTGTTCCAACCAGATTTATAATAAGTGATAATAACTGAGAATAATTAATCTTATTTAGTTAGATGGTCTTTTTTCTGTTCTTCTCTTGTTCTACAAGAAAAGCACAGCAGTATGATTTTTATATTATAAGACATTTAGGCATATTTCTATTTCTTGCTATAGCTTTAAATTTTTAACTCTTTTTTTTTGTTGTTTTCCTATTATTTTTCCCTTATTTTGTGCAACATGCTCCCTTCATTATAATAGTCACTTAATAGTGACAATCAAAACAAGCAAACAGATACCCAGGCAAACAACACTAAATGACAAAAGTCTGCAACTGCTTCAGTGTCAAATCTACTAAGAAAATCAGGATGAGCTTAAATAAATAGTTCTTTCATTGGTCCCAAAACACAGAAACTGAGGAATAACAGCTCACTTAATTAGGCTATGAGTCATATTAAAAACAGAAGCTGGTTGGAACAAAAACCTGCAGCCCCAGGGGATCCCCAGGACCGTTTGGGAACCACTGGATTAGGGATTCACATACTGTACCTTTTCCAACCTACACCTGTGAATGTTTGGATGATGTATCCAATATTTACAAGAACAAAACATCAATTTGTGTGTTATTATTTAAAACAGATTGTTTGCCTGTTATTTTAACTATCTATATAGATATATATTCTGTCTATACATAAATGTGATTTTTCACAAAGAGTTAAGAGTCTTTTATTTGCCACTGTACCTGTGTGAATACCAGGACTGTCTTAACAGCATTATGGGCCCTCGGGCAAAGCAGTGCACTGGGGCCCCCTACCAACACAACCACTCAGCAACTCACAACATACATAGATTAGCATGGGGCCCCTATACTCATGGGGCCACTGGGCAACTGCCCATGCTTTAAGTAGGCCCTGCTGAATACAAGTGGGACATCTCCTAATTTAGAAAAGTATCAAAAACATTAAAGTAATTATGCACACATCTGCATACCTAAGCCCTTAATTCATCATAATTTTAAAATTCAGACAGAAGGTCTCATTTTTTTCTCTACTGTGTTTGAAAGCTTAATTGTGCTTTGCTGTAATGCCTAATCTTAATATTTCACCTTTTCCACTTTGATATTGATAAATGTTAACAGTGCTCGACATGACTAGAAATTGACAGTCAGTTCAGGTGAATGGTTGTTCTCTTCAAACTACCGATCTTCTTTTTTATACTCTTTATGATAAATTGGACACATTTCGTCTAAACAACATATGACTGAGTGCACAAATAATTTCTGAGTTATCGTGCTGTAACAGTCTGAAGGAGACAATGGTTGCAGTGGAGGACGGAATAGGAATCTGAACAGTACCTTTTTTAATGATAATGGCGGCAGTCTCACCGATACGAAGAGAACTGTCGCCACCTTATGGCAATGGAATATATAAACTTCAAGTTAAACAAAAACTCGCGAAATCAAATATATGCGCGTTCCAGAAAAATCCGTTCCACCCAACTCATTAATAATGCAACCAGAATCCCAGGCCACGCCCTGCCACGCACACAGTATTAATAAAAAGATTGTGGACTTAAAGGGGGTCGACTTGACATTTAAGCGGACGGCCACGTCGATTCGCGTGGCAGTGTAAAGTGAATCGATAAGTAACGCACCTTCCTAAAAACGGCGATCTTAAAAATGTGACGCAATACTTAAAGCCGGCATATCTAAGTTGTGAACTGAGGTGCATAATTCTTGGAAGCATCAGTCGGACTTAATAGTTACCATTTAACAGCAGTAGCAACGCAACACACGGCTGCGGGTCCACGGTCACTGTGCCACCTAATAAACCCGCCTCCGTCTCAAGTTAGGAGGTGGTGGGAGTACAGTCTTTAATGAGACTTTCTTGTGATTGGTTGCGATTGGGAGCCACTGAAAGAATGGAGGCTAGTGATTGGTGTTTTTACTGGAGAAGGCGGACCCATATGGAAATTAACAAACGCTGACTGGGACCGCCGCGTGGACGCGCCGCCGGCATTTTAAAGCAGGAGCGCGGAAGTGACGCCGGCATCGCCGGCTGGACAGATTGACCGACTGACGGACAGGCGGACGGCAGCTGTTGAGTGAGTGCTTTGTGTCGGGATCGGGCCTCTCGAAGCGCTTTTTGAGGACTCAGGGTCTGAGTGGAGGTAATGGTCACTATTAAAATATAAGCTTTTAGGAAAGAAATCTGTAGGTAAGCATCCCGGCGCGATAGCTGTAATAGTGGTAATAATAAAAGCGACTGGAGACTGGATGGTCTAGTGGTTTCTTAGTGAGATGCTTGTCTTTTTGTTGAGCAAGGACCTTCTATGATGATTTTTAGGTGCTGAGGACGTAAAGAGTAAAGAAGGCAGGTGCCAAATTACAAGACTGTAAAGCTTTGATTCGGCAAGATAGTTCGCTTATTATTATGGTGTGGCCCGGCTAGGTTCCGAAGATTCCGGGTCGGTAGAAGAGTCCTGTGGTGCGACAGGGCTTGGCAGTTAAGAGAATTTTCCATATACACTGATTTCCACTCGTGTTGGATTGTATAGCATTTTTTTAAAACCTCAAACGTAAAACAACTGCCAGATATTCTCTGATTATGCAATGCCAACCTTCCCAGATTTGTGCCTAATATGCATGAGATGCATGGGTAAATGGTGAAATGCAGTAACGTAGCGGAACGCTGAGTAAAAGCCCATTATTTTCGGGGGCGGTCGTCAGGATAAGTAAGACAAGAGAACATGGGGCCCCAACCCCTGTTTCAGAAATAGCATCTTGACAAGATATCTTGCTTCCTCTTTCAGTGCAGCTGTTTTATCTGACATTTACGAACGTGCACTTCGCTTTGCATATTTCCGAGTGAGCGATGTATGAAATTTTGTAACTCTCCTGTCTTGAAAAATGAGGGATCGTCTGTGTTTAGAATAGCAACAGGTTAATTGTCCAGCATTAGTCCAATAAACAGGCATATCCGTCTGACTCTGCCTGCCATTCCCCATGGTGATCTGCATGTGGATCTCCAGACTTTTTTTTTTTTTTTTTTTTTTTGTCAGGT